>CM021106.1:456965833-457255383 GCA_007115665.2 Sequoiadendron giganteum
GATTGACCGCGGTGGCTGCGGTAAGACCGCCAACGATCAGCCAGGTCGGTTCATCGCCATACCGCGGGTCGAACTCGGTAGGGCAGCGGTAGCGCGGTATGAGTTTGGTTTGCTTACCGCCATACCGCGAGCTGGTTGGATGGGCTCGGCGGTAGCGCGGTAAAGACTTGGAGAGCTTGGTCGAGCTCGGGGCCAGTCTTGACCGAGTTGGACTCGGTGACAGAAGCGGATGGCGAATGAGATGTGGACGCGTGGCTCAGTGTCTGAACGATGATTGGACGGAAACCAAAAGAGTAATTGCAGCAGGTGCAGGTCATCCCAAGGTGGCGAAATAGAACCCGATTTGGGTGATGGCATTAATGCTTGGGTGGCTCGATGCAAGAAGATCGGTATGGGCAGATTATTGGTGCGATTGGATCAGATATTGATGTACATTGTGATCAGCGGTTGATTGACAGAATTGAATGCAACGTTTGACTTAAGGAAGTCGATGACATATTGCATGAGAGAGTTTTTTGTAAGAACTGTATGTTAGTAATAACATTGGAACAGTGAGATAATTTTGGGAGTACTGCTGTGAGTTGATCAGAGAAGACTGTAATATTGTATGTAACTATTTTGTTACTGTAATACAAAATAGTCTTGACTTTGTGTGGTGGGGTTTTTACCTGAAAAGATTTTCCCACGTATATCTTGTATCAACTATGAATGCTCAACTGTGTGTTCTCTATTTTACATGTTGTATTCATCTCAAGAAGTTTTAGATGCTATTGAAACCTGTTTATGCTCTTCTCCTCTGTTGTATTAGTGTTAAGGGAATGTATTACACACTATTGGGTCTCTAGATCCTATATGCTTTTCCCTTCAGGTGGTATCAAAGCCTGGCCAGTTGTGTTATCCTTGTAGGAAAGATTAGTTTTTTGTGCTAATACTGTTTCAATGGGAGTCTTGCATTGTTGAAACTTGTTTCTGTTTGAGATGGCGAGTACATCTGGTAGAGTAGATATTGAGAAGTTTAATGGCAGTAACTTTGAGTTATGGAAACTCAAGATAGAAAACTTACTTGTGGATAGAGACCTTTGGATTGCAGTGTCTGGAACTAAGCCACAAAGTACAACGCAAGAAGCTTGGGATCTTGCTGATAGAAAAGCAAGAGGTTTGATAAGACCGAGTCTAGTCGATTCTGTACTCCTGAACATCCATGAGGAGCAGTTTGCAACTTCATTATGGAAGAAGCTTGGTGATATTTATCAGGGTAAGTCTCTGGTAAATAAGTTATTCCTAAGGAAGAAGTTGTACTCCTTGAAGATGGAAGAAGGTGCATCTGTTGCAGACCATCTGAACTCGTTTAACATGAGTGTTACTTAGCTGGCATCTATAGGTGTAAAGATAGAGGAAGAGGATCGTTGCATGCTCCTGTTGTGTTCGTTACCTGACAGTTGGGATCATCTTGTGATGGCCATTGGAAGCACTACTGCTGCTTTCAAGATGGAAGGCGTTGTTGCCTCATTGCTATCTGAAGAGATGCGGAGGAAGTCTTCAGAAATGGCCAAAGAGGCTCTTGCTGTTCGAGGTAGACCAAAGGAGAAAGGCAAGAAGGACAAGAAGTCGAAATCCAAATCTGCAAGGAGATCAAAGTCTCCTAGTAAGAAGTTCAAGGTGAGATGCTGGAACTGTGGGCAACCTGGACATATCAGGAAGGACTGCAAGGAGAAGAAGAAAAAGAATGCTTCTGACAACGAATCTTCTCAAAGTGATGCAGACGTCTTCATTGTAGCAGTCTTGACAACTCAGGCATCGGATGATGTTTGATTAGTTGACTCAGGTGCATCCTTTCACATGACGTCCAATAGAGAATGGTTCTCTAAATACGAGAAGTATGACGGTGGAAAGGTATACCTGGCAAGTGATTCAACGCTGGAGATAGTTGGCAGAGGAAGAGTCAGAATTCAGTTTCCTGACAGGAGAGTCAAAGGTATTGGGGGCGTACTTCACATACCAGGTCTGACTCGAAATCTTCTTTCTGTCAGTAAGTTAAATGATGCTGGTGTAGAAGTTTATTTTTCCAGTAAGGGATGTAAAATGGCTAGAGGTGCAATGGTGCTAGCTAAGGGTGTTTGTACTGACACTCTGTACAAGCTAGATGCACGACCTGTTCTTTGCAACAGTGCCTCTGTAAAGTCATGCAATGCTGCACCTGTAGAGAAAGATGAAGACACTTCTCTGGTTGCAAATGCTATGGAGGTAAAAATCCCAGCTGAGAAAACTATGCTATGGCATCATAGACTTGGTCACATTGGTGAGAAAGGTTTAAAAACCTTGAAGAATAAAAAACTTGTAGAAGGGCTTGATGATTGTAACCTTGAGTTTGATTTTTGCAAACATTGTATCTATGGAAAACAGCACTGTGTTTCTTTTTATTCTAGTCCTCACAAATCTTCTAGTATACTGGATTATGTTCATTCTGATGTGTTTGGTCCAGTTAATGTTTCTTCGTTATCGAAGTCTAGATATTATGTTTCTTTTATTGATGACTGCTCGAGAAGGGCATTTGTATACTTTATTAAAAGTAAATTAGAAGTGTTTAGTCAGTTTAAAGAATTCAAATCTTTGGTAGAAAATCAGATTGGAAGGAAAATCAAATGTTTGAGGACAGACAATGGCGGTGAATTTTGTTCCGCAGATTTTGAAAGGTATTGCACTGATCATGGAATTAAAAAGCATAAGACAAAGCCTTACACTCCACAACAAAATGGAGTTGCTGAAAGGTTGAACAAAACGTTGATGGAAAAGGCAAGGAGTATGCTGAGTGGTGCTGGTCTGGAGCAGAAGTTCCGGGTTGAGGCTGTGGCTACAACATGTTATCTATTAAATAGATCTCCTTGTTCAACTCTTGTTGACAAGACGCCTTTGGAAGCATGGTCTGGTAAGAAGTCCTCTCTGAGGCATGTCCGTGTGTTTTGGCTGTGAGGCATATGTTTATGTGCCAAATGAGAAGAGATCTAAATTGGATAACAAGGCTGTCAAATGTATTCTCATTGGCTATGGATTTGGTGTGAAAGGATAAAAGCTTTGGAACCCTGTTACTGAGAAGGTTTTGTACAACAGAAGCGTGATATTTCGTGAGCTAAAACCTTCAGTAAGTGATCAGCAGCTTGGGACAGATCAGAGTGACAAGAAGAAGGATGCAGTTGAGATTCCCCAAACTCTAGATTGGGAAGAGCTGCATGGTGTACCTGAAAATGAGGAGAGCTCAAGCAACTCTGGAAGTTCTGATGATGAAGAACAACCTCAGCCTGTAAGAAGATCTACACGGGGTAAAAGGCAACCGAAAGGTATGGTTTCTCTATGTTAGATTCAAACTATGCCTATGCTTTAATTACCAACACTGATGAGCCTAGGACTGTAAAAGATGCAATCAACATGGCTGATTCAAAGTCTTGGTTGGAAGCCATGAATGAAGAAATGAATTCTTTGAAAAAGAATGATACGTGGAACTTGGTATCACTGCCAAAAGGGCGAAAGCCTGTTGGCTGTAAGTGGATATTCAAAAGGAAGACAGGTCTTGATGGCAGTGTTTAGAAGTATAAGGCTAGGTTGGTTGCAAAGGGATTTTCTCAAATTGAGGGAATTGATTATGGAGAGATTTTTTCCCCTGTAGCAAAGCTGACATCCATCAGATTTTTATTGTTATTAGCAGCTGTGTATGATTTTGAAATTGAGCAGATGGATGTGAAGACAACGTTTTTCCATGGTGAGTTGGAAGAAGAAATCTACATGTCCCAGCTTGAGCATTTTGTTGAAAGAGGTAAACAAAATCTGGTCTGTAAGTTAAATAAATCTCTCTATGGTTTAAAGCAATTTCCTAGAATGTGGTACCAGAAATTTGACATGTTTGTGTTGTCAATTGGATTTGTGAGATCAAAATCTGATCATTGCATTTATTATAAATTTGATAATGATCATGTGCTTGTTATTACCCTGTATATGGATGATATGTTATTCATTGGAAATAGCAAGACTATGATTTATGATCTTAAATCTCAGTTGTCTGCAAAGTTCGAAATGAAAGATCTTGGTGTAGCAAGGTACATTCTTGGAATGGAGATTACCAGGGACAGAACAAGCAGAAAGCTTTGTGTCAGTCAGAGTAAGTATGTAAAAACAGTTCTGGAGAGGTTTAGCATGGATGACTGCAAACAGTTTGTTGTTCCAATCATGCATGGAACTAAGCTGTCTGTTGAAGACTGTCCTAAATCTGCTACTGAGATGGAGGACATGACCAGTGTGCCTTATGCAAGTGCAGTTGGCAGTTTGATGTATGCTATGGTCTATACAAGACCAGACATTGCCCAAGCAGTGGGAGTCCTAAGACGATTTATGGCAAATCCGGGAAGATCACATTGGGATGCTGTGAAGAGAGTATTTAGTTATTTGAAGGGGACTTCAGATTATGCACTGTGTTACCATGGCAGTATGGTTGCATCACAAAAATCTCTCAGCATCCAAGGTTATGTTGATTCAGATTGGGCAGGGGACATTGACAATAGGCGATCCACCAGTGGATACACTTTCATGCTTAATGGTGGAGCAATCAGTTGGATGAGCAAGTGACAGGTTGTAGTTGCTTTATCCACGACAGAGGCAGAGTACATGGCTGCAACTCACGCTTGTAAAGAGGCTGTTTGGTTAAACCGTTTGTGTTCAGACACTGGATTTAATGCTGGGCAGATTTCAATTTGCTATGACAGTCAGAGTGCCATTTGTTTGGCAAAGAATCTGACCTTTCATGCCAGGACCAAGCACATTGATGTGCAATATCATTTCATAAGGGATATGGTTGAAGATGGCAAGGTCAGTCTGGAAAAGGTGGACACCTTGAAGAATGTTGCAGATGCTTTGACAAAGCCGGTTAGTACAGACAAGTTCAGATGGTGCGCAGAATCGATGGGCCTTGGGGCCTATGATAGATAGTGATTTTTCGAAGCCATGGGGGTAGCTGGAAGTGTTCGCCAAGTGGGAGCTTGTTGAGAAACTATGTCTCAACTTCCAGCTTGAAGCCCCATCTTTACATACTTGGCGTTAAAATTGTTTATTTCTGGCTTTACCGCCATACTGTGCGCGGTCTCCTTCCTCATTGCGGTGGCCACAGTAACAATCTTTCATCACTAGCTAGCGGTTATCGCCATACCGCGGCCAGTCAAGAGACTAACCATGGTGGCCGCAGTAAGACCGCCAGCGGCCTAGCTGGTGGTTATTGCTATACCGCGGCCAGTCAAGAGACTGATCGCGGTGGCCGCGGTAAGACCGCTAGCGGCCTGGCTGGCGGTTATCGCGGCCAGTCAAGAGACTGACCGCGGTGGCCACGGTAAGACCGCCAGCTGCTTGGCTGGCGGTTACTGCTGTACCGCGGCTAGTCAAGAGACTGACCACGGTGGCCGCGGTAAGACCGCCAGTGGCCTGCTTGGCGGTTACCGCCCTACCGCGGCCAGTCAAGTGACTAACTGCGGTGGCCGCGGTAAGACCGCCAGCGGTCAGCTAGGTCAGTTCACCGCCATACCGGCGGTCGAACTCGGTAGGGCAGCAGTAGCACGGTATGAGCTCGGTTTGCTTATCGCCATACCGCGAGTTGGTCGAATGGGCTCGGCGGTAGCGCGGTAAAGACTTGGAGAGCTCGGTTGAGCTCGGGGCCAGTCTTGACCGAGTTGGACTCGGTGATAGAAGCGGATGGCGAATGAGATGTGGACACGTGGCTCAGTGTCTGAACGATGATTGGACGGAAACCAAAAGAGTAATTACAGTAGTGTAGGTCATCCCTGGGTGGTGAAACAGAACCCGATTTGGGTGATGGCATTAATGCTTGGGTGGCTCGATGCAGGAAGATCGGTATGGGCAGATCATTGGTGCGATTGGATCAGAGATTGATGTACTTTGTGATCGGCGGTTGATGGACATAATCGAATGCAACGTTTGACTTAAGGAAGTCGATGACATATTACATGAGAGAGTGTTTTGTAAGAACTGTATGTTAGTAATAACATTGGAACAGTGAGATAATTCTGAGAGTACTGCTGTGAGTTGATCAGAGAAGACTATAATATTGTATGTAACTGTTTTGTTACTGTAATACAAAATAGTCTTGACTTTGTGTGGTGGGTTTTTTATCTGAAAAGGTTTTCCCATATATATCTTGTGTCAACTGTGAATGCTCAACTGTGTGTTCTCTATTTTACATGTATTCATCTCAAATAGTTTTAGATGCTATTGAAACTTGTTTATGCTCTTCTCCTCTGTTGTATTAGTGTTAAGGGAATGTATTCCGCACTATTGGGTCTCTAGATCCTGTATGCTTTTCCCTTCAATTGTTTGGGTAGAATCTTAATCATTCAACAATCCTTTTTAATTAATTCACTTAAGTTGTATAATGTTGGAAAAATTAAAAGGACAACTTCGTGTAATAGCTCATTGAAAGGTTATTAAGACGTGTTTTAAGTTAGATGCCTAGGCTTGAGCACATGAAAAATAATATTAAATCTCCCAAAAGGTCTTTGTGAGGGAAAAAAAGAAATTATTATATTTTTAAATTGGTTATTTCCCTCCATAAATGTCATAAAAGGAGGTTGAGGGCTCATTTGTAGAGTTAGACTTGTGAATGCTAATATTATGCTATTGGAATGAACTTGAGTTCTTACAAAGCTCCTCGGGGATGAAAACCCTCTTGGACTTTTGGTTTCGAGGACAAAAACTCCCTAGCTAGCTAGTGTGGTTTCATACAGATATCACCATTGTGTTGTAGATTGGAGTTTCTGTTTTGGATTGCAAAAATGGAGGAGTTTGATGCCTTTTGATTGTTGCAGAATTTTTTCTGGTTGTGTTGAGATTGTTGAAGATCCTTTGGGCGATTTGAGGAGTTTTTCCATGTCTAGTCGTACTATCCTTTCCATGCTAGGCTGTATCAACTTCCCATGCTAGGCCATACAGATTTGTGGTGCAGGTATAAGGGTTTTTCTAATATAATTTATTGTTGTTTGGGGTCACCTTGTTCCATCATTGCAAGACCATACAATTTAATTAATGCAGATTGTTGTTTGGTATTTGGACGTCCCATCAATGAGCTGACTAGAGGATGGCGTGAGGGTTCCTAGCCCAAGCACTACTCATTTTATGGGTTTTCCTTGCTGATTGAAGGTGACTAGCCTATGGGAGTGTTGAATAAACCATTTTGGAGTGAACTCTATGTTTTGCGTGAGGCTTGGTACTGTTTAACCTACTGCTGTAGATGCTACAACTACAAACAAGCTATTTTCAGACCCGCATATGACTAAATGTAGTTCCCAGATTGATCTATACTCCCTCTAGGGTGTTTTGGTGATATTTTGGGTGTTGAGAGTGGATATTCACAAACTATATTCATTATTGGCAAGTTGGGTGTGATTTTTTTGTGATTTTTGAGTGATTATCTTGCTGCCTAGACTTGTTGCAGCACATTTTCCAGCATATTACAGACCTGTACCAATGTATTATCCATTTGTTATCAAGGTACTTGCTGTTGACTAAAGATGGGTGGGTTAATTCATAAATTTGGGGTATTGTTTGGGGTGTTACAGCAGTTTTGTTTTACATCAGCATTAAAATCAACAACTATCTCTCTTATTTTGATGTTTACAATTCTTTGTGTGCTAATATTGTAATGTTTTGGATGGTCTTAGCATCGAAAGCTATAATATTCATGCATTCTACATTGTAACACTGGATGGTAGTATCGCCAGTGAGTTGTTCTTGTTGATTACTGATGTATTTACCTGTAATGTCACCTTCTCGAGCCTGATCTTTTCAGTGACCGTTGGCCTATTTCGGAGACCCGTAGGCTAGTCGGAAGGTAAAATTAGGGTTTCCTATTTTGAAGGATGTTCTGGCTCAGAGTTGGTTGTTTCAATAGCGGATTCTTTCTGGGTTTTAAGAGAGCTTCGCATTGGTATATTCTTCTTGGCATTCTGAGCATCTTCAGGAATTTACTATTTTTAGTAAATTCTATTTCGGGCAGTGAACCTGTTGGTCTTGGCATAGTTGACCTTCCTCTTCAGTTGACTCAAGTGGCTTATTCATTTTCTAGCTTCGGAATGCAGTTTCAGAGAGATAAGCTCATTCTATTTAAATAACATTATATTTTAAGGTTATTTTATCACCTTGGCCTAGTCTATTAACTTAATGTTATTTTAAAAAGTGGACTTGAAGGGTGGCGCCATCATTGAGTTAATATTGAATTTATTAAGGTTGATTTAAAAGCCTTAAGTGGGACGCCATTTCCAAGGTTATAAATTAATAATTAAAAGTCAAAATTACAGCTTGAAGAGAAGGACGCCATTTGCTGAAGGATTAGGGTTTGACTCTTAAAAGAAGGTTAGGGTTTCGAGAAGGTCAACGGAAAATTATAAAAGGAAGCCTTGGGTTCTCATTTGATCATCTTATGTTTTATGATATTGTTATGCTGCCGGAATGGCTTTGGGACTGCTTCGAGGAATGAATGCCTCCTAGCTTGGCTCTTCTTCTTGCTTGAAAGATAGCAACTAGTTGAGAGATAGTTTGTAATAGGTTTGTCTTGCATTTCAGTTGAGTATCTTGCATTTATGGAGTTCTAGATTTGCATTTCAGTCTCATTTTGAAGTTGCTGAAGTCAAGCTGAATTTGTAGTTTCACTCATAAATCTGAAAATAAAAATACAATCGTTCTGGGTATTGATTCATTTAGTTTCTTTGATAGGGGCGACCCTTCTTGCAAAAATTCAGATTTTAATATTGAG
This sequence comes from Sequoiadendron giganteum, assembly GCA_007115665.2. Taxonomy (NCBI): domain Eukaryota; kingdom Viridiplantae; phylum Streptophyta; class Pinopsida; order Cupressales; family Cupressaceae; genus Sequoiadendron; species Sequoiadendron giganteum. Next base: position 456,974,634 of record CM021106.1, read on the forward strand.
TGTTTATTTTTTAAAAGCAAAATCGCCTCTCTCTATTGGTCGTACCATTCTGGTCTGCCTGGCAAATGTTTAGAAAAAAGAATACTTCGATTTGTTAGCTGTTTCTTGGTCTAGTCCTCATTGCCATCATTATAGCTTTCGTTTGCATCAGGTCTCATGTCATTCTGGCAAGTATTGAGTGAGTTGTGAGCATTTTAGTGGATTCCAGAGTTGCTGGTCATGATTGCTGAATGTATGTTTCTGTTCACAAGTCTCAAATCATAAACATTCTCGTTCTGGGTATTGTCTCATTGTGTTTCCCTGTTGGTGGCGACCCTTCATGAATATTTGCAGATTTTAATATGAAGTTTGTGATTTTATAAAGCAAATTCATCATTCCTTGAAAGCCGTACTTCCTGGAGTGCCTGGGGATTCGTACCAGTAATTAATAACCACTTTTAGTTGCCATTTCTTATTACTAAACTAGGCGCCATCATTTTGAAGGTCTATTGCATCAAACTTGAAGTCATTTGGGTCAGTTTTGAGTGATATATGAGCAATTCAGTGGGTTACAGACATGCTGGTTATATAATTTAAAGTGCAGGTCTGTCATAATAGATTTGAGGAAATCTGCATTCTCCTTCTTGGATTGGTGTTAGGAAATCATTAAAGGCTTGTGAAAGATTCCTTATTGTTGCAGCAAATTGAAGAGCTCTAATACTTGATCTTGCAGGCATTATATATTTCATTGTAAGCTGAACAGTATTACTGTCAGCACTTCTCTTAGTCTTACTTTACTTTCTGTAATCGCAATTGTATTCCTTTGATCTCCGCCATATGGTCGCCTCATTTCCATACTGGAATTGGGTAGCACATACTTGGTGTTGAGTTTGCTTTCAGTGTATTAGATGGTAGGGACCCTCTGACCACATGCTCGTCGTTCGCCGGCGCATCCTTGGTTAGAGTTCTTGTATAAGCATTTCAATTAAGACCCTCTGACCATATGCTCGCCATCATTGGCGCCATCCTTGGTTAGAGTTCCTTCCAGCTTTGTTTCGGCATTCAGATCCTCTGACCAATGCTCACGCCTTGCCCTCATCGGGAACCTGGTGTACATTCTGGTTAGAGTTGCTTCAGCATCGTTTTGGTTTAGAGCTAACCTTAACGAGTGCGTTTGTTTGTAATTTGCAATTGAAAAAACAAAAAAAAAAAATTGGTTTGGAATATTTCATTACCCCACTGAATAAGTGGTAGTTGTATGGATTCCCACTAAATAAGTGGATGGATTGGTTTACTCACCCCATTGAACAAGTGGTTTCATTGTAATTTTCCTTCCCACTAAATAAGTGGAAGTGTTGTAATTTCATTGTACTAATCACTCCGCTGAATAAGAATTCAATGTATTTCCTTTCAAGTACTACATATGCACTCCATTGAACAAGAGATATTGGTTGGCTTGCTGCCTAGTGCTTTACTTTCATCCGAAGTCGCTGCATTTGGCTGAATATGGCTTGAAATTCGAAATTCGTCGAATTTAAAAAAAAAAAAGAAATTCATTCAAATTCAAAATAAATTCGTACGGTCAAAACTTTTTTATTAAAAAACTCATAAAGCATTTTTTAAGGGTTTTTTTGTTACAAAAATGGCATTGATGTTTGAGATTCAGCCATCTCTGATTTCACGTGATTTTTTTGCAACTGCGTTTCATTTCTGGAATGTTTGTGAATTTTTGTTTTCAAAATATCAGGAAGATTTTCTGTGTGTAACAACATTATATTGAAGTCAATGAAGAAATTGCGATTCTTCTCTATCGGTGCCATCTCTTTGCATTGTCTCAGGTCCTCGGCGTGTCTATTTGCAATTGGTGTTGTTCTCACTTTTGTTTGGAAGACATCATTGCAGCTTGCAACTCGTCCTCTTGGAAGCCGCCGCTCGTATCTCACCTATGGCTGCAACTTCAAGTCATATAAACCATATCTTAGGTTTATTATAAACCATATATTATAAACCACCGCTTGTTTTTTAATTTTAGGGTTTTGTTTTTAGGCATTTATTATTTAGTAATATTTATTATTTACTATTTAGTATAAAGTTTACTTATTATTTATTAATATTTAGTATTTAATATTTTATTATCTTGTGAATATATTAATTATATTTATAATTATAAAAATAAATTACAGAAGGCGAATTTAATCCGATTTTTTTACTTTTCGAATTTTTTCCTTGCCGAACTTCATCCGAATTTTAATGTTGCCGAACTTGAATTTGAATTTGAATGCGGTGACTTAGCTTTCATCTATTGCAATTTAATTTGGCATGTAGATCCTTTCATAGTGTGGTCTCACCTTGCCCATCTTGGGAATTGGGTTATCAAAAAGTGGGACAGATATTGCATTGTAATCTCACTTTCAGTTGATATAAATTCAAAAAAATAAAAAACCTAGGGTGGTTATTATATTGTGTAGCATGTTTTGAGAGCAGGTACATGTCTAACTAATCACAAGATCGAGGATACATGACATCAAATCAACAAAAAAGAAATCTCTCTCTATATTTTAGTTAGTCTCACTCTCTTTGATAATATATTGAGTTGTTCTATGTTGTTGTTGGGTTTTATCTTGGAAGGGTTTTCCAAGGTATGTATATCTTGTTTTCATTTGTGTATGTCATTTATTTGCATTTTGTTGCAGTAGTTTGGATTTTTTAACCATTTTAGCATAGCTTCCCTCTATTGATTATCTACATTTACTTTTAACTTGGCCATCTATTTTTTCAGATGGAGATCTCTAAAAGCACAATTTGCAGATGTAAAGGACCAAGAATAGACTACAAGGGACACCTAAAGTGTCACTACAAAACATAAAATATGGTAGAAGATACAACCTCAGGCAAGGATCTTATATCTTGTGAAAGATAAAGTGAGTTGGAGTAAGAATTGGATGAGGTAGAGGGAGCCAAACAACTGCTCCTGCCTCTGCTTCCCCAACCTATCATTCCACAATTAGATGGGGCTTCCCACATAGAAGAGTGGCTCAATCATTTGGGAGCTCCTGTTGAAAAATTGGGGATTCCTCTTGAGAGGCACACTCACTTTGTACATATGCTTTAGATCATAGGAGAGCCCCTAGGGCAACTCCAAGAGGTAGAGTGTCAACTAGTTACAAGACAAAAACACAAGCTGCACCACTCTTAGGAAGAGTTTACCTCTTCCACTACATCAGTACACTTTGGGCTAAGTAGATCTTCTTACTATTTGAGAGATTCTATATTAGTGAAGTTCCTCTAGCCATACCCTTCTTATTGTTTGGGTAGCTTGCAATAGTTTATAGTTAGTATGGGGTTGATGGCCCAACCCATGCTCAATGTTGCCAACACATTTTGGAGTGTGGAATTTTCATGTTCTCTGCTTATCTTAGAGAAGGCAGTTCGCATTAAGAAGTTTGTAGAATAGGACTCCCACTCAAAGTTAGTTAAAACATTCACTAACCAAGGATGGCCAGGGAAGAGTACTCCTGAGATGTTGGAACAATGGCTTCCAACTAGAACTTCTCCCTGTGTTCAAGGTTTAGTTGATAGAACCTTGTAATCATTGTACTCCATTAAGCATCATTTCAATTACCAATAGCTCATGGTGAAACTGCATGTGTGAACAAAGAAAGGCATTTGACGAAGCAACAGAAGTTGCCATGGCTAATGAAACTTTGTGGAAAGAGATAGATGGACAAAGGATTTGGTTTCAGGAACAACTGGCTCAACTAACTTAACTTATTGAGGCCCAAGATGGTAAGTTTGCTGCATTTGAATAGAAATGGCTCAATTAAAGGCTAAAGTGGTTGAGAGGGAGCTGGTTTAGGGGAAGCTTCAGGAGGCTTTCCATATAATTAAAAGCTCCAAAGAATGAGCATTCATTGCAACTCATCACCTGAAGCAAAGGATGGAAGGGATCTACAAACTCCAGGCTGCAATAAAATAGTCACAACTTGCTGGGGAAGCTTGCTGAGGATCAATTGGAGCCAATGTAACTCTAGGGGCATCTTCTTCCCCACCTCTTTTGTGAAATTGTTCCAAATTCTTCATAGGCTTATCAGATGGGTCTCTGACTTTTATTTCTTGGGGAATAATGCAAAATAAATAATTTAATATAATAATACTTGTGGGGATGACTTATCTTGTTATTTAATTGTTGGCTAAAGGTAATAAGTTAACAAATGATTATAAATTGTTAACCCAACGGTCATTGTCTGACTAGCAATCATTCTCTTTAAAAAGAACTTCCACAGTCAGGAAGTGTGCTGATTTATGTATGGTCCTCCCTGAATTGCTTTCTGTGTACTCAACACTACCTTGAATAAAGCATCGATAGTGATATTCTCGTACAATCATTTCTGGTATTAACTGTTATTTTTATTTATTCTTGCATGGGTAGTGTAGAGTCATAATTGTTTACGACTGCCACCTCACATTCACAATGCAATACTTGATCATTGTCATAATAGAAATCCTCTTGTGCTTACTAAATCCATCCATGCATCCTTATTACAGTAGATATATGCAGAATTTTTTCCACTATAAACTGTTTTTATATCATTTATGCTTCAAATGTGAGAATAAAGTGTTACTAATAGTCTAATACATAGCATTTATGGGAATGGAAGAGCAAGAACATAAATCTTAAGTAATATCTCTATAAAGATCTGAAACGAGTTCATAAAGGTAGGGTTATCTATTCATGCAAGTTTGCTTCCCAAAATTTACAAAACGGTGATAGCATACAAAAAATGAGTCATGTCACACAAAAATGATGAAAACAATTTAAAAAAGAAAGCCACCTCTCTCCCACAGCAAGTCAGCACTCTCCTGAACAAATCACTTGGATTTTTGAAATGTTTTAACTTTTAAGAATGGTACTATTCCATAGACCCCTATGATAAAATTTCAAAATCTGTTGCTGTTGTTATTACAATCCAAAACGATGCTGTACTTAAGTACTATATTTATGTCTGTAACAGAACCAAAGAGAGGAAGAGGGGGATGGTCGGGTAGGGATAGGAGTTGAAAATTTATTGCAGGTCAATCAGAATTTTAAAACTGGAAGTATAGATGATAGATAGAGATTGTCCGAGTTGACATCTTATCACAGGAGACTAATCACATACAGGGAACAACTCTTTTGATGATTTCAAAGCTGATTGATACAGTCTAAAAGAAAGCCACCTCTCCCCCACAGCAAGTGAGCACTCTCCTGAACAAGTCACTTGGATTTTTGAAATGTTTTTAGAATGGCACTATGCTATAGATCAGTTGCCATAGATACTATGACAAAATTTCAAAATCTGTTGCTGTTGTTATTGTTATCAAAATTTCACTACTGTAGCATTTTGTTGCCTACGTATTCATCACATTTTGAGATTGGAGTAAAAAAATGAATTCAAGTGTTATTTTGCAAATATTCGAAACAGAGAAATTCATAGATTTGCAAAGTAATGCTGTTTTTATTCATATTGTAAAAAGCTGAAGTCCCACACAAGCCGTGGGAGTAACCTGATTTGATTTTTAAATCAAATACTGAATACATGAAGGAAAAGGAACACACAACTGAAAGTAGAGTAAGAACAAGGAAAGAAAATGATTCGTCATTGCCTGGAATGACGAATCGTTGTCGAAGTTGTGCCGATATTCGTCCAGCTCTGGTGTCACGTTCAGCTCCAGCTTTGAGATTTCCTGCAAAATTGTGAGGAGTGGCGTTAGAGCAATGAAAAATCAGTTCCTACCTTATCCCTACGCTACCAACAGAGATGTGATCTCATTCAGTAATGCATTCACCAGATGATTAAAAGAAAAGCAGAACATCAAAAGAACCCTTTGAATCCGTCATTTTTTACTAACTTGTTTGCGTCATGTGCAGAAACTGGAAATGCAATGTTGCTGTTTTTTATCAGTTTCAAAATGAGTGGAGTGAAATGTGGCTCCCACAAGGGTTGAGCCCAGCTCATCAAATAATTTACGCGATATGGACGTCATAAAAATTTGTTTTGTATTATGCAGATTTTTTGACAAAAAGCCATCAAGTGCTGCATTTTAAGTTCATTTCCAGAATGCATTGTTTTCAGATTTCATGGTTTATGCAGTTATGCCATTTGCTGAGTTCTGTGAGATGTTATCAAAATGGTATAAAAAAAGGAGAACAAATCATTTACTGTGATGAACCGTTGAATAATTGGTATTGATGAAGGTTATAGTGCCATCATCAAGAAGATGCTGTGAACATTTGCAATAAAAGACAGCCTAATCATTTGAAGAAGTATTTGACACAGATTCAAATATATCTGGAACAGCAAAGCAATTTTATCCTTTTGCTAATAATGGTTTATGTTTGTTTTGTGATCTTTTGAATAAAGAAAAAAGCAATATGCCATTTACAGATTTATGTAATACATCAAAGGGGTAGTCATGGCTATGTTACAGTCAAGATATTGAGGATTATACAATGACAAGTATTAGGTGATTAAAGAGTAGTCATTATGAATCTTTACAAAGCTTTTTTTTTACAAGAGCATCAACAAGATCATCTTAGTCTAGAGAAAGTTCTTTCATCATGTTTCGTACACAGAGAGCGCGAATACAAGAAAGAAAGCAGAGACTACAACTTATTTATCATCTCAAATAAGCTTAATTTCAGAAATGAAGATAAAGACTCTTCCAAAATTTGCACAGAAACAGAAGATTCTTCAGCTATAATTCATGGGGGTTTCACCATATTCATAGTTTTTAAGTATTTTGCAGGTTATCATTCATATATTGCATCAAGGTTGGAGTGATAAACTGAAGAAAGAACATTATCGTAAAAGTATGGACAGTCAAAAGGCTCATAAATGGATTGCGGCCACATTTGGGTTTTGACCAAATTCAGAAATGTGAAGATCCCTTCAAGTTTTTTAAATACCCACGTACAGATTTACAAATGAAATGCAGATTTTGCCATAATTTCCAGATTATTCAAATAATCTTTTTGGTTTAGAAACAGATTTCTTCCATTTTCTGGGTTATTCATGAGAAGATTTGAATTAAATACAGATTTCTATCATTTTTTGGGCTACCCACTTTGGGTTTTGGGAAAATACAGAAATGAAGAGTTTCTTTCAAGTTTCTAAATACCCACATACAGTTTTGCACAAATGTAGATCTTCCTTCATACAAAGAGTTACCCATGAGGTTTTTTCTTTACCAAAATATAGATACACATGCTATCACGGGTCAAGCCAGTCAAGAACAGTTGCAGGAAAATGCAATTAACAAATGCAAATTACAAGCAATCATACTGGGCTTCCATGGCGCGAGCAAAGGAAGGAGTTTCAAAAACAAGGAGAATCATTAAGAGTGTGAAACTCATTTTGTGTTGACTGAATAATTTTTAAATCTGAAAACGGGGTATTTAAAATGCAGAGATCTTTCTTCACAAATCCAAGAGTCAATCATGTTCATGGCGCGGCCTATCATGTCTGCATTTTTACTGGTAAAAAACTGCAATCATGGCCTCGTATTTTAGTTTCTAGTCATAAAGGAAGCAATGAAACGTATGGAGGAGCAAAACTTACCACTCATAGCTTTGGAGGTAGAAAACTAGCCGCGTCCAACTCTTTGGAGCTCACAAAATGCAGGGTCGAGCTTCCCATGGCGGCCAGCAAGGAAGAACAGGAATTCATAGCACAGAGAGTAAATCAACAAGGAAAATCGGAATAAAGAGAGGAGAGGGCGCGGCCTTATGGCCTTTTATTTCTCTCAAAATACCATTGAATGCCATCTACACACAAAAAAAACGACTTACCTTAGTTGCTGTGATGAGTTTTGACTATTTGAAGACAGGATAATGATGTCCAAAGCACAGCGACTTTCAGCCATGACTCAGCAAAGGGTTTCTTCTCCATGGCGGCGCCCAGCAAAGAGAAGCAAAGAAAATGAAATGAAAGTCTTCATTTCGAATTAGGGTTAATACCCTAAAAAATACGATAGGGGAAGTATCTTATTTGCCTTAGGTTTTCCTTTAAAAATCTCACCCTATTGAAATTCGTGGGTAGGAAGCTTTGCCTTAGGTTTTATCAAAAACTTTATTCCTTCACTATGAGGCATGGCATTGCATTATGCCTTTCCTTCTTTTCTTTTAAGTTTTTTTTTTTTTTGATAAAGTCACTTAAAGCCTTTGTGAGCTTTATTTATGCTTTTTATTTTGCATTTGACATCCAACGAAAATATTTTTATTTAAGTGATTATTAATTAATCACTTAAAATAAAATATATTCATAAGATGTAAAATAAAATGGTGCTTTTATTTAATTTGTTTTTGCATTTCTTTCAAAATTGTAATATTTGTTCAAAATGATGTATTATAAATCATTTTTGAATAAATGATATTATTAAATGCAAAAATAGAATTTCAAGTGAAACATTTCATTAATTGCATCAAAATGTAAATTTTTATTAAAATGATAAATTATAAATCATTTTAATTAAATATATTTAAATGCAAGAATGAAATGTTCTAGACTTTTTTTAAAAATGATAATCATAAGGAACCAAGACTTTTAATAAATGTTTGAATTTCAAGATGAGGTCACATTTAATGTCATTTAATGACATTCAAAGACTTGTTGATAAAGATTCAGATATTTTGAAATACAAGTTGATGTCATTTATTGACATTCAAAGACTTAATGCCAAGTAGTCAAGTCCAGCATTAAAAGCAGGTTTTGCTCAAGGTATGCAAGTAGTGGAGTTTTTTTTGGTCTACCTTGTTTAGAGGAGAGTTTGACATCACTTTGATTTTTGGGCCAAAAGTCCAATTCCGAATTTTGAGAGGGCTTTTCCTATAAAGTCTTGTTCTTCATTCATTGTAACCAGTTCTGATTATGCAGAGGAGGCTTATGTGACATTTTTGTGTCCTTAGCATTTTGGTGTAGAGTTTGTAACTCTTTTTGGAAGATCAAATACAAGTGACAGCAGCTGAGTTTATGTTATCTGAAGTTGTTTTGGAGCCTTCTCTTCTTTCTGCAATTCTGTGTATTTACAGGTGATTTGATAAAGATAATTAGTGAATTGTCATTATTCCATGTTATTTTGTCTCACCCAAACACCTAGTTGCAGAAAAGTATTTCTGTTTGCAGGTTGTAGTTCATGTCTTAAAGGGTGAAGCTCATAAGAGAGGCATTTGTTTTCCTCCTTATTCTGGTTCATTTTTCAGACTTTATTACAAAATACTTATGCAAGCCTATACAGAATAGAAGTGTTTTGTATTCACTCAAATAATTTAAGTGATACTTTTTAGTTACCTGTATTTGAGCTCTCACATAGTGTTTGGTGTATCACCTGGTTCTCTAGTTTAGATTTTAAGATCTTAGGTTCATTTCAGTAACTTCTATCTTTTTCCCCATAAGTTCAGGTTAGTTTTGTGGAGTTATTAGTGATTATCCAATAGGAACCGGCCTAGAATCTGGAGGTTTCATTTCTAGTTACGCATTTCCCACATGCAGAAATGAATCCCATGTTAGGCAAGGTTGTTAGGGTGCAAATTTTGGCCTTTAACAGTTTTGGCACGCCCGGTGGGACCGTAAGTCAGTAATTTTTCATCAGTTCTTGCTGTTTTGATATGCTACAACAAGTTTACAGCTTGAAAGAAGTTAAGTTTTAGCGTATCTGGCAACTCCGTTGTGAAGGAAAGTGACCAATGCAAAAGTTTATATGAGAAAGGTGGAAACCAGAAGTTCAAAGTCTTTTGAGTATTTGCAATTATCGCCACCCAAGAGGAAAGGAAGGACTCTTGATTGAGCTCCTCGTGCAAAAAGAGTCCAAACAACTCCTCCTAGAATATATGTCAGAAGAGGGAGATCAGTGCATAGTGAATGTCTCGTGAGACATTCAACATCACCAACTGTCGGAGAAGAGCCACCTATTGCTGTTTCTAGGAGTCTCAAATTCCCAAAAGCAAGCTCAAGCTCAGTTTCAGCAAGTATACCCATGCAGACTCATAGTATGGCTGCACCAAGAGCTTTCGCTTTTGTTCCATTCGATCAAGGTAGTCCCCTTAATTTAGCATAGCATAATGATATTCCTTTGGCAGCATTAAAGGGATTGCCAGAATTCACTGGAGAAGGGCAAATAACGCCATTTGAACATATAAGAGATGTGGCAGCGTTGTGCAATGTGCATCACGTGACTTAAGAGAATGTAGCTGTGAGATTATTGGCTGCATCGTTCAAAAGGAAGGCGCTGGAATGGTTCAGAGGCTTGCTAGTGGCTTCTATTGCAACATGGGATGAGCTTGGTGACCAATTTACCAAATTTTTTGAAGAAAAATCTGATCACCTATCTTTGGTAGAGCAGTTGACAACTATTAAAAGGGCCCCTCAAGAGCAATTGACGGATTTCAACATCCGTTTCCAGAAGACTTGGAATAGAATACCTGCTACGGTAAGGCCTTCTACTGATTATGCATTTTTGTATTACTTAAAGAGTCTCAATAGTGATATATCATTGATGATACAATCCATGGGAGGTCAATCATTACCTCAAGCCTATAGTATAGCTATAAGAGCAGAAAATAGTCTAATTCAGGCAGGAAAAATAGCTCCAAGGCCTCCTATGCCATATTTTCCAGATATTCATCCAAATATGCCATTGCATATACCCCCTCTTGCTGCAATACCGACTGTTCCAGCTATAGAGACTGCTGGAAATCAAACAAACAGCCCTGTTGGACCTTCAACAGAGCTGCAAGAGATTAAAAGCGGTCAGCAAAAGATCGAAATGGTTTTGCAGACTTTGGGAAACGAGCTAACCAGTATGAAAAAACAGCAGTACCAAGGTCTGAGGCCATCATTTCAATAGTATAACCAGCAACAGCAAGGAGCGAATCAGCCTTATCAAAATCAAGGTTTTAATCAGCAGTATCAGCAAAATAGACAGCCATACCAAGGAAACTATCAAAGACAACAGCAAAATTTCAACCAAAGGCCATTTCAGACATATAATCCAGCGCCTGTGAATGCAGCAAATCCAATGCGAGATATTGTTCCAGCTCAAAATAATCTTGCAGCAGATTACGAATGGTGTTTTCCATGTAATCAAGCGCATAATCAAGCAACATGTTCCAATGGTGTTATCAATCAAGCACTTATGGTTCAAAATGCAGCAAGTTCACAACCGAATGCATCTAAGGATGTACCTGAGCAGCAACGAGACGCATATCCCAATGAGACTGCATTCCTAAATTGGCAAAGTGAAGAGTTCTGTGGCGTGAATGATAGTCCAGCAACTGCAACATACACCCGAGCAAAGAAAAGAGCTCTAGAAGCAGATCAGACAGCTGGTAAAGATGAAGAACTTGCAACTGTGGGACCATCATTTACAAAAAATCCAAATTTCCCACATAAGTCTTCAAATCAGCCAACCAGCAACTAGCCTCACAAAGAAATAGGTCTGGCTGTAGCTAAGATACATCAGAAGGTGCATTCAGCTATGCCCTACAGCATTGTGGACAGCATGAAAAGAATGAACATATCAATGACTATGTGGAATTCTTTATCCATTCTCGGACAGGCTAAATTGTTACAGAAAGCATTAAGTGGTGAGGATGCGCAAGAACATGCAGCTGATGATCATGAGAAAGTGGTCATGACAAATGCTGATCAAGTAAAAGGGATGGACAGCAAGCCAAATGACGCAGTTCTAGGTAAGAATGTGAGACCTCCTCCATTCTATGTTTCCTTAATCATTGGAAAGAACTTGGTACATAATTGTATGGTTGATAGCGGGGCAACTTGTTCCGTAATGCCAAAAAGGGTAGCTGATCAGTTAGAATTAAAATATGAGCCTATGGAAAAGGGAGTAGTTCAGTTAGATAGTACATCTGTCAACTCAATAGGCCTCATAAAAAATGCTAGTCTGACCTTACATGCCTGCCCTAGTTTCTCTATTCCACAGGACATATATGTAATAGATTTGCCTCCCTATTTTGGCCTTTGCCTATCAAGAGAATTTATAGCCAAGATAGGAGGTTATCTCTCGTCCGATTGGTCTCACATGATTTTCCGCACAAGGTATGGAACAAAGGTAAATATCAAGTAAGAATTACTTGCAAAGGATATCATTGAACCTTATACACCCAGTATGATGAATGCAAATTGTGTCATTTTTGACCAAGATGATCATCCTGCCCCTGTTTCACATACGTCCACTGCTGGAATTCCTGATGTCCTTTTAGATGAATGGGCTGAAAGTAGTACTCATCATACTGGAAGTGATTTAGTGATAGACGCTGGTATGGGTAATTATATGTTTCAGGAAGCCGGTTTGGTTATGCCAAATTTGGTTAAATGGGAGAATGCTGATTCTGAACAGCAAAATGAGGTCTGGAATATGTTTTTTGACGGATCTAGAAGTAGGCATGGTGCTGGTGGAGGTGCGATGTTAGTATCGCCTGATGGAGTTAAGTACTATGCAGCTTTTAGATTTAGTTTTTCTTGCACTAACAATACAGCCGAGTATGAAGGTTTAATTAATGGGCTGGAATGGGCGAGAAAGAGAGCTGTTAAGGTTTTAAAGGTTCATGGTGACAGTGAGCTCGTGATGAATCAGGTGAGAGGGCTAATTTCTGTTAAAAATGATACATTGAAAGCATATAAAAATAGAGTGTGGGATGCTATAGAGGATTTTGATGCTTTCAATATTGTTTCTATTCCAAGGATTAAAAATCAGCATGCAGATAGATTAGCATCTGTAGGTGCTCAATTTGACATACCTGCAGAAATCAGCAAGGAGAATATCCAGCAGCATGTTAAAATTGTAGTAAGGCCTTCGGTTCCTGATAATAACGTAAACTGACAAGTTTTTGAAAATGATGAACAGATCTTACAATTTCTGCTAGAAGAAGATATTTTTGCAACTTCTAATCAGGATAAGCTAAAGCAGAATTATGGGGATCAAGTGGTGCAACTTAAGTCCAACAAGTTGCCTAAAGGTTTGGTTTCATTGGAATCTATTTTCAATACGGATGATCAAGCTAAAAAGGACAAGACTGGTTTGCTGGTTTCTCAAGAACATTATGAAAATTTGGAGGTAGCACCGGAAAAAAGCTTAAAGTTTGGTAAGGTGAGTACTCCTTTGGAAAAGGAGTCTTATATTCAACTTTTTCAGGAATTTGCTGATGTGTTTGCATGGGAATATGGTGATTTAACAGGGTTTAATCCTGAACTAGCACAGCACACCATAGAACTTGAGCCTAATGCCAAGCCCGTTAGGCAGAGACAAAGACCTGTCAATCCCAAATTAGAGCCATTAATGTAGAAAGAAGTTTTTAGGCTGATTGAGAGTGGCATTATTTTCCCAATTAAACACACTAGTTGGGTGTCCAATCTTGTCCCTGTTAGAAAGAAGAATGGAGAGTTGAGATTATGTGTAGATTTCAGGGATTTGAATAGAGCATCATTGAAGGATAGGCATCCCCTTCCTTCTATGGAACAAATACTTCAGTATGTTGCTGGTTCAAAGCGCTTCTCTTTGTTAGATGGTTATTCGGGGTATAACCAGATTCTGGTAAAAAATGAAGATCAGTATAAAACCGCTTTTACCACTAAATGGGGTACTATGGCATACAAAAGAATGCTTTTCGGTTTGTCAAATGCAGGGGCAACGTTCTAGAAAGCCATGGATATGGCGTTTAGTAATCTGATGTACCAGTTTGTATTGGTGTATCTTGATGATATCACAGTTTACTCCAAGGAGGCAGCAGATCATATTAGCCATTTCAGGCAGATTTTTGAGCGCTGTAGAGAGTTTGGTATTTCACTGAACCCTAAAAAATGTGTCTTTGCTGTTCATGAAGGTAAGCTATTGGGTTATGTGGTTTCTAAGCAAGGGGTTACAGTGGATCCAGAAAGGATAGCAGCAATTTTAGAGTTACCATTACCACACCATAAGAAAGGTTTGCAGTCTTTCATTGGACGGATTAATTTTGTTAGACGTTTCTTGCCTAACATTGCAGATTTATTGAAACCACTAACTGCTATGCTCAAGAAGAATGTTGTTTTCAGTTGGACAAAAGAAGCCAAAAGTAGTTTTCAGATTATCAAAGAGTCCCTAGCAGCAGCTCTTGCTTTAGTAAATCCAGATTTCAGCAAGGACTTTATCCTTTATGCATATGGTGGTTATGAAACTATTTCTGCAATGTTGGTACAACAAAATGCAGAAGGTTTGGAGCAGCCAATCGCATTTTTCAGCAAGGGGTTAGAAGATTATGAGCAGAGGTACAACTTTGTTGAAAAGCATGTCCTCGTTGTGGTAAAGAGCCTAAAAAAATTCAGACACTTGCTGTCTCATAACAAGATTCATCTGAGAGTTGCACACCCTAGTGTCAAAGAATTCTTACTCAGTAAGGACTTAAATGAAAAGAGAGCTGGTTGGATAACACGGGTCATGGAGTATGACGTGGATATTCAAGTGACTAAGTTGGTTAGAGGCAAAGGCCTATGTGAGCAGATTGCAGATGATGAGGTTTCAGAGCTCCAGGGACAACCAAAAACAATGTTATTGCTTGGTGAGACAGCTGATGATGATAGGGCAGCGAGCTGGTTACACGACATGGTTCATTTTTTGAGAACTAGTGAGTGTCTGGCAAATTTGGACAAGGCGAAAAGAAGGTATTATCGGTTACAATCAGTTCCTTTTGTTTTGATTGAAGATGTGTTATACAGAAAGGATCACAATGGTGTCCTTCTCAGATGTATTGAATCAAATCAGATTGCAGACATTTTGCATGAATTCCATGATGGCCATTCAGGAGGCCATTTTTCCCCTAGGACTACTGCATACAAAATCCTAAGAGCTGGTTATTATTGGCTGGATATTTTTAAAGACGGCCATGCATATGTGAGGAAGTGCGTGAAGTGCGCTATGTTTGCAGGAAAAGAAAGGCTGCCAGCCTTGCCTTTGCAGCCAATTAAAACAGAACAGCCTTTTCAAAAGTGGGGTGTTGACTTTATAGGTCTTATCAATCCTCCGTCAAGTGCGGGACATAAGTGGATAATCACTGCCACTGATTATTTCACGCGTTGGACAGAGGCAGTGGCATTAAAAGATGCAAATGAGACAACTGTCCTTAATTTTTATGATGATATTATGAACAGGTTTGGAGTTCTTGATTCTATAATTTCAGACAATGCATTGGCATTTGTTGGTTTAAGAGTGACTGATTGGGCAATCAGGCACGGTATTTACCTTAGTACCAGTTCTAATTATTATCCTCAGGGAAATGGATTAGCAGAGTCCACGAACAAGAACCTAATCCGCATTATCAAGCGAACCCTGCAAGAGAATCAGCGCGATTGGCATTCCAAGTTGAAGGCTGCCCTATGGGTAGACAGAATTACTCCAAAGCAAGTTATTGGGAACTCACCTTATCGGTTAGTATATGGGAAGGAAGCTCGTTTGTCAATTGAAACAGAGCTGCCAGCACTTGATCTTGCTAGTCAGCTAGTTCTATTTGAAGAAGAGGATCCTATGCAGGTGCGTTACGCACAACTGATGGAATTAGAAGAAAGCAGGAAAAGGGCAATGCAAACGATGGACTTTCAGCAGCTGCAGGTCAAAAAGAGCTTTGACAAGAAGGCAAGATTGAGGGATTTCAATGTGGGAGATGTTGTCCTCAAGTGGGATGAACTAAAGAGCAGACCGGGTAAGCACACTAAATTTGATTCATTTTGGGGAGGCCCGTTTATGATAGTTGAGCGCAAGGGACAGAATGCTTTCCAACTGTCTACGCTTGAAGGAAAGGAGTTGCCAATACCAGTTAATGGTATTCACCTCAAACGCTGTTTTGAGGTATGTCCTACTTTGTAAACTCTAATAGAGTTTCTGAATAAGGTGCTGCTGCACCATTTGCTTTTGAGGTAGGGTCTATATGTACATATTTCAGTAATTTCTAGATGTTTAATAAGTGCTTCTGCACGTAGAGTAGGTGCATCTACGTTTTCCCTAAGTGCTGTTTTGCACAGTTAATGGTAGTTTACTTTAGTTTTGTTGGGGGGAATAAATGAAGCTCAAAAATCTATCATCATTAGCTATAATCACGTCAGATATATGTTTCCTATTCATGAAATTGAATAGAGCTTCAACGTCATCAACAAAAGATATATATCTCATGGGACCATAGCTAATAACAACAAAGTTACAAGCGTTACAACTAAAAAATTTTGCACAAGGTTCTCTGAATCGGGAAAAGACATTAATGGACCCCATGCCCAATGGATGATTAAGGCTACTGATTTCGTGTATAGCAGGCATACACACAGCAAAGGTCGCCAAAATGTTATCAAAATTTCACTACTGTAGCATTTTGTTGCCTACGTATTTATCACATTTTGAGATTGGAGTAAAAAAATGAATTCAAGTGTTATTTTGCAAATATTCAAAATAGAGAAATTCATAGATTTGCAAAGTAATGCTGTTTTTATTCATATTGTAAAAAGCTGAAGTCCCACACAAGCCGTGGGAGTAACCTGATTTGATTTTTAAATCAAATACTGAATACATGAAGGAAAAGGAACACACAACTGAAAGTAGAGTAAGAACAAGGAAAGAAAATGATTCGTCATTGCCTGGAATGACGAATCGTTGTCGAAGTTGTGCCGATATTCGTCCAGCTCTGGTGTCACGTTCAGCTCCAGCTTTGAGATTTCCTGCAAAATTGTGAGGAGTGGCGTTAGAGCAATGAAAAATCAGTTCCTACCTTATCCCTACGCTACCAACAGAGATGTGATCTCATTCAGTAATGCATTCACCAGATGATTAAAAGAAAAGCAGAACATCAAAAGAACCCTTTGAATCCGTCATTTTTTACTAACTTGTTTGCGTCATGTGCAGAAACTAGAAATGCAATGTTGCTGTTTTTTATCAGTTTCAAAATGAGTGGAGTGAAATGTGGCTCCCACAAGGGTTGAGCCCAGCTCATCAAATAATTTACGCGATATGGACGTCATAAAAATTTGTTTTGTATTATGCAGATTTTTTGACAAAAAGCCATCAAGTGCTGCATTTTAAGTTCATTTCCAGAATGCATTGTTTTCAGATTTCATGGTTTATGCAGTTATGCCATTTGCTGAGTTCTGTGAGATGTTATCAAAATGGTATAAAAAAAGGAGAACAAATCATTTACTGTGATGAACCGTTGAATAATTGGTATTGATGAAGGTTATAGTGCCATCATCAAGAAGATGCTGTGAACATTTGCAATAAAAGACAGCCTAATCATTTGAAGAAGTATTTGACACAGATTCAAATATATCTGGAACAGCAAAGCAATTTTATCCTTTTGCTAATAATGGTTTATGTTTGTTTTGTGATCTTTTGAATAAAGAAAAAAGCAATATGCCATTTACAGATTTATGTAATACATCGAAGGGGTAGTCATGGCTATGTTACAGTCAAGATACTGAGGATTATACAATGACAAGTATTAGGTGATTAAAGAGTAGTCATTATGAATCTTTACAAAGCTTTTTTTTTACAAGAGCATCAACAAGATCATCTTAGTCTAGAGAAAGTTCTTTCATCATGTTTCGTACACAGAGAGCGCGAATACAAGAAAGAAAGCAGAGACTACAACTTATTTATCATCTCAAATAAGCTCAATTTCAGAAATGAAGATAAAGACTCTTCCAAAATTTGCACAGAAACAGAAGGATTCTTCAGCTATAATTCAAGGGGGTTTCACCATATTCATAGTTTTTAAGTATTTTGCAGGTTATCATTCATATATTGCATCAAGGTTGGAGTGATAAACTGAAGAAAGAACATTATCGTAAAAGTATGGACCATAGTTACAAGACTCGGACTCGCCTCGGACTCGGCAAGCCGATTTTTGACTCGGACTCGGACTCGGAGCCTAGACTCGCCCAAGACTCGGCAAATAGAAAAACCCTTGAAATTTAGAGATTTTTAAGGATTTAAAGCTTGTTTCATGCACCCTTTAGTGAATAAACCTCAAATACACAATAACATCATGAAATAGAAACTACTATGATCCTATACACAAACATATATCGATCACATAAGTATAAACGCAAATTTTAGCTGAAGGAAATAACACATTCAGATATATAAGTATTGTCAAATGTATACAAAACTCATGGAATATGAAATCCATGGCATCAAAACAAATATCAAAACTAAAAAAATAAGTCTATGGCTCAGAAGAGCTTGCATTACTCATCCCAATATCACAACAAGTCATGCGCTAGTGTCTAAGTTAGGTCCTAGATGATGATGTAGCCATGATATTTGCTTGTGTCTCAATGATTGGTGTGTATATTCAAGTGAGGATTTTATTATTAAAATTTTATTGAAGCCTTCAAGACTGCATGTTTTGTTGTCTAATGTATGAATTTTGAAACAAGATAATCCTTGATTATGGCTTTGACTATGAAAGATGCAAAGATTCGCAACAGGGGATATGTATTTTGTAGGTTTTTATGATCATGATTCATCATTGGCCTATAACATGCTTAGACCTATAGTTTGATGAGGGTTTGGGGGAAACGCCCCAACGGGGTCAAGGGGCAGCCCCCAGCGGGGTCGAGGGGCAGCGCCCCTCGCAGGGTCCCGGGGCAGCGCCCTGGGCGCGCTCCCTGTCGCGATACAGGGCGGGGTCGAGGGGCGGAGCCCCCGCCACCAAGCCCAAATGAAGACCTTCAAAACCACACAAACCTTCATGGCACACACCATTTATTTAAAAAATTTGAAAAAAAAAGAATGCAATTTTTAAAAAAAAAATTTAATCAAAATGGCCGAGTTTGGGGCACGAGACTCGGCGAGTCCGACGAGTCTCGGCGAGTACTCGGCAGCCGAGTCTCTGGGACTCGTTTAGGGTCACCCACCTCGGGAATCGCGAGTACTCGCCGAGTTTGGGCGAGTCTTGTAACACTGGTATGGACAGTCAAAAGGCTCAGAAATGGATTGCGGCCACATTTGGGTTTTGACCAAATTCAGAAATGGGAAGATCCCTTCAAGTTTTTTAAATACCCACGTACAGATTTACAAATGAAATGCAGATTTTGCCATAATTTCCAGATTATTCACATAATCTTTTTGGTTTGGAAACAGATTTCTTCCATTTTCTAGGTTATTCATGAGAAGATTTGAATTAAATACAGATTTCTATCATTTTTTGGGCTACCCACTTTGGGTTTTGGCAAAATACAGAAATGAAGAGTTTCTTTCAAGTTTCTAAATACCCACATACAGTTTTGCACAAATGTAGATCTTCCTTCATACAAAGAGTTACCCATGAGGTTTTTTCTTTACCAAAATATAGATACACATGCTGTCACGGGTCAAGCCAGTCAAGGACAGTGGCAGGAAAATGCAATTAACAAATGCAAATTACAAGCAATCATGTTGGGCTTCCATGGCGCGAGCAAAGGAAGGAGTTTCAAAAACAAGGAGAATCATTAAGAGTGTGAAACTCATTTTGTGTTGACTGAATAATTTTTAAATCTGAAAACGGAGTATTTAAAATGCAGAGATCTTTGTTCACAAATCCAAGAGTCAATCATGTTCATGGCACGGCCTATCATGTCTGCATTTTTATTGGTAAAAAATTGCAATCATGGCCTTGTATTTTAGTTTCTAGTCATAAAGGAAGCAATGAAACGTATGGAGGAGCAAAACTTACCACTCATAGCTTTGGAGGTAGAAAACTAGCCGCGTCCAGCTCTTTGGAGCTCACAAAATGCAGGGTCGAGCTTCCCATGGCGGCCAGCAAGGAAGAACAAGAATTCATAGCACAGAGAGTAAATCAACAAGGAAAATCGGAATAAAGAGAGGAGAGGGCGCGGCCTTATGGCCTTTTATTTCTCTCAAAATACCATTGAATGCCATCTACACACAGAAAAAACGACTTACCTTAGTTGTTGTGATGAGTTTCGACCATTTGAAGATAGGATAATGACATCCAAAGCACAGCGACTTTCAGCCATGGCTCAGCAAAGGGTTTCTTCTCCATGGCGGCGCCCAGCAAAGAGAAGCAAAGAAAATGAAATGAAAGTCTTCATTTCAAATTAGGGTTAATACCCTAAAAAATACGATAGGGGAAGTATCTTATTTGCCTTAGGTTTTCCTTTAAAAATCTCACCCTATTGAAATTCGTGGGTAGGAAGCTATGCCTTAGGTTTTATCAAAAACTTTATTCCTTCACTATGAGGCGTGGCATTGCATTATGCCTTTCCTTCTTTTCTTTTAAGTTTTTTTTTTTTGATAAAGTCACTTAAAGCCTTTGTGAGCTTTATTTATGCTTTTTATTTTGCATTTGACATCCAACGAAAATATTTTTATTTAAGTGATTATTAATTAATCACTTAAAATAAAATATATTCATAAGATGTAAAATAAAATGGTGCTTTTATTTAATTTGTTTTTGCATTTCTTTCAAAATTGTAATAGTTGTTCAAAATGATGTATTATAAATCATTTTTGAATAAATGATATTATTAAATGCAAAAATAGAATTTCAAGTGAAACATTTCATTAATTGCATCAAAATGTAAATTTTTATTAAAATGATAAATTATAAATCATTTTAATTAAAGATATTTAAATGCAAGAATGAAATGTTCTAGACTTTTTTTTAAAATGATAGTCATAAGGAACCAAGACTTTTAATAAATGTTTGAATTTCAAGATGAGGTCACATTTAATGTCATTTAATGACATTCAAAGACTTGTTGATAAAGATTTAGATATTTTGAAATACAAGTTGATGTCATTTATTGACATTCAAAGACTTAATGCCAAGTAGTCAAGTCCAGCATTAAAAGCAAGTTTTGCTCAAGGTATGCAAGTAGTGGAGTTTTTTTTGGTCTACCTTGTTTGGAGGAGAGTTTGACATCACTTTGATTTTTGGGCCAAAAGTCCAATTCCGAATTTTGAGAGGGCTTTTCCTATAAAGTCTTGTTCTTCATTCATTGTAACCAGTTCTGATTATGCAGAGGAGGCTTATGTGACATTTTTGTGTCCTTAGCATTTTGGTGCAGAGTTTGTAACTCTTTTTGGAAGATCAAATACAAGTGACAGCAGCTGAGTTTATGTTATCTGAAGTTGTTTTGGAGCCTTCTCTTCTTTCTGCAATTCTGTGTGTATTTACAGGTGATTTGATAAA
The DNA here is from genome assembly GCA_007115665.2 of Sequoiadendron giganteum. Lineage (NCBI taxonomy): Eukaryota > Viridiplantae > Streptophyta > Pinopsida > Cupressales > Cupressaceae > Sequoiadendron > Sequoiadendron giganteum. The sequence goes on from CM021106.1 coordinate 456,995,815, forward strand.
AATAATTAGTGAATTGTCATTATTCCATGTTATTTTGTCTCACCCAAAGACCTAGTTGCAGAAAAGTATTTCTGTTTGCAGGTTGTAGTTCATGTCTTAAGGGGTGAAGCTCATAAGAGAGGCATTTGTTTTCCTCCTTATTCTGGTTCATTTTTCAGACTTTATTACAAAATACTTATGCAAGCCTATACAGAATAGAAGTGTTTTGTATTCACTCAGATAATTTAAGTGATACTTCTTAGTTACCTGTATTTGAGCTCTCACATCGTATTTGGTGTCTCACCTAGTTCTCTAGTTTAGATTTTAAGATCTTAGGTTCATTTCAGTAACTTCTATCTTTTTCCCCATAAGTTCAGGTTAGTTTTGTGGAGTTATCAGTGATTATCCAATAGGAACCGGCCTAGAATCCGGAGGTTTCATTTCTAGTTACGCATTTCCCACATGCAGAAATGAATCCCATGTTAGGCAAGGTTGTTAAACTTGTATAGTTTAACAGGGTGCAAATTTTGGCCTTTAATAGTTATTACAATTCAAAATGATGCTGCACTTAATTACTATATTTATGACTGTAACACAGCCAAAGAGAGGAAGAGAGGGATAGCCGAGTAGGGATAGGAGTTGATAATTTATTCTAGGAGGTCAATCAAAATTTTAAAAGTGGAAGTATAGAAGATAGATAGAGATTGCCCGAGTTGACATCTTATCACAGGAGACTAATCACGTACAGGGAACAACTTTCTTGATGATTTCTTGCAATATTTCATACAGAATCAACCAGCTTTGAAATCATCAAGAGAGTTGTTCCCTGTACGTGATTAGTCTCCTGTAATAAGATGTCAACTCGGGCAATCTCTATCTATCATCTATACTTCCAGTTTTAAAATTTTGATTGACCTCCTGCAATAACTTTTCAATTCCTATCCCTACCTGACTATCCCTCTCTTCCTCTCTTTGGCTGTGCTACAGACATAAATATAGTAATTAAGTGCAACATCGTTTTGGATTGTAATAACAACAGCAACAAATTTTGAATTTTTGTCATAGTATCTACGGCAACTGGTCTATGGCATAGTACCATTCTTAAAACATTTTAAAAATCCAAGTGACTTGTTCAGGAGAGTGCTCACTTGCTGTGGGGGAGAGGTGGCTTTCTTTTAGAAACCGTTTTCATCATTTTTGTATGACATGACTCATACAAATATATATATGTTTGTGTGTGTGTATATATATATATGAATTAAAGAAAGGATCTCTAATCTGATCTCTACATGTGACATTCTTTATCTTCTGCACAAACAGGAGTTGGATATTATAATGTTTACATCTCCAAGGTTACATTGTGGGCTTAGATTGCTATAAATGTATGACTGAGATTGTGTTGATGGGGAGCTGTGGCGGGTCAAAAAAATCATGGCCATGCTGACTAATACTCTTTTTTAAATCTGTGGCAGCTATTTCATTGGATGGAGAAACATGGCAACGTGACTGCTTCCTCTTACACAAGTTTTATTACATTGATGGGGAAAGCATGCCTCCCTAAAAATGCTTTGGATCTCTATTGCAATACAAAAGACGAAAGTATCAAATCAAATGTGTTTGTATGTAATGCAATGTTAAAATGTCTTATTTCCAATGGGAGGGTTGAAACTGCTTTGAAGTTGTTTGAGCAGATGCAGTATGGGGGTTTGATTCCAGATATTGTTACATACTCTACGGTATAGTCTTTTGTTCTTATTACAAAAATTTCTAAACTCTTTTGGATGTATGGAAATGAAAGGATTTTTTGGAATAAATAATTTCATTTGATTATTTTGTTTAAAATTGGTATGGAGTCCTATAAACTGGAATACCAGTTCCATCTGTGATCAGATCTTTTTGAATGTTCCTTATTACAATTAGAGGTGTTTGCTTTTGATTTAGGGTTTTTTCTTTGTATTTGTTTATCAATATGTAATGATTCTTTCTATCCTGCTTAACTTAAACCAAAGATAGTGAGGGGGATTCAGTTTTGAGATCATCTTTAGGGAATGAATATATTTTTAGACTTCCCCATGAAATGTGCATGATCTAAAATGAGTGTTAGTTTAACTGGGACTTGGATGGGAATGACATTGTTCATGTTAGGCGAAGCTTTCTGACATCTATCTTTTAATCTTTATGCATGTGGCAAGTATAGTTGCTTTCTGCCTGTATAAAAATGAGGCATGGTTATTCAAAAGCACAGGAGTTTTTGGAAGATCTCAAAGGGAAGGGCTTGAAGCTTGATGTAGTGATGTATGGATCCCTTTTAGCTATCTGTGCTTCACATGATCGTGATGAAGAAGCTGAAGCTTATTTTCAGCAGATGAAGAATGAGTGTCTTTCTGCAAACGAGTTTCATTATAGTTCACTCTTAAATGCCTATGCAGCAAAAGGGAAGTATGAGAAGGCTGAAAAACTAGTAGATGAGATGAAATCTTCAGGTGTAGTACCCAACAAGGTAATCTTGTGAATTCTTTTGCTGATACTGAAGCATATGCAATTGACTTTATCAAAATTTCATAGTTACAGAAATCTTCTTGTCTATAGATAATTTTTTGTTTTTACTCTTACCACCTGCCAAATTACCATACAAAAAAGATGATATACATACACATTAGAAGTTTGTGCTTATGAGTGGATGTTAAATATGTATTCACTTTTAAGTATATTTATTTTATATAGGATTGGAAAGCACTCTCAGAAACATTGCAAAGCAATCTCAGAAACATAACAATGAAATTCCTTCTTATATTGATTGGATAGTTTCCTCTCTTTTCTTATGGAATAATAGCATTGATGTATATCCGCTTTATTATTTTTGATGCAACATTGCCTTCTTTCCTTTCAGCAGTGTCTGCTAGTTTGAGACAGAATTTTTGTATTTATCCATGTGTTTTAAGCTATAGAAATGTCAAAAGAGAATATTTGGAGCAATTTTGGAGAACAAAGTACTATTTTTCCTTTTCATGATTATCATTCTATTAGTCACCATGGTAAACATGTAAACAATTGTAACTATCATCACTTTCCCATACATGGTCTACACATTGCTCTCCTACAATCTTTTCCCTATCCAAAATATACTCTTAACATGCAAATTCCAAAACAAAAAGAAAACTTCAAATACATAAAAATATCAAGGAGAGTTTGACCTCTACTAATAAAATGGATTTTGAGCCAAAGACAAGTGAGTAAGGTGTCACACCATTTGGTGTGTAGATACTAGTGCGATAAGCCCATAAAGCAGGACTGAGTTGGAGGTGCCAATTACAACTAGCATCGTTGACTATATTTTTGAGGAATTTAAGCAGAGTTTTATTTGACACCTCAAATTGGCCATTATTTTATGGGTAGTATGGAGTGGAGAAGTGATATTGTCTATGGAAGTGTTGGCAAAGTGCATGGACTTCATGGTTTTTGAATGGTTTCCGATTGTCCGTGACAATGGTGGAAGGAATGCCATATCAACATTTGATATAGTGGAGGATGAATTTGGCTATTTATTTGTCTGTGATGTAAGGGGGATGGCCGCAACCCACTTTATAAAGTACTTAGTGGTGTGATAATGAATTTGTGGTCATTGGAGGAGGATGGGTGGATTTTTTCAATGAGGTCTAGGCCACTGTAACGACCCCATCCTTGGGTAATTAAAATTTTTCTAACATTTCACTTCAAACATATAAACGTAACAAGTAACAAAGACATTGCAATAAAATTCTTCCTTTCTTTATTGATAAATACATGCAAGTTACAATATATATTTCCACTGGAATTCCATTTTCATTGTCAATATAAATCAGGGTACAAAAGTAAAACAATTACATTCATAGCTCGTAAGCTTTTGCACAAATAGTAGTAAGATGGTCCAGGTTCCCTTCCTTTCAAATCTTGGTGTATCCGTCGCCTGCGGTGGAGGAGAAACATCACTCAGGTGCTTTTCCGCCAACCACGGACTGTTAATGTGGTCCCTCGCACATCTATCATTCGATAGATGGCCCTCCCTTCGAACGAATAGATTGGTAAAGTAACCGGCTGCGACAACCCAACTGAGCATAGTGCTGTGTCTTATACATCTAGGACTTGCTATTTCACAATCCCGAACTAGCATGATGGATCACAATGAACTGACAGTGTAGTCTCAACTATCTCACAACTAAGTGGATGTCATACCTTCCACTACTTTGGCCAAAGTATTCACATTCAGTACTTCGAATGAAGGTCATCTATCATATACACTACTCAGGGCCGATTTGACTTAAGGCTATCTTACACTACGCGTAGGCTAAGTCCTTCACTGGATTGCCAATCATCCCAGACTATCCTTCTTCAATCTAATCCAAGACAACAAATATAGGTTCAAGTCCTTCACTGGATTATCAATCATCCCAGACCAACCTACGACATTCTAACTTACTAGAAATAATCCAACTTGACAAGTAATTCATTCTTCCTCTCCTGTTACAGAAAACTTTATCCTAGGAGTTCCTTAGCCTATCTCAATTAATCTAAAACTTGAATATACTTGACTACTGTCCTTATTTCGTTCCTAGAATATAGTAACTCGTTTACCCTTATTCTCCATATACGGAGATCATACACAACATGCAATATTCATTCAAAATGCATATAAATCCTTCCCTTTCCCTTTTATGAAAAATAAGTAAACTGTTCCTTGAAGTTCTTTCACATAAAACCCCTTTTCACCCATTCCCTTTTTCATTGATTCCCTTACACAAATTTCCCTATTATGCATTGCTTGTAGATGTTCATCATAATAGTTCTATCCTATTAGAACTTATGGAAACATTAAACACAAGATATAAGAAACCAGCACTCAAATAAAAACTACAAACTAAAGAGGAATCATGCCTCATTTTAAGCTTCTCCTTCCAGAATTGTTCTTCCAGTCCCTCTTTCAAACAAGCTTCCAGAATTACAGAGACTTCACAATGAAAATGGCTTCTCAATGATAGTACCTCACTCTATAAGAACTTCCTAAGTCTCCTTTCTCAATTATGAATCCACCACTAATTTCTTACTCAACTATAACTCACAATGAGTTCACTCTCAGCTTAAAATGGGATATTAACTGTTGATGGCAATTGCTAGTAAAAACTCACTGTATTTTCAACTCAGCAAAACAAAAAATACAAACAAAACAGAGAAATGGATATGGATCTCAATGAAAATGATAAACTCGGATTTCACAAGTGATCTCAAACAAGGAATGGCTGGCATCTATTTATAGCCCTGAAATTGCAACAAACTCCACCATTGAGGGTATGTAAAATGACAGAACTATCCTTTGAATAATTCAAAATGAAATGTGGCAGCTTATTTGATACTTACTCAGCAAATTTAGAGATGATTCGACCTTTCCCAGGAAGAAGGTTTCAACTCTCACATGGCAAAATAGGAATGAAAGACACCTACATATGTTTTTAGCCAGGGCGCCCAAAAATGGCGGATTGATTTCTTACTGCAAAAAACGTCAAAGGAAAAACGTGCCATCTGGCTTTTATTCCGCCGCCCCCACTCACATTTCCAGTTGGAGACAATGCCGGTCGCGACCTGGTCTTCTGGTGTGAGGAGCTGCACGCAAGTTCCATTTCTTTTCACCATTTCGGCCATTCTCCACAGTCCGTGATTTTCAGCATGAAGGAAATCCGCAATTTTAACTTAGCCAAGGTTTTAAAATGTATTTGTTTTAAACCTTTCAAAAGACTATAGTATTTACCATTTAAATTCTCATGGTATTTCAAACGTATTTCCCCAATGAACTATGGAAGTCGAAAATACTTTCTTTACCAATGGTAAATGCATTTTAATTGCCAAATGACTATACAAGTCAAATTTAATTATTTTTCCAAGGTATTATTTATTTAAAATATAAACAAGATATTATATTTATATTTTTCATTTTATTAAATATATATCATATTATAGTTTTATTTACCGTATTTAAATATATGTATATATTTATGTAATATTTAAATATTACTATAGATATATCTATATATTTTATTCCAGGTAAAACTATAATAACGTATATATTAAATATATATATAAACACATTCAAATATTTACATTTAAATATATCTATACATGTTTGTATTTAATTATCCAAATACGTGTATTACAGGCCAGTCAGCGTACCCTTAATACACGTGTTTGTACAAACATGTATATATACGTTTAATTGTAAATTCCAGGCATCAATATAACGTTATAACAACACTATAGCTAGTGTGCATATGTTTATAGGTGTGCCAGCCATGTATACGTATCCGTATGTATGCCATGTCGACACATGTGTATGGCATAATAATTGCCCATCATACATATGTATCGACATGTCATGCATGTTGTTACGTACATATGAGTGGTACATGTATACGCATATACATCTTGTCTATACCACACTTATTAGTTCATATTTCACATTCAAGGTTCACAGAACAGTAAGTCAGTCAACAAGTAACACCACTCATAAAGCATAAAGAAGTAATTCAAAACTCCTAAGCCTAAGGATGACTTATTAAGACAACTCAATTTGACTCAATTCCCAAAACCCTCAGTGAACTGTGTGTATGCTCATATGATCAACTTTACCGGTTACCCGACCAAGCCCCTCTCCCGAGTGATGTCTCCCCTCCGTCTGGAGGAATAGTTCCTGTTCTTGCATCCATAGACATACAATCTCGGCAGTTACTTGTTCATAACGTCAACAGTATACAAAACATCTTAAGTTTGAATATTCATAATTTAATTCTATGCATGCAACATAACATCAAATAGAAGTATCAACCAAATGAGGCACACATTTAAATAGAACTTATTCATTTTGATAGAAACATGTTTTATTCATCACAAAGATTCAAACATTACACTCAATTGCCCTATGCAATAGTAGCTATACAATCGGGGTGTAACAACCACACTATGAGATTGGCCATGGAGTAGTAATCAGTTGCAACTCTTGTGATGATGCATTTATAAGATCTCTACGTTGCTAACATTGTAAGCTCTTCGTGACAAACTGATTTGCATTGTGTTCCATAGTAGGCCAATAATAACCCATTCTAAGTAGCTTGTTGGCAAAGATGGAACCATTGATATGTGCACCACAAATATTGGCATACACCTCTTTTAAAGTGAGTAGGGATTCTTTAGTGTTAAGGAACTTTAAGAGGGCACCATCGAAACTCCTATATAGAGTATCAACAAGGATAGTGAAATAGGATGAATAGCAGTGAATGTCTTGCATTGTTTATTATAAATTGGGTGGGAGAGTGTGGTCATGGAGATAAATTTAGATGTTGTGATACTATGGAGAGTTGGGACCAACAATCTCATGTACAAGCTTAGATTCTAGGACATCATATGTGGGTATTAGGAGTTGTGCGACCAAGAATTCAAACTGCTGACTATCATGTGGCATGTCCAATAACAATCCAATAGTATCCAACTGCCTTGTTGATAAAGAAAGGCACTTGTTCAAATAGAATGTGGGTAAAATACTGTTTAAAGCTATTCACCATCCACATGTAAGAAAAAATATTCATTGTTAACCTATTGGATGACAAGTTGGGAGTCACCATAGACATGTAGCTCTGTAATGTTCCATTGGATAGCCATCCTAAGTCTTGTGATCAAAGCTTCATATTTTGCCATGTTATTTACGCAAGGAAAAAATAACTTGTAGGCATTGTGAATTAATTTACCTTGAGCTGTGATAAAAAGGATACTAGCACCTGAACTATGGTGAGTGTAAGATCCATCAAAATATAGTTTTCAACATGTATGCTCAATGATAGAGAATATGGAATCATCTCAAAAGTCTACAATAAATAGATGATCATATGTTAATGGAGCTTCAGCCAATTGATCAGTAACAACTTGTCCTTTGATAGACTTTTGATCAACATATTCTATTTCAAACTTGTTGAGAAGAATAATCCATTTGGCTGTTTGTTCTATAAGGGTGGCCTTGGATAGTAGATACTTAAGTGGGTCGATTTTGGAGATGAGCTTAGTTTGATGATTGAGCATGTAATGTATCAACTTTTGAGAGATAAAACAACTAAACATGCTCATTCCATTGGAGTGTAATCAATCTCGTAACCCACTAGAGTACAATTGATGTAGTAGATAGCCTTTTCTCAACTTGTGTCGTCATGCTATGCAAGGAGTGCCCAGAGTGCAATTGATGTAGCTGAGATGTATAATAGGAGGGGCTTGCTTGGAATTGGAGACCTAAGGATGGGTGGCAATGCCAAATATTCCTTGATTTTGTCAAACTCTTGTTGGAAAGGAACATGCCATTAGAAAGTAGTGTTTTTGCAAAGCAAATGGGAAAAAGTATGGCACTTGTTTGCAAGTTGTGCTATGAAGCATCTAATAGCTTGGAGTTTACCTTGGAGATTGCAAAGCTACTTTATGTTCTTTGGTTGTGGCATCTCAATGATTTTTGTGACTATAGCGGGGTTCACTTCAACTCATCTTTGAGAGACAATGAATCCAAACAATTTTTGTAATGTGACACCAAAGATGGAATTTTTATGATTAAGGTGTAGTTGATATTTGACCAAATGATCAAATATGTATTCAAGAACTCAAGGGTGTCCTCTTTTCTTATATTTTCTCAATAGATCATCCACATAATATTCCATGATGTCATACAATAAGTCATGAAAGATGGCAGTCATAACCCACTAAAATATGGCCCTTGTGTTCTTCAAGCCGAAAGGCATGACTTGATAACAAAATGTTCCCCAAGGAGTGGTAATGCTATTTTATGCCAATCCTCGATTATGTTGTGAATTTGATTGTATCCAAAAAAGTCATCGATAAGTGATAACATCTCGTGACCTGTTGTGAGATTATCAACGATATTGATGCTAAGGAGAGGAAATCATCTTTTGGATAAAATTTGTTTAAGTCTCTAAAATATGTATAGATTTGGTTACCACCTGACTTTTTGGCAAGTGGCATAATGTTGGAGACCCACCTAGGATACTCAATAGGTTGTATGAAACCAACTTCTAGAAGCTTCTATAGTTTTGGCTTGACTAAAAGAGCAATTTAGGGATGCATCTTCTTGAGCTTCTATTTGATTGGATTTGCATTGAGATGTACTACTAAGTGATGGATCTAATCCAACATATCTACATAGGTCCATGTGAAGTTTGTGAATTCTTTTTGTAGTATGGATGCCAAATTTTGTTTCTTTATATGTGCAAGAGAAGCTATCATATAAGTGATCTTTAGGTTTTGATTTGTGCCCGAGTTAATTTCTTGTGTATCTTCAACTAGGATTGTAGATCATTCTTGGTATTGAGGAATTTCCAAGGTAATTTTGAGTTCCTCACCTTCTAGTGCCTCAAAGGGGTTTTCACTAGAAGATACATCCTTTATTTTTTTATTTTTTTGTGTTTGATAGTGTCTCAAGGAGGTTTTTACTAGGGAAATTTTGATTGAATTTTGAATTTTTATTTTTGTGACCAAGGAACTCTCCCTACTTCCCAAAATAGGTAGTGGTTTTTAATTCATAGTCAAATTCAGATTTGTGATCTCCTACTAGCATATCGCCACAAAGTCCCATGAGCTCTATGATACCTTCATCGTTTTCAAATGTGTCAAGAGGCAGAGGGCCTTGTTGGTCCCAATCAATGAGTTCAAGATGAATGTGAGGAAGTCACTGGGGGTGGATGGATGGGTAGGATAAAGTATTGCAAATGTGAATTTCTTGGAACAATTCACCGATATGTGAGGAGTCTTCATGTGTAGCTCCATTGAAGCTCTCAACAACGGGTAAGGCCTTGGCCACTTATGTGAGGATTATATCTAAGGGCATAGTCTCGAGGGATCCATATCCAAGCCCTTGATGACTAGGATATTTTGAGGAATTATGGGCTAGAGAATACCTTGTTCATGCAATCTGAGGCCTTTTCCTTTATATCCCATGTTTTTACAGATGTGTAAAAACTTTGAATACATGCCAACAGGGAGTGAAGATGTCTATTGTTCACCAATTTTAAAGATCCATGAAGACATGAAAATACACAAGGTATAAAATAAGGAATCAAATGCAATAATAAGAAACCTTACACTTCATTTACCTTGCTCCTTCAATTGAGCAAAAATGGAGTGCACCATAAAGCTCCACTTGATTTTCTCAGTACATAGATATTTGGCTGTAATATGGAGATGTGGATTGCTCAACAAACCAGCATAATAGCAGCATAAGGATATTGTGTTATGGGATGAAGGAAATAACATCCTATTTATATACTTTTGGTGGATTAAATGGAGGGCTAGGATGTAAATTTGATGAATGGATAGGATTTGTGAGAGGGGATATATGGATTGATTGTGTAGCATCATGACAAGTGTCACAAGGGGGAGGAAAATAATTAAAAAATGTCCATGGGTGTAAGAGCTAGGTGTGTTGAAATGTGTGTGAGCACAACATGTGTGAGAGGTAGGGTGGTTATGTTAGGACATGTAAGAAGTAGGGCAGCTATACATGTGTAAGAAGATCATGCTCACACATGTGTGAGAAAAGTACTTGGATGAGGTGGAAGCATGAGTATTTTAAGCATACAAGCTTGAATGCTCACACATGTGTGTGCAAGTGGGTGGGTTGAGGTGGCATGGTCATACATGTGGGACCATCAAATAGCCTTTGGACATTTGTCACATGATGGAAAGTTTGAAATATTGAGAATTTTAAAATAGAAGAAATATTAGTGGGGGCTAATGAAGCTTAATTAATTAGTTAATCATGGAGGGATGAATTTAAAGAGAGAGACTAAGGTTAATTAATTAACTCTAGAGAAGAAGTGGGAGAGTTATTAATTAAACAATGAGTCATTTGATTATTTATGGGAATGGATATTAATATACGGAAAAGTGATGAATTACAAGGATAATTAATTAAATATTTATTGAATTAATTATATGAATTGGAAATAAATGGTTGATTTTGGGGTGTCTATAGGTTCCTCTCTTTTTCTTGGGCCTATTTCTTAGCTTCAATTGACAAAAATATGTAAGAGACATCGCTTCATAAAATTCATCCCCAAGAGATCTATACTCATGTAGTAGTCTAGATAGCTCTCTCCTACATTTTTCTATTCCCTATCACCATCCAAATCTTTTTTTCTATCCAAAAATTTAGGTATTAGGGGTCTAGCTACTAATCCTATTACAATATAGGTATTATTGTTATTGTTGTTGTTTGCAGAGTTGCTTCACAATTGTCTAAACCGCTCTAGGTATGTACATATTTTGCAAAATTTGTGTCAATAAATTCGTTAAGTGTTGCTGTCCTTGTACAAGTGCATTTAATTGCTACTCTGCATTATTTCCCTCTTGTGGATTCCTTCTATCTTTGTGTGTCATAATTCCATCTACTTCCTAATTTACAAATGGAAACCCTTCTATATTTTTCAGAAATTGAATTTGTGACCTTTTGAGTTCTCTATGATAATACCTATTTGTTCAATCAATTGGATGCATATGGAGTATATTTCTACATCAATCCATTAGATACCCAATAGGTGGTAAGAAAACTAGCTTTGATACCTTTGAAATATCCCTAACTATTCTATTTGAATTTTTGAAAAAGTGTTCATAAACTAAATAAATGTAAGAAATTAATTTACTTCGATCTAACCACAATTCACATAGCTGTAAAAAAAATATTAATTCTATTCAAATGAAATTTATCTAAACATAGTTGCACACAAAGACAACATATATCTATGATTGGAATTGTCACACCAATATTGTAACTTGATAAACTTGGGACAGCATACATCCATTTCTAATCTGAAAAAAATTAAATACATTTCTAACCTTTTTTTCTGATCCCTAACAAGTTGTGCCCAACATGTGAAGCTAATGCTCATCAAATAATGGTGCAACTAGGATTTTGAACCATCCAAACTCCCCAAAAATCTGTTTCCAATTCTTAAACCTATATAGCTCAATTTTGGGCATATTGTAACCACTAACAAGATGGCATGACCTGCTGCTGGGTCTTTCTTATTAACAATTAATTAATAGAAATTTAGTAACAAATGATTATTTTTTTCAATCTCCACCTTCTACTTCAAATTGGAACAATATTCACGAATCTAAAAATAACTCATTCAACATTGATATCCACAAAATTGCTAAAATTCAACACACTTGTGAATCTTGTATGAATCCACTCACAAATTGGCTAGGGGGTTTCCATCATTGAAACCAATCTTTGCTTAATAGATGAACAATTGCTCATTTTAAACTAGGGTTTGAAAATAAAATTCCAAGAATGAATTTCTCTTTTCTAGCTCTACTTTTTATACCCTTTTGGCATAAATAAAATATTATATTTTACTTTCCTCCAAAAAGCATTTTTAATTTTTTTTAATTTAAATTTACTTTTGGACCCCAAATAAGTCATTTTTCAATAAAGTGTCCAATAAAATAATTAATCAAATATAAGTTGCCCAAAAAAATATGTTCCACCAAGTTTTCGGGATGGGGGTGATAGGAGATGGGGGGATGTGTCTCTAAGACAGATTTTTTTGAGGCTATATTTGGGGAGGGCAGAGAAAAAAAAGGGTATGACTATATAAAAAATAGGGAATTTTCAATCATTCATATGATAACATCATAACAATGATAAGGCATTCATCTATTGATATATACATTATAGGAATCCTTAATACACAACAATAGAGTTCACATTAGAGTCAAAAAAATGAATATTAATAAATTTAAAATCTTGAAAAGTAAAGAAACCATAAATTTCAAATAGGTAATCAAATTAACCTTTGAAGAAGTGCCTACCTTATATTTACATATCACTTTTTTTGATATAAAAAATACACTGTCCAACTTTACAAACATCAAAACTATATGTCTAGGTTGTATATAGATATACAAAATGCCTTTACACAATTGGATACCAAACTTTAAATCTTTGAAACAGGCATTAAAATAACTAAGTTTAACATATGATTAAAATAATGAAGATTGAAATTGTAAACATGGAAATACAACCAAAATCCAACAACAGCAGCAATACTGCTGTTACAACTTCCACCTAACAATAAAAAGAAAGGATCCTTCTTGAAAATTGAGGCAAACTCCGATGATTTTTTCTTCTTCCTTTGTAAATGTCTATAATCTATTACATAACTGAAAATATTTTTGGATACTCTGGTGTATCTTTTTTTTTTTTGGCTAATCACATTTAAGTTTAAACTTTATTTAAACTCTTCCACTACTTTTATCCCATGGTTCCTTCAAATATTATGGTTTTGTCCAAATGTAGAAGCAATAGCACCATCATGGAACAAATTCCTCTATAAACTCTTAACAAGGATTTGAAATAAATCATAAATCTTAATAAATCATTACTTTTTTAAGTTTGGGTTTTTTTCTTAATGTATAAAACTTAGCTATAGTAATAGGGGATGGTTGGCTGTCCCCGGGATAAAAGGGGGACATCTGAGACGTCCCCAACTATCTCAAGGAAATCTAGTTGTCCCTTTCCTATCCCCACATCCTTAGGAAATTTCTTGCAAAAAAAAGTTTAAATGGGGATGGATAGGAGACATCCTCGAGCCGTCCTTGCATCTTTAGGACATCCTCGATACGGGTATGCTTGGAAGAACCTAGGGGATGAATCTCCAAAGAACATAGCCAAAAATTGAATGTATTTAGAAAATTTAATTTAATTAATTAATTTTTCCCTTGCCACATCCCAATTATCCTACAAGAATTAAAAAGGCTAAGTGTCTATGCCAATTGTTCATTCCTACTAAGGGGACATTACACTTTATATGGATATGATGCAATAACTTTTGTAGATTTGGTTGTCACAAATATTAGAGTTTCAAGGGAAAGAGACTTGATCAAGTAAAGCCAATAAATTTTGGAGTCGCTTAAGGAAAATCTCCAACAAGCATAGAATTAGAAAAAGATGTATGCAAATCAGCACTACATTTAGAGGACTTTTGAGGTTTTAGATATGGTTTTCTTGAGATTGCAGACTTACAAACAATCTTCTCTTAATAGAAGTAAAGTTGAGAAGCTCAAACTTGTTAGATTAATCATGCATTAGCTAATAATTAATTAATCTTTAATTGATTATTAGTCTAATTCATTTCATACACTTAATCTAAATTTAGGAGTGTTTTTAGTGTTTTTTTTTTCTTTTAACTAAAGTGATTTTTATTAGATCATTCTATCTCATCACATAGGCTATTGACACTTGTCATGATCTAATCCCTTTATCATTTAGGGTTGCTCCTATAAAGCACTCACCCTCATTGTATTATCTAGCTTGATCTCCTTGAAGATTCTTGAGGTTCATTTTGTAAGTTTTTCTTGTTTATGATATAGCAGATTATTGTTTGCAACTCTCTTGCATGGAAGGTGTTTTTGTTCATTGTTTGATCTTGTGTCTCATGTTTGTTTACAATTATAACATGGTATCAAAGCGTGGATTCAATGAATCCATTCTCCGTTTTTGAGTTTTTTTCTCAACTAGGGTTACAAGAGCAAATTTGGAATCTTCATTGTTTTTTTTTTGCAATTTTCGGAGTTGGGCGATTTTTTTGGTGCATGTACTATACAATGTTTTTTTTTAAAACTCTTGCTGCCATGGGGTTGCATGGGCGACTAACGTCTAGCCCTTGGGGGGGCTAAAAAATTATTTTTTTGCAAATTTAAAAAGATTGGGAAAATCGCGATAAATTTTTGCTCGGTTATCAAAATTGGGAAAACAAGATATTGTCGGGAAGTTGGTTCCGAACACTATCCAATGGTGCTAGTTTTTTCTCAAATTTTTCTGCTGGTACATGTTATTTTTTGTCAAAGTTAAATGTGTTGTTTTCACTCTAACTCACAATTTTTGACCCATTTCTTCATATTTTGTGATTCCAATGGCATTGGGATGGTCTTTTAGAGCTCTTCACAAAAATCCATGCACTTTTTCCAAATTTTTCTTTAAGTAAATTTTATTCAGTTTTTTGTGTTTTCACATTTTGGTGGATTACTTGGACGTTTTAGCTCCTGATTTTTTGTTTGTTTGTGTGGAATGACTTGTTTTTGGTTGTTTTCTATGTATTTCCAACATTTTGTCTTATTTGGGAAATTTGAGCATCTTTTCCATGAAATTTCTCTTTTGTAGATGCATTAAGATAAAGTGTCATTCTGATGTTTACTTTTTGGGGGTTTCACACATCCTGTTGTGCCTTATGTACTTGCACTATGATATAAAGTTCCATGGGAGGGTTGTGCAGTGTCTTTTTTCTCCATTACACTTTTGCCAAGTGAGTGTTCTTTCCACGACAACATTGAATCCTAGTGATTCTTGCCGTATGTGAAATATACCCCTTAATTTTTGATTTTAAATTTGAGTCACAACAATGCAAATCATGCACCCGTTAAGAATTAGCTCTAAAACAAAACACAGCTGAAACAACTCTAACCAAGAATGCACCCTAAAACCATTTAAGGAGGAGGGGCGGGCATATGGTCAGAGGATCCTGTTGAAGTGCTTTTTATGACAACGCCAGCACAGAATAAAAGGTCCAACGGTCACTCTATTCTCTCTTGATCAAAGTATTCCGCATGCTAAGATTGCGTGAAAGTTCATGCGTTCAACTCCAAGGTTCCTTTTATCGCGAATAGACTCAGTTGGTTGATGTGTATATGTTGGTTATTTCAAGGGGACTTACGTAGTTGTTCAATCATAGTGAAGCAAATGAATGATTTTGACGATATTGCTTTGATGTCTGAGTCGATCGGGAAATACTGAATTAAAAGGGGATAGGGATAGGAATTCTACAAATCTACTTCTAAAGGGTGGAGGACGAGGATCGACTTAAACCATCTTCAAACCAGACTTTGCTTCGTCTCCTTTCGGACAACTCCGACAAAGTTGGTGCAGTCTTCAAAAGATGAGAAAGGTGTTCAAATTATGACACAACATGTTCATACCATCACCACGATGCATACGGACATATGAGGCACAATTGAAGTTAAGTGCCAATACTCTAGTTGACCACGCAAGGCGAACTTACCATCAGTAAGCCCGCTAGTGGTATGGATGAAAGAAGATATGCTTAAATCACAACGCCACACTCCACAATTAACGACTACTTGCATGGATTGAAAGTCTATTTTACTCTATCTACTTGAATTGGAAAGACGAACAAGCCTTGCTAGCTACTCACAATAGAAGATAGAACCACCAAACAATGATAAATCTTTATATTATGAGAGTGTTCACAACAACTTCTTACAAAGTCCTCAATGGGAAAACTTCCTTTCCTCCTCAATCTAAGCTAACTTCTAAGCTAAATGCTATATGCCTTCTATTCTCTAGCTCAACTCTATCTCTGATTCAATTCTAGTTCTAATTAATTACAAATGAGGGGGGATACCCCTTTTATAATAAACCCATTCCAGTGGACGGTTCAGATCTGATTACAATAAAGGGCTCGGATTGAGCCACCCATGCCCTAATTAGGGTTTATGCCCTAAAAACCGCCATTGAGAGGAGTGGGGCAATGAATGTGCAAAATATTCTCCACTCCTCTGGAGGTCCACTACCTGCAATCAATGCACATCGTCCTCCTGCAGCAGATCGTCATCCAGAAGAGCGTTTCCTTTCTCCTTCTCGCTGGCTGCAAATCCGGTGAACCTAGCTAATACTTTCTCAACTTCCTGATCGGAGATAAGAGGAATGTGATCCAACTGAAACCCTAAAATTGCAACTGTTTGCCCATGCCGGGCACATGATTTCTTCCAGGCAACAAGGGCATCCTGGGTGTTCTGTATGATACTAGAGAATGTGGCAGTGTTCTCGAAATCATCTTGAGTGAAGGTTTTCACCTCAGAGAAGAATGGCGTCAATCTGTCCTTTAGTCCATCTGCAGTTATCTCTTCAGAAGTCAACCTCCTGGCAAAGATTGCTTCCAATGTGTTGAGAACTCCATCCAAGATGTTCGTCATGGCCTTCCTGACCCTGACCGAATCTGCTTGTGATGCATCATAGAATCCCCGGCTTGTGACTACTGAAGAATACCATCTGGCAAAATCGTATCTATCTCCCTGCTGGATAACACCTCCCTCAACCAAAGTGTGTTGAGGTATGCTCATCAAAGCCCCTAGACGGAGAACAACTCTCGTCTGATAGATGCGAGCCTCACCCCAAGCATGGTTAACTGCCTCCACTCTAGCCATAATATCGGAAGCTTGCCCATAGGCATGTGCAAGATCTTCCATAAACTTTCTTGTCTCTGTACGCACACTGGCAACCCACGTGTCGCCTGCTGTGCCATTCTCCTTAAATCTTCTAATCCACTGATTGACTCCCTGGAAAACTCAGCTGGGAGCTCGATTGCAGGATTTTCTTGCCCACAAGGACGGGACAAGTGCTGCACGTAGCCAATCAGTGTCCGATGCTCTACCTTCAACCTTTTGTACTTGCCCTCAACATGGGACAATCTGTCCTTGAGTGCCCGATAGGAATTATCGCACTCCTCTACCACCTGTGCCCCAGTAGGGCGGCCTAGTTCCATGGTTGTCACAATATAGTTCTCAGGAACGGCCTCGTCTCTATCACATTCCTCCCGTGGAATTGCCATATACAAGGTTCGGGATCCATCCTCATCTGTGGATATTCTGGAAAACTTCCTAGCCTTCTTCTTCGTGGGAGGTGCATTGATCCTTTGCAGCAATTCCTCCATCTCGACTGCAGGATCGGTCTCATCCACAGGATCACGCCTCATCCTATCCCTCAGCCAGTCTGGCACCTCCTGTCGTGTGTCTGCTATGATGAAAGGCTACTCTACCTCGGCCTCTACTTCATGGCCCTCGTTCCGACGAGGCTCATCATCATCTATGGGCTCAGTGTCTCCTGAGCTCTGGGCATCTCGATCGGAAGTAGCATCATCCTCGAGAGCTACCTCAATCTCATGCTGAAATTGAGTATCTGTGGCAGTGCCTTCATCGGTCTCCTGCCGGTTCTCCTGTTGATTATCCTCTCGGGGCACGTTGATGCTCTGGCCCACGGACTCCCTACGAAGTGGCTGGCTCTCTATTTGTACTGCCCGCTCTGCCTATTCTGCTTGCAACCTCTCCCTCTGATCAGCAAATAGGGACACTTCCTGTATGCTCGGAGAATGTGTTCGAGCCAGCATGTGCAAGGATTCCTCAACTATCACAGGCTCCGGTCAAACTGGCTCTTTTCCCCTAGGCTCTGGAGTTGGATTACTCCGTCTCCTCGAATCAGTTGTCTGCAATCTGCTGTCTCCCATCAAATTATATGTGAGGGAAATTGACCCTCCCTTCAGTCGGCTGACATGTCTCTCTATCCAACCCCGTGTAAATGTCAGGACTGGGATACAAAGTGTATCCAAGTCGGTGATCTCTGGCTCTGACCAATCTGGGAGTGGCAAGGGCATGTTTCTTACTGTATCGTAATCAGCCTGTACAACGTTTATGTCCTCCTCAATCTGGTCTGGTACAGGAATAATCTCGCACTCTCTGATCATTGCCAATGGTATCCGGGAAAACATCCTCTTTCTGACTTCGACCTCATCCACTGCACTTGCCCAAAAATCTTCTATTTGTGCCTTGTGTCTAAACTCCTCGGTCAATATCCACCTGATATTTCTATGAGGATCGTAGTAGTGCCTGTTGGAATGGTAAGAAAGCTGAAAGAATTGGAGCTCCGCCTCTGCCTCCCTTGCTGCCTGCAGTGATGAGCATACTTCGTCTGAATTTCCCATAGCAATCGGGAACCCAAGTCCGCCTTTCTTCTTCTTCTTTTGAATCTTATCGTAGGCAATCAGTTGCCTAGAAACTTCCAGCATCACTACCCTGTTTGTGGGATATCGGGGCAACCTGTATGGGTAGGAAGAGAATCCCTGCAACCTTATGTAAGTGAATTTTGGGAATTGGATAAACCAACATCCAAATTTCTCAATCATTTCTTGTGCTTCCCTCGATATTCTGTGATGGGTCCTTTGCTGCAAGGTCCTCGTGATGTGCATAGTAAAGGCATCGTTGACTCTTTTGTAATTAATAGTGCTTGTCAAATACAACTGCGGACAAGCCTCGTATATTTTGAATTGCTGAGAACCGCAACCAATTGGTTCTTTGTAAGAGATCCCCCTATATCTTGTCATGCGAGCCAACATATAGACGAGGTAAGAGCCCATATAAAATGTTTTAGTCCTCCTCACATTGCGGAGCTGCTCATGTAAACCATCACTGATTAACAGTGCCCAATCCATGAACTTCTTGCCCTCCAGTACCAATTTGATAAAGTAAAACATCCAAGGTTCGAAGACGAATGCTTGGGGACACCCTCCAACTCTACTCAACATCATAATCAGGTCGCCAAACTCTTGCTTCAAGTCTTCGGAGATTATCTGCTTGGGCAACTTCGTACGAGTTGGTTTGGGCTTGACCATCCACCTAGTGTTTATCACATCAGCACACTGGTCTATTTTGGATGAATACATTTTGTCAGCCCTGTCCTTCGTTTTGTAAATCATTTTCTCGTGGGCGAGGATCCCGAATGCCTCTCCGATTGCTTGTGGTGTCAGGTTAGCCCGCACCTTGCCATCTGGCGCAATGATCGTCCTCTTCTCTGAATCATAGTGGTGGGAGCATTCCATAATGAGTTTCGGGCATCGGATAGCTGGTGGAAAATTTGCAGCTGCATATAATCCACTTCTGACAATGCTATGTGAAGTCATTAATGGGCGATGGCCTCCAGTCCCCATTATCCTTCTTTTGAACGCCTCCAGGTTAAACGAGCCCAGGTTTGTGTCTGCCAGCCTGCTTAACTTTGATGTGAATTTTGATTTTGGCAGGAAAGACTTGCTTAATTTCTTGATTACTGCCTGTCTGGACTCGGTGTGGACGTTCTTGCCTGCAACTCTTTTGCTTGACTCGGCCATTCTGCAAAAAGGGTAAGATAGTCAGCAAACAAGATTTTTAAAATAAAATAATAACCATCATTGAGGGTGTCAACAGATTTTTCTTTTAAATGACAAAGGCTGCAACACTTCTTGATGTTTTCAACTGCAAACCTCAACTATTGCCTATTTACTTCAACGTTCTCAGAAATTTCCTTTGGGTTGCAGCAACACAATGCCCAATACTTGGAAATGTTTGCCTGCAACAATTTAATTTTAACAAATTTGAAACCTCCTCTTTGAAGTTCGCACTTTTCCTTCTAACTTAGCAACTTTCAGCAACTTAAAACTTTCTTCTCAAGTCGCACTTCAGCATTCAGCAACTTCACTTTGACGAATTCGAACTTCGTCACAATTGCAGCAATTTAGGAACTCACTTCTCAGCAACTTGAAATTCTGACAAGGTAGGTCGCACTTCTCCAGCAAGTTTGTGACTTCAGCAATTCGTGCTTCAGCAACTCCAGTCCTTCAGGGATTCGAAATCCTCAACCTCCAGCTCTCTAAAAATTCGAAATCCTCAACAACTTTCAGCTCTTCTCATAAATTCGAACTTCTCACTTTCAGCTCTTCAGCAGCTCGTGAGAGAAAAATGAAGAGGACTTCAAAACTTATAGCTTGGTCGAATTCCTACAGAGGCTAAACTTAGTAAACATTTTGAATTCATTTTCCCTCTCTTTTCCAGTCGCAACTCTTGTCGTCTGAAGCATCGGAATCTCAAACTTCTAGAATTGTGAATTCATCACCTCTGCACAGGCCTGCCTCGTTGCGTTTGATTTCTTAAAATATTAAATCGTTTACTTCTTTGAACAATTTCGAAAAGTTTGGCTAAGGCATTCTGGTGAAATTATCAAGTTCAAACTCCTTAGTGAAATTTCTCATCCATTTTATTCGTTTGCCTTAGAGAAATTTCACTAAATTTGCCTTAGGAATTTTATTAAAAATAGGTATTGGGCAAAATATCCATCGAAACGACGTGAGTGAGGCGTAGAATAACTTTGAATCATTTATGAATTGCAAACGTCCAATACCCAGAAGAAAAATCTTCCCGGAATCCATTGTTTTCATGTGTATCCGAATGAAGGGGTACGTTTAATTTTTATTATTTTTTAAAAAATAATAAAAAGGCTAATGTTTTCAATCTTGTCCTCCGGATGTCGTCCACTCCCGCAATTTCAATCTTCTCGGCCTTGGCAAATTATCTTGATTTTTCCTGAAGAATTTTCCTCTGGAGACTTTTATAACTCTGGAAATTTGGCACCATCCTCTAGGCGTATTCTTCATTTTCCCGTAAGAAAATGCCTTAGGAATTTTTTTGAAAATTAAAATTTTATCTCTAGAGGGCGCATTTGAACATGTCATGAGTTTCATTTTATTCCTTAGGCAATTCCACGCCTAGACTTTCTTTCTCATACTTAGCAATTTTTTTAATTTCATTTTTCATAAATCCCCACTCACTAGGCGCGCTTCATATAATGAAGAGGAAAAGGAAAATAAAAGAAATCCTTGGTCTTTTAAACAATCACGCCCCCTTAGCATTACTTTTCCCTTGGCGCATTTCACATGGTGACCCTTCACCTTCCTCTAGCGCATTCCTCATGGGTAGCTTCCACCTTCAACGTATTACCTTTCATCCTTACCTTGGGCGCATATGCCATGGAGAAGAGAAATTCCCACGCCTAAGACATGACCCTTCATCTCCCTCTGGCGCATATGGGCCAATAGACTTCCTTGTTATCCTTGAGCGCATTTCACCTTCATTAAAGAAAAAACGCCATCATCAAGTGTCCTTTCAGCTTCCTATGGCACATATGGGCTTGCATACTTTCATGTTGGGTGCATTTGCTAGTGCTAGGAGGAATTCTGCCCCTTTCAAGTATCCTTTCACCTCCTCTTGGCGCATATGGGGGTGTTGGCTTCCGTGTTTGAGCACACTTCATTCATGTGAGATGGAAAACCCACGCCTAGGACATGACTCTTGACCTTCCTTGGGCGCCTTTGCTAGTGCTAGGAGGAAACTTCTTTATCTTAGGCGCATATTGGCTTGTGAGGAGGAAAATGCTATGCCTTAGTGAATTTTTTCATATTTTTGGTGACCTTTCAGCTTCTTTAGGCGCATATAGCCCATGATACTTCCATCTTAGGCACATTTACTATGTGGTCAAGGAATTCCGCCCTCTTTGAGTGACTCTTCAACTCCTTTAGGCGCATTTTGCCTTGTAGACTTCCATTTTTGAATGCCCTTGAGGATGTCATAGGAAATTTTGATGCCTTGGCGAATTTTTTTACATTTTTGGTGACCTTTCACCCTCCCTAGGCGCATATAGCCTTGCTCAGGGAAATTCTCACACTTAGAGAATTTTTTGAATCTTTCCTTCCTCTTGGGCGCATATGAGAGTGTTTGCCTGTCAGCTATGTTTGTAAAATTTCCAACGCCCTTTATGCCCTAGCCTTCTATTTTTAGTAAATTTGGAGGAGTCAGGGTTTCTTTGCATTTCATCCTGTTTCGAGCTGGAAGTGGCGTGGTTGTGCCCTCGTTGACCTGTATCACCTCGTTTATACCTGATTTGGCACAGTACATGCTATTTTTAGCCATTTGCTATTTTTAGCAAACCCTAGAATTGACCAATTTTGTATCTCTGTTTGCTTTGAAATTTGTTCCACTTGTACTTGATGCTGCAAGAGACTCGTTCACACATTTTCCCTGACGAGGACGTGCTATTTTTAGCCATGAGGTGACTTGCTAAAAATAGTAAGTATTCAGATCGTGTTCAAATTTTACCAGTAGGTAGCCTGAAGGATGTTGATTCCGGTGGCGTGCTTCGTTCTGTCATTTCTGCATTTTGCTTCATCTATTTTTAGACGTGGCAGGGGAAACCCTAATCTGACTTGCATGTGCTCTGATTTGTTCCTGACTGTCCCTGATCGTGCCTGATTGCACCTGATTGCTGGACTGAAGTGGTGGGTAGCTGCTGGGATGACACTGCTATTTATAGTAAGTGTCTGGAAAGTGGTCACCCGGATGTCGGACGAGTTTGCATGTCACAGTGCCCGTGGGATCTCAAAAAACCTAGAAAAACCCAGAAAACTGGTCAAAATTTTGGCACTGGCTAAAAATAGTAAGTCCTCGAAAACTGACCCGGTCCATTTGCATGTCATATCATTGCGAAGATCTCGTAAAACCCACATGGAATATCTGGACATGCACTGAAAATTCTTGCATGCAAACCCTAAAAATAGCCTCGGGAGGCTGAACTCTGAAAGTCACCATCTCGGTGTGCATGTTACATCATCGCGAAGGTCTTGGAAAACCCAAATCAATTCCCCTGTCACACACCGGAGAATTGCTCGCTTAAATCTTGAAAATAGCCTCCTAAGGCTGAACTGCTAAAAATAGCCAGTTGTCGGAATCCATTTAAATTTCGCGCGTAGGCATTCTGAAGCTGCCTGATTGTGGTGGAACTGACAGAATTGATAAAATCTCGATAAAATAGTCCCAAATTGAATATTTACTAAAAATAGTAAGATGTCGGAATCCAGTGAAAATTTAGTGGGACCCTGCTGGAAGTCTTTTGACTGCTGTATTAAGCTCGAATTTCAATTTTATAACTCAGTTTGACCTTTAATAAGCCTGACTGATGAAAACCCTAATTTCACAGACTTGAACAATACTTCAACCCAGGTCAAATGACGGGACATCCCCGGAAGGACCAGAGATAGAGAGAGAGACGCACCAACCAAAGCCAAAAGACCAGAATGGAGCAAAAGTTAGGGGGTCCCCATCTGGGATGGGGTGATGTGTGAAAAAGGTCACAATAGATCCCTAGGATCTAATAACTTGATAACAACTGACAATAGAGAGCTAAACTCGACACCAAGAATGTGCACGCAAGATCCTTTTGCAAGGCGAGGTGCTAACATATGGTGGAGTGCTAGATATTAAACTGAAATACAACTTCTACTGATGTAGGCATCCACAAGCAGTGGGAATACTCCACTTATTTCGTCGGTGTGATTATTACAAACATTTAAAGGCGGCAAGTCAACCAATTAACCTCACTTCCACTTAAACTGTGGGGGGTATACAATCCACACCACCACTTTATTACGTGGGGGGAATTACAACAAAGTAAATTGCAGCAAGTAAACAAATTGTTGTTAGTACTACTAAACAGCTTACAAACAATTACTAAACAACTGCAATGAATCATCCACGAATTCCCAACATAAGCAATGGTTAGAGTATCACTTCCTCTAACATTTACAATGCATAAATGAAGCTCAAAACAACAATATTAATAAACTTAACTAATTTGATCAGAAACAGGAGGTACAGAAAATCAGACCAGCAAGCTATAGATTTACCAATTTGGACGAAACTCCTCTGAAACAACTCCGAATGCTTTCATACCACAGTCGATCAACAACTAGAAGCTAGGTGTCCAAACTCCAATGGAAATTCGAGCCAAAAACAAGTGAGAATAGTAGGCACGAATTTCAATGCAAGTACCAAATGGTACGACCCCTCTAGGAGGTCGACTTGCTCTAAAAAATCAGGAACTTGATATTAAATTTTGCAAATTTGCAGGAAGGGGTGCCCTCCACAGAAGTATAGCTTGGGCCAACACCCAAAACGAAACTAAAATCTGAATTGAAGCTATGAACAGAAAATAGCTTCAGCCAGACCAAAACAACAACTTACAAAAATAGGTTTTACATCAGCAACCTGTTTGATTCTATCAATTGAAGCTCCATCTGTATTTCAAGGTGAAATACAGCCACAATGATCCACCTAGGAAGCCATAGTTTCAGGTCCGAAGGATGGAATGAATTCGCTAAGCTTCCCCTTAGCTAGGTTCTGGATTCAAACCAGCAACATAACTCTACTTTCCAATTTCCAAGATGAGATACAAGGATAAAAGCACCAATATATAAGCTTTCACCAAGAGAAGATGAAACATTTGAACTTCCAAAGAAACTCTTCCTTTTCCAAAAAAGGATGCCAATCTCCAAAAAAGGCTTCATTTAAAATATCAAATAAACACTTTATTCCACCCTTCAAGTCGTCCCACTTTAGATAATGAATAAACATTTAATAAAATACTAAATGTATCTTACTTTATGGCTCCAACTTAAAAATAACTTAAAATCATTAAGCTAGGAGTGGGGTACAACTCTAGAACCCATTTTTAACTAAGTGTGAAACTTAGTCCTGTTGATGTTATAGCAGCTACGGTCTGCACTTCATCACATGAATTCCAAGAAGAAAAGATAAATTAAATGCATAGCCATTCGGCTATTTAATTTATACCAAACAATAAATGTAAATGCTAAAGGGCCGACCCTTCTTGGTTCACATATTTTAGTCTTGGCTTGAGCCGACTTTATGTATTTATTATTTATTTTGTATGTGGGCCGACCTATGTTGAAGAGGCGCCACACTTGTATAAATACAAGGTCTCATTTGTCATTGCATGATCCAATCACTCAAGCAAGTTCGCATTTCCTTAAGAGCAGAATTCGCACCATATAGCAGCAGTCCGATTTCAAGGAAGAAGATATTCATTTGTATCTAGTGCATCTAGGAGAGGTGCGACTTTGTTGTATCCATTGCTGGCCATTGCTGGGCCTGAGTTGTAAGCAGATTTCTGCCATTGTTCTATATTATAAAAGAGATTCATTGCTGGGTTTTTCTCCCTCAAAAGGAGGGTTTTCCCAGGGTATCTTTGTGTGTTCATTGTCTTATGTGTTGCAATTCTTTTAAGTGCTTTCATTATTCAATCTGATCTAAGAAACACTAACATGGTATCAGAGCGGGTGTGAAAAAGATCGTGATCAGATTTAGTTTGCAGCACTCTAATCTTTTTCAATCTATCTCCTATTTCAAATTTCAAGATGGTGAACGGTCTGAAAATCAAGGATAGACTCGAAGGAGTTTCTAACTACACATCATGGAGGTTCAGGATCATGCTCACATTGGAAGAGAATGATTTGGCTGAGTTTGCGAAAACAAAAGTTCTCGAACCTAAGGAGGAAGAAGAGAAGTTGTAGTGGAGGAAGAAAGATACTAGGGCAAAGAAAGTGTTGGTTGATTCCGTCAAAGATCATATTGTTCCGATTGTCTTCAAGTTGGATACTGCAAGGGAGATGTTCAAAACATTGGAAGAGATGTACAAAATCAACAACACCAGTCGTGCCCTAACCTTGAAGCAACAACTACTTCACATTAAGATGGCGGAAGAAGAGTTTGTCATCACCTACTTCATGAAGATTTCCGAATTGAGAGATCAACTCTCTACCATTGGTCATATTGTTGATGACAAGGATTCGACCATGATTTCTCTCAATGGTCTTCCGCTTTCATGGGAGTCGTTTATTCAAGGAATTAGTGCAAGATCTAAACTTCCCAAGTTTGATCGATTGAGGATTGACTGCATTCAAGAGGAGTCGAGACTAACGGCAAGGGGCATTGATCAAAGTTCAAAGAATGAAGATTTACATGTTCTCGCCTCTCATTCATCGAAGAAAGGAAAAGTTTGGAAGAAAGGATTCTTTAAAAGGAATCGAGATAATGGGTCAGATGGTGCTCCTGCATTCAAGAAGAAGTGGGACCTCTCTCGTGTTCAATGCTTTAAATGTGACAAATTTGGTCACTATGTGAAGGATTGTCCTACCGGGCCTAATCAGCATGCTTCATTTGCGGATGTGATTGAGATCTCTCCCCAAAATGATTCTAGTGAATTTCTACTCTAGTCGTGGGCCTATGTTCAAACTGTGAAGGTTGTGTACTAAGCGCAAGAGCAACATATCATATGGTGTCCACCCTTCACAATATTTAAGAGATTACTTAGTGATGAAAAGCTTGAGGCTTCTTGTGAAGAAGTCATGTCAACCAAAGAAATGATCAAGAGGGAGTAAACACTAGAGGGACTGAGTTGGTGGCTAGAGGGAGTACATCTCCAGAAGTCTTCTTTGCAATCTCTGAAGCCAGGATCGAGAGGGAGTCTCAGTATCAGTGTTCCTTTGTTTAATGAGTTCTTCTTTGGGAGAAGTTCGAGGTGAAATCCCTTGATAATGCAATTCTCTGTTGAGAGAGAGTTGAGGTGTAAGCCCTTGTTAATGCAATTCTCTGTTGAGAGAGAGTTGAGGTGTAAGCCCTTGATAATGCAATTCTCTATTGAGAGAGAGTTGAGGTGTAAGCCCTTGATAATGCAATTCTCTATTGAGAGAGATTTAAGGTGAAAACCCTTGTTTCCACCCTCTGGGAGAGCTATGGTGGATGTCATGTGTGTGACTCCATGACAGCATCACGTGAGGGAATCCGTGATGATTTTATTTATACCATCTATGGAAGTAGCCATAATGGTTAATATCACATTGAGGTGATATTCTATTTTGTTTTCATTCTAATATGATGTGTCTTGTGCAGATGGAAGTTCATCCCTAGTTGAGAGGGAGTGTTGATGTTATAGCAGCTACGGTCTGCACTTCATCACACGAATTCCAAGAAGAAAAGATAAATTAAATGCATAGCCATTCGGCTATTTAATTTATACCAAACAATAAATGTAAATTCTAAAGGGCCGACCCTTCTTGGTTCACATATTTTAGTCTTGGCTTGAGCCGACTTTATGTATTTATTATTTATTTTGTATGTGGGCCGACCTATGTTGAAGAGGCGCCACACTTGTATAAATACAAGGTCTCATTTGTCATTGCATGATCCAATCACTCAAGCAAGTTCGCATTTCCTTAAGAGCAAAATTCACACCATATAGCAGCAGTTCGATTTCAAGGAAGAAGATATTCATTTGTATCTAGTGCATCTAGGAGAGGTGCGACTTTGTTGTATCCATTGCTGGCCATTGTTGGGCCTAAGTTGTAAGCAGATTTCTACCATTGTTCTATATTATAGAAGAGATTCATTGCTGGGTTTTTCTCCCTCAAAAGGAGGGTTTTCCCAGGGTATTTTTGTGTGTTCATTGTCTTATGTGTTGCAATTCTTTTAAGTGCTTTCATTATTCAATCTGATCTAAGAAACACTAACAAGTCCAAGGCACAAACCACCATCAAACTAGAAACTTAGATATTACCAAACTCTGGATAATGAATTGCAAAACACTGCTGATGAAGATACCGCCAAAAATATACTTACTAAAAATAGCCACTGCTAAAAATAGTAAGAAAACATCAAAACCACAGTAAACCAAGCTGAGCAGGAAACACTGGAAATCTTAATTTGCTTAACTGAATAGCCTACAGATTTCCGGAAATAGGCTAACAATTCATAACAAGGTCATCACTGAAAAGGGGACATACAATCCGCCCTTCCCAGAATTGCTTGTCCCCAAGCAATTGCAAATCAGGATGCTGCAAAATCTGCTCATTTTCCCATGTAGCATCTTCTAAAAGAAAATTCTTCCACTTAACCAAAAACTCTTTGATTGACCTCTTCCTCAAAGAACGTTCTCTACACTCAATAATTGCCTCAGGAATCAAAACAAGTTGTCCTTCCTCATCCAATGGAGGCAATTCTGTTGATGCAACACATTTATGACCCAGAGCTTTCTTGAGTCTAGAAACATGAAACACATTGTGCACCTTGTTGCTTGACGGTAATTGTAACTCGTAAACCACTTCTCCCCCTCTTCTGGTGACCTTGAAAGGCCCATAAAAATGTGGCTTAAGTTTTTCAACCCCACCCTTCTTGAGAGTAGACTGTCTATAAGGTTGGAGTCTCAAATATACCAAATCACCAACCTCAAAAGATCGCTCAGTACGCTGCTGGTCAACATATAATTTTTGTTGATTCTGAGCATGTTGGATATTGTCCTTCAATGCCTTGAGAATGTCTTGAATTTGTTGCAACTTATCCTTTGCCTGAGGAGCTCTACAATCGCCAAAAACAAGATCAACAAAACTTGGAGCTTCATACCCATACAAAGTCATTAAAGGAGATATTCTGATAGACATATGATAGGATGAATTGTAACAATATTCACCCAAGTGGAGCCATCTCACCCATGCTTTTTGCTATCTTGAAACATAGTTTTTGAGATAACCCTCTAACCACTTATTGACAATTTCAATTTGTCCATAAGTTTGAGGGTGATAACTAGTGCTCGGAGTAAGCACTGTACCACACAATTTAAACAACTCTTGCCAAAAGGTGCTAAAAAAATTACTATCTCTATCACTCACAATATTCTTTGGAATCCCATGCAACCGAAACACCTCATGGAAGAACAAATCAACAACTTGTGCTACTGTAAATGAACTAATAATGGCCAATAAATGAGCAAACTTGGTCAATCTATCAACCACAACAAAGATACAATCCCTCCCTTGCACCTTTGGCAACCCTGTAATAAAATCCATAGATTACGATATTCTTTGGAATCCCATGCAACCGAAACACCTCATGGAAGAACAAATCAACAACTTGTGCTGCTGTAAATGAACTAGTAATGGCCAATAAATGAGCAAACTTGGTCAATCTATCAACCACAACAAAGATACAATCCCTCCCTTGCACCTTTGGCAACCCTATAATAAAATCCATAGAAATACTCTCCCATTTCTGATTCGGAATAGGTAAGGGCTGCAAGTAACTGGCAGGAAAAACATGCTCATTTTTATTTGCTTGACATAGATGACATTCTCTTACGTAGTTCAAAACTTCATTTTTTAACCCTTTCCATGAAAATCTTTCACAGATCTGTTTGTAAGTCTTAAAGTAACCTTGGTGACCAGCAAGAGGTATGTCATGGAATGAATGTAGAACCTTCTTTTTTAACTTAGAATCTGATGCCAAAAAGATTCTATCTTTATAGTAGATTAGCCCTTCAACCAACTTATATCTTTCATCCTGAAAAGTGCCTTCAACGATGCTGGTTGCAAAAGAATTCTTAGCATAATCAGCTAAAATCTGCTCCTTCCATTCGACAAAAATCTCAGATAAGGAGCAAAAATGAGGCTTCCTAGATAATGCATCAGCAACTATGTTATTTTTCCCTTTGACATATTCAATGTCAAAGTCGTAAGCTTGTAACTTACTCACCCATTTCTGCTGCCTCTCATTCAAATTCTTCTGATGCAAAAAGTGACAAAAACTGTTATGATCAGTCTTAACAATGAATTTACTTCCAACCAAGTACTGCCTAAACTTGGCTAATGCATGCATGATTGCAAGCATCTCTTTGTTATAAATTGAATAAGTCCTTTCAGCTCCTCTTAATTTTCTGCTCTCAAAGACAATGGGATGCTTGTCTTGCATGAAAACAGCTCCAATTCCTTCTCCCGAAGCGTCACATTGTAACTCAAAAGTTTTGGAGAAGTCTGGTAAGGCCAAAACTGGACACGAGCTCATTATCTGTTTAAACTTATCAAAAACCACTTCAGTGTTTTAAGACCTTGCAAATGCCCCCTTCTTAGTGAGGTCGGTCAAAGGAGCAGCCATGTGAGAGTATCCTTTGACAAACCGTCAGTAGAAACCACAGAGTCCTAAGAATCCCTTCAAATGTGTGAAATTCTAAGGTGGATGCCAATCCAGGACTGCCTTGATTTTATCTGGATCAACTCTAACTCCCTTAGAGCTGATTATATGGCCAACGTAGAGTAGTTTTGTCATTCCAAATTCACACTTTGATTCCTTGGCATAGAGGCATTTTGATTCAAGAATACTAAGCACCTCATCTAAGTGTTCGAGATGCTCCTCCCAAGACTTGCTGTAGATGAGAATATCATCGAAGAAGATCAACACAAATTTCCTCATTTGCTTTTGAAAATTTTTGTTCATGCAAGACTAAAAGGTTGCTGGAGCATTAGTCAAACCAAACGGCATGACTAGAAATTCAAAATGCCCAAAGTGACATTGGAAAGCAATTTTCTCAATGTCGGCTTCTCTCATCCTGATTTGATGGTACCCGGATCTGAGATCAATCTTAGAAAAATACATTGCACCATGAAGTTTGTCAAGAAGCTCATCAATTCTAGGAATAGGATATCGGTTCTTGATAGTTTTTTTATTTAATGCACGGTAATCAACACACATGCGCATGGTACCATCTTTCTTTTTACAAGAACCACAACTGAAGCAAAAGGGCTTTTGCTTGGACGAATATGACCCATCTCCAAAAGATCTTTGATGGTTTTTTCAATCTCATCTTTCTGCTTCTTGGCATACCGGTAGGGAGTAGTAATAACCAGATTTGCCCCATCTTCAAGCTCAATAATATGTTCAACCCCCCTTTCAGGTGGTCTTCCAGGAGGTATATTGCCAAAAACTTTACTCCTCTTTGTGATTAAAGACTGAACATCTGGGTGGTAGTGTCTTTTGTCCTCCACTGGACTAGAGGGAAGAATTAAACATTCAGCTGCCCATTCAACATGATCATGCTGAATCAAATTCTCCATTCTTTTGAAAGACACAATTCGAGGACCTCCATTGGACAATCCTCTTAAAACCACCATTTTCCCCTCTGCCTAGAACTTCAATTCCATTGTTTGTAAGTTCAAAGTGATCTCACCAAGAGATCGCAGCCACTGAATTCCAAGCACAACATCCATTTCTCCAATTCCTACAACGTAGAAATCGTCCTTGATTTCATAAGTCCCCAATTGCATGGATAGGTTGGAGATCTTTCGGTTGCAAGAATTTGTGAATCCATCTGCTACCATGACTTTGAATCCTTCAAATTCTTCAGTCTTGAGCCCTCTTCTTGCAACTATCCCTTCATCAATGAAGTTATATGTTGCTCCAGTATCAATGAGAGCAACCATTCTCTGCCCACTAAGCATACCACGAACCCTGAAAGATTCATTCTTCTAGAAACTAGTTAGTTGAGCAAAGGTATCACCACTTCCTTGCCCTTTTTCAGGTTCTTCAGGAACTTTTTCCTCATCACTATACTCATATTCATATTGCTGTTTTGGAAAATCAGATTCTGATTCATAATCAAAATAAGCTCCCATGTGATGTGAAAAACCTTTACCATAGCATCTATGCCCTCTAGACCATGGTTCACGACATGTATAACAAACCCCCTCTTTTCTTAACTTCTCACGCAGCTCTTCATCCATTTTAGGTGGAAATTTTTTGAATGGAGTAGGGAATTGTTTCTTTTCCTTCTTATGAACAAATGGTTTTGAAGGAAACTTAGGCCTTGGAGCAGCCAATTCCATGCTTCTAGCTTTCCTTACTGCTTCCTCAAGACTTGGTGGATCGAATCCTTTAACCCACCCTTTCAATGGCTCCATAAGACCTTCAGAGAACAATACAACAAGCCTTCTCTCAGTGATGTTGGGCACCATCACGGAAAGTCTTTGAAAATCAATAATGTAAGAATCCAAGGAACCCTGCTGTTTCAACTGAGCAAGCTCATGAAACTTGATTTTTGGATCCTTGGTATCAAACCTTTCGATCAGCTTGTTGGTAAATTCTTCATATGTATGAATGAGGTTAAGGCCAAGAGTGACCAAACCGTGGTACCACCACTCGTGTGCTGCTCCATCCAAATGCAATGTTGCAAA
Organism: Sequoiadendron giganteum; assembly: GCA_007115665.2. Lineage (NCBI taxonomy): Eukaryota > Viridiplantae > Streptophyta > Pinopsida > Cupressales > Cupressaceae > Sequoiadendron > Sequoiadendron giganteum. Next base: position 457,028,364 of record CM021106.1, read on the forward strand.
TTTGATGGCGTCTTCTTCTGGCATAGGCCTGAGTGATAGATAATTGTCCAACTTTTGGACCCATGAACGAGTTGTGCACTTGTCACTTCCATCATAATGAACCAAGGTGACCTTGGCAAGCGCTTGTTGGTAGTCTATCTTGGGACCCAAAGGAGCTCGAAAATCCTTTTTCCTGCCTCTTCCTTTCTTTTGATTCATATATTGATCAAAAGTTAAATTCTCTCTGATTTCATAGGGAAGAGAGACATACTCCATGTAACTTTGTCTTAGTTCATTTGCCATGCGAACTTCAGGCTCGACAGAAGCTTCCACTCTAGGAGTGAAGGAAGGAAGGAGAGGTCTAGGGGCTGATTCCCTTGAATTGGCAACATCTTGCCCAACTGTTCTACCTCTCGGTTCTGAATTAGAACCACTAGAATCGGATCCTAGCTTTTGCTGGGGTGTGATCACTTGCTGATCCATTTTTGCAAGTAGTCTTGACATCATATCCAACATTGCATCAAACTTCTTTTCAACTCTAGAATCACTGTCATCTTTAGTCTCATTGGCTGGTCCCTTACCCTTGTTAGCCATACTGTCAACTATTGTTTCCTGGTTTCTCAAAACCTCTGAAAAAGTGTCAATCTTAGGAAGCTGAAACTGAACTCTGTTTCCTCTGGTGTAGCAACGGAATTCTCTGTCACTCATTTGTCACTGAAGCACTGAACACACAGGATGGCAAGAAAACAGGCTTTGATACCACTGAAATATACCCCTTAATTTTTGCTTTTAAATTTCAGTAACAACAATGCAAATCATGCACCCGTTAAGAATTAGCTCTAAAACAAAACACAACTGAAACAAATCTAACCAAGAATGCGCCTTAAAACCATTTAAGGAGGAGGGGCAGGTATATGGTCAGAGGATCCCTAGGATCTAATAACTTGATAACAACTGACAATAGAGAGCTAAAATCGACACCAAGAATGTGCACGCAAGATCCTTTTGCAAGGCGAGGTGTTAACATATGGTGGAGTGTTAGATATTAAACTGAAATACAACTTCTTCTGCTGATGTAGGCATCCACAAGCAGTGGGAATACTCCACTTATTTCGTGGGTGTGATTATTACAAACATTTAAAGGCGGCAAGCCAGCCAATTAACCTCACTTCCACTTAAACTGTGAGGGGTATACAATCCACACAACCACTTTATTACATGGGGGGAATTACAACAAAGTAAATTGCAGCAAGTAAACAAATTGTTGTTAGTACTACTAAACAACTTACAAACAATTACTAAACAACTGGAATGAATCATCCACGAATTCCCAACATAAGCAATGGTTAGAGTATCACTTTCTCTAACATTTACAATGCATAAATGAAGTTCAAAACAACAATATTAATAAACTTAACTAATCTGATAAAAAAACAGGAGGTACAGAAAATCAGACCAACAAGCTATAGATTTACCAATTTGGACGAAACTCCTCCGAAACAGCTCCAAATGCTTCCATACCACAGTCGATCAACAACTAGAAGCTAGGTGTCCAAACTCCAATGGAAATTCGAGCCAGAAACAGGTGAGAACAATAGGCACAAATTCCAATGCAAGTACCAAATGGTACGGCCCCTCTAGGAGGTCGACTTGCTCTAAAAAATCAGGAACTTGATATTAAATTCTGAAAATTTGCAAGAAGGGGCGCCCTCCACAGTAGTACAGCTTGGGCCAACACCCAAAACGAAACCAAAATCTGAATTGAAGCTATGAATAGAAAATAGCTTTAGCCAAGCCAAAACAACAACTTTCAAAAATAGGTTTTACGTCAGCAACCTGTTCGATTCTATCAATTGAAGCTCCATCTGTATTTCAAGGTGAAATACAGCCACAATGATCCACCTAAGAAGCCATAGTTTCAGGCCCGAAGGATGGAATGAATTTGCTAAGCTTCCCCTTAGCCAGGTTCTGGATTCAAACCATCAGCATAACTCTACTTTCCAATTTCCAAGATGAGATACAAGGAAAAAAGCACCAATATATAAGCTTTCACCAAGAGAAGATGAAACATTTGAACTTCCAAAGAAACTCTTCCTTTTCCCAAAAAGGACGCCAATCCCAAAAAGGCTTCATTTAAAATATCAAATAAACACTTTATTCCACCCTTCAAGTCGTCCCACTTTAGATAATGAATAAACATTTAATAAAATATTAAATGTATCTTACTTTATAGCCCCAACTTAAAAATAACTTAAAGTCATTAAGCTAGGAGTGGGGTACAACTCTAGAACACATTTTTAAATAAGTATGAAACTTAGTCCAAGGCGCACACCACCACCAAACTGGAAACTGAGATATTACGAAAATCTGGATAATGAACTGCAAAACACTGCTGATGAAGATACTGCCAAAAATATACTTACTAAAAATAGCCACTACTAAAAATAGTAAGAAAACATCAAAACCATAGTAAACCAAGCTGAGCAGGAAACACTGGAAATCCTAATTTGCTTAACTAAATAGCCTACAGATTTCCGGAAATAGGCTAACAGTTCATAACAAGGTCATCATTGAAAAGGGGACATTACATTATGCGTGTGTGCCTTGCTTGCACACCTTTTTTCAGTTGAAGGTAATTTCATGTGCACGTTCAAATGTTCTTTTTTATCCTCATGCACTTCTTGGTGACACAGTTTCATTGGACCTCTTGGCTCTCTCTTTCCGCATTATGAGGGGGTTTTTACTATTGGTGCTAATGCTTCCTTGGTCTCATTTTGGATCGATCTGTGTATTAGTTTTTCTTCCTATGTACTAGGTGGATGGAATTGCTAGTTATCCATGCATTTGGGTGAGATGGAACATTTACCATATAGATACTCTTGCATTCGTTTTTTGGAGGAAACCTTCTATTTTCACTTAATTAGTGTTCTTCAGACAATTGGTACTTGTGCGATTTGTATCTTCGAGTTCCAGATGTTTTCCTTTGCCATCTGATTCGAGTAGTGTCATTAGGGCACTCATGCAAATTCTTGTCTTCTTGATCCTGATTGTCATCTGTTTTAAAGGATGCTCTTCGTTTCAACACTATAGTAGTCATCATTTGACATTTGTCTACAACTTCTTTGTGCTTGTGCAATGTTTTTCATGTTCCTATTCTTTTTGGGACATTATTTTTGTTGGTTTTTCAATTAGCACCTTTGGAGTGCTTATTGGAAACAAATAGCTATTGCAAGTGTGTTAGTAACTGCTCTTCAAATTATAGAGAGGAAGATCCCTCTTTGCTGATGTTTTCCGTAAAAAGTATAGTAAACTAGGGTTCCTATCGTTTTTATTCAGCGGCAGGACACAAGGGTGCATAAACACAATGCGTTGCAGCTAAGGTTTTCTCTAGTTTTTGCAGATCTTAACCACAACTAAACTAGCATTTAATCTATCCTATCTCCTCAAAATAAACAGAGCATGAGGGCATAGGAGTGCAAATGGATGGTTGGATTACTTGTGCCAACCGTCTCACCAGAATGAGTTTGGGGCTCTGAACTCTCAGATCTATGCTGGAATAAGGCTTTATGCAAGCAATCACTCTTTACGATAAGATGGATCTCAGAATTTCCAAGGAGGAGGAACCCTTGTCCCAGGTATAGGCTGGGAAACAACTCACTTAGAAACAACAAATTACGATGAACTGGCTAACAGGATTCCCAAGGAGGTGACGACACCTGTCCAAAGTGTAGGCTGAAAGGCAATGCATTACACAACATCAAATGATAGCTATTAACATCAAAATATCTGAGGAGGAACCCTTGTCCAAGGAGGAGATTGAAACAAAAAGTTATAAGAACAAGATGTTTGGAAAAACTCAAATCTTTAGATCAAACTGCATGTGCCTTTTGATTTCCTTCTTCAAGCTTTCTCAATGAGTTACAAAGAATTGGGACATGCAAGGGTACGAAATCATACACACTTTCTCATCAAACCAATTAACTCTCATCCAAGAGTGAACAAATATGCACTTTCAAACTTGTTGGCAACAATGGCATAGAAATTTTGCGTAAAAAATAAAAGTTAAAAAATAATGAGCAAAGGCTCTTATTTACAAAAGCTTAAAGGAGTAGGCAACCCTAAAATCTCCTTGAGTTAGCAATTATTTATTGCCAATCTGCAAGATTTATTCCTATGTCTAAATGTAGGTGACCTAGCAGTTAACTGGAAAGCTACTTCAATTAACTGAAACTAAACTAAAAGTGAACTCCAATTACAAAAGTGCCTCCAAAAATAGAGATCCACAATTAGTGGAGATCTAGAATAGACATCCATAATTAGTGGGATCTAACATGCATGGTCAGTGGGGCAGTGAGTTAACTTGGAAAGAGGCGTCAAGTTAACTCTTGTTTGTCATTAATGCTATTTTGCAGGGTAGGACGTCCTTAACAGGGTGTTTTACACCACATCACCTCTGTTCAACAATTCTTCTAACCAGTTGTTGACTTCTTCTGCTTCCCTTAGGAGGGTTACTCCTTGTCTTTCTATCTTTTTTTTCCATTTTGACGTGGAAGGTAGTGTAGCATGAACCGGTGGCGGCTTTGTGTTGGGAATGACTACCTTCAACGTTCTTTTGCAGCTTTACATTTCTGACATTTTCCTTATCTTTCTCAACGAAAGAGTATTGTATGATGTGTTAGAAACCTAACTAATCTACAGTTATGAAAACCAACTAACTAGCTAACTAATTAAATTTCAGCTGAAGAAGAATTCGGTTTAAAATGAAGAAGGAAATATAATGCGAGTAATACTACATTCAACTAAATAAATGCATCATTTCAGCTGAAAGAAAACTATCATTCAACCAATCAACTAACAATTAAACCAACTTAACTAACTAATTCCTTTGCTTTTGAAAAAGAACTGTTCTAACAACTAGCAGCCAACATGCTAAGTTATTTTCATTTAAAGGAACATGAGATAAGGGTTCAGAGATTACAACAAGGAAGTTGGGTCATTCGAATTGGATTCTCCACTAGCAAGGGAAAAGAGATATCATCCGGGGCTTTACCACCCAACCAAAGGCCTGCCAGCCTCCCGTGTTCTTCAACTGAAGAACCCGTCCCTTCACGAGGGTAATTATCTTGGGTTAGTTTACCAAAGTGCCCTTCTGAGTCTGGTGCCATGAACCTACACTGCGGGCCGATCCTTTCTCAGTAGGTACCCCCTATTCGAAAGGACCATTTAACCCTAAGTGTATCCGGAACATGGTGGCTGACCTATGCCTAACTGGCATCATACCTTGGCCAAGGTTTGATTAGAAGATCTGGCACTCCTGTGCCGTCAGCACCTTCACCCTTACTCGGCATATTATTTTCTTTCCATTTATTGTTGTAAAAGTTATTTTATTACGAGGATTCCTCTATCTGAATTTACTTCTCCCTTGGGTACAGGCAGTATAGTTAATCTCAGTTATGGCTTTTGATGATATGTTCAGCTTCTTTAAGGTTATTTCTCCTAAAGTTCAAGGACCAACCACATTTAGGCTTCCCATGACGGGGTCTGGAACATTAGAGCAGGGGTAAGAATTGGGTCTGATACTTGGTACAAACAGAGACATGGCAATTCGGAAGATATTACAAACTCGAAAGGGTAGTCCATGAACAGTCAACAATTGTGCAACCACAGGCGGTGGCTATCTCAGCTAATGGTTTCAGGGTGACAGATCGCTTAGACCATTTAATACTATATGATCAGATTCCGTTAAAAGATGTCTGAAGCCAATGAAAAACGCAGTTAAGGTAACAAGGTTTCAACGGTTTTTTGGACTCATAGGAAGCACAAAATGCCCCAGGATACAATCGATCACCACAGGTTAGATTTAGGAAAATTTATTCGATAAACAGGAGATTGCATTCAATGTAACCAAGAAAACATTCAGAAAACAACAACTACCGCTAGTTTCACTTTCAAGGCACATTTGATACCAGAAGTTAGACTCAGGAAAACGTAAGAACTATAGACTGAATAAGAAAAGAATCCGGTACAGATTTTCTCTTGGATATGATCATAAATAAAGAAAGAATACCATGGTGGGTAACCAGAAATAGCTACGTGCCTGATAAGAATCTAGCCGACAGTCCTTAGATATCGGGATGCAAGAGGCACTACCAGCGACGGGAAGAAGTCTCGACAAGGAAACCAAGTATCAAGCCGAATAGAGGGAGAGAGAGAGCTTGCCCGAGCACTTGCGGTTCACGGCCCTGGAGGTCCAACGCGGTAAGACTATGCTTCAAGAATGGTTCTTACCGAGGTGAAAAGGGAAATCTCTCGAGAAAGAAATCCTTCCCTGAAAATGCCCTTCGCTGCCTGATACCTCCCGAGCCCAAAGAGAGAAAAGGAAGAAACAGAAGATGGTAGAACCCGTCCCTCAAAAAGAGAAGGACTCGAGCCATTAGTAGCCTTCGCGGCTGCATGGCTTCTCGCCATCCGTTACTCCAAGGCGTGGAAGGTGAAAAATAACTCCTGACGCGACCACTCTCTCATAAATTAATTTTCCCACGAAGCCAAGGTGACATTCCAAGAGCTCAAGACTTAAGCTGCTTCTTTTTTTATATGAGTTAAATTTTAATTTTAGACTCGAGTATATTATAAAATATATATATATACTTTTAGGGTATTTTGACTCAACCATTATCTAATGAATAAAATAAAATACTGGTTTAATTTTAATTTTATTTATTTTTATTTTCATATTCTTGATAAAGGCCAAGGTATGATTTCGGCACATTGATCTTACGCCGGCTCAGAGCAATTGGTGAAATGACCCTTGATAATCGAGCCCTCTCCCGAATGATATTCCTTTTTCTTCCAACGTTGGCGAACCTGCATCCCCTGACAAGGAAGTTGTGGTTAGAACGTTCTTATCATTTAAATAATATGTGCATCACACAAATTTACTCCTAACTCATCTCTAGTGAGTAAAAGAAATTCCCAATATATTTAAATGATCATTCACATACACAATAAGGGATAAAAGTGCTTCCATTATGACCCCATATAAAAAGAAATTCATTATCTTATTCTCAATTTGATTGCCTCAATAATTTAATTGTCTATAACTACCATAACGACCAACCACATTTCAATGACACAAGCTTGTCCTAATTAGAAGGATGTAACATGATGAAACAGTGAGGTTTGACTGCCAACACTTTAGCCGTGAGAAATGCAAGGAACTTGCTGTATACGCAAAATTCCAATGGTAACAATCCTCTAAACTAGCCTTGGTAGACTATCAGATATACGAGGTGAAACCATTATGGAACCTGTGGACTTGTGTCTATGCTTGTCAATCTATCCAGATTGACCTCTTGGTGTGCCAGACGTAGATCAGTGTCAGTCGTTTTCAGGAAGTCATGGAGTAAGACCATTTTGGTCTTGTATTTGTCTTGGGAGAGCTGCATTCTAAAAACCTTGAAGATTGATTGCGCACACGATGCTGTTCGGGCAACTTTTTCTGGAACTGCTAAAAATAGCCCTGCCGAGGCAACTTTTAACAAAAAATTCTGAGATGTGGATTTTGTTGAGAATGATTTTCTAAACAAACACAGATCGTTAGAAATTCAAAAAATTGAATTTTTTCTATGGCATGCAAGAGCCCTTTGGTAGTAGAGGCAGCGAGGCACCAGAAAATAATTTTTTGAGAAAAATCAAACACATGGGTTTTGTTCATGCTTCAGAGTTGAACAAACCCAGTTTGTCTATTTTTCAATTTTATTTATTTTTCCATAAACCCTAAAAAATAGGGGCAATAGGGCAACTTTTTTTGGAAAAATCTAAGCTGTGGGTTTTGTTGAAAAAGTTATGTTGATCATACCCAGTTGGTTAGATTTGTGATTATCTGTTGTTTTCTTGGACATGCAAGAAGATCTAAGACAAGAATAGAGGAAAAAGACAAGAAGAAGATTGGAAGTCATCAACTGTCTTTCTAAAAAATTGTACCTTTTGATGCACCCTATGATAAACTGTCCCTATATGCAACAGATCTTCAAAAATATGAAGAACGGTGGAAACCCTTCTGTGAGATCTTGAAAAGACGTCTTGGAGAAGAAAATACTGTTCTTGGCTTCAACCTACAAATAAAGATGCTTGATTATGACGCCTAGGCTTGATATATAATGATTGATGTTGAAGGCATCAAGTTTGGGCGCCAACTCATGATGGAGGAGTCTTTCTGCCTGATTTGGAGTTCACAACATTGATCTCCTCCAATTTAGGGACGTTTTAGCCATAGAAAGGTTTTCAAAACAGTCAACTTTAGTCAACTGGGCCTAATTTTGACTTTAGGCGTCCCTTTCAAGAGTTGAACACTTTTTTCATTATTTTCTGTGTTGAAATGCCTCCATTCGATCCTTGGTACAGGTTGCTCAGTTGATCCTAAAGTGTTGTTGATGGATCCATTGCTGAGATGGGAAAACATTGATGAAGTGTGCTTGGGAGCTGCAAAGCTCAAAACCTGAGTCTGGTGCTTCTGATTCTTGGACACCTTTTCCCAAGAAGATGCTTTTTCCACCAGACTTAGTCAATTTTCTTGAGTGTTCTTCAATTCCTCCATTTTGACCTGCACTGCTCTGATCTGAGATCACCACTGATTGATGAGTTTGATGATCTTGCTGAGACGTGGGATAGAATACCAATTCAACCCCAGAAAGGATGAATGGCTTCACAGATTGTGAAAGTTGATTTAGGTATTTCAAAAGCATGGGCACCCCTGGCCTGCAGGGGCGCTTTTGACCTTTTGACCATTATTTTCATGCTGTAAACTTTCACGAACTGCCCCAACTTGATCTCTATCGTCAGGTGTTTGACTTGTTTGTTGTCTTCGCTGATGGTGTCATTGTTGAGATTGATCAATACATAGGAGGTCATCCTGGAGATCACTGAGCTTATAGACTACATCTGACTGCCCAAAAAGCTAGGCGCCTATTTCTAGGAAGATGCATTTTCCTTGACACTTGTTCAATTTCTCCACGTTCTTCATCTCCCCTACACCTTTGGTGTTTTCTGATCGATCTTCTTCTTCGAACACCTGATAGGTCCCGTGAACATGCAGCTGGATTGATCACGAAGATGAGAGATAGCTGAACAAATGCCTAAAGCAACTGTTGAAGACCTCAATAGATGGCTCAAAATGATGGGTACCCTTGGCCTGCAGGGGCGCCTTTGCTTTGATTTGCACTGATTTACCCTTCATTTTGCATGCCTGAATGATTAACAACTGTTGTTGTTTGATGTGTCCCACAGGCTGGCAAACCTGTTTGTTGCAAAGCTGAGCTGATGTCGAGATCACCCGAAGACAGACCTACTCAACAATTGACATCTGGACCATCTAATTCAAGGGCACCCCTAGTCAGCAGGGGCGCTTTTTCTCATGTTTGACTGTCATTTTGATAACACTTGCATTGCAACATCTCCTGACTTTGCTTGCGTTTGCCATTGATCAATGTATCAGATGACTTAGCTTGACGATGCATCGGAAAGCTAGCAAAACACAAAGAAGATGACTGCCTTGGTGAAAGTTGATGATTGCATTTGACCTTTGGAATTCAAGGGCGCCCCTGGCTAGCAGGGGCGCTTTTAGGTGCAGTTACATCATTTCTTTTGAAAAATCTTCATCTCTTCATGTCTCACGTTTGCCATGTAGCTTGATTGATTTGAGCTTTGTTGTTGACGACGCAGACGTGTGTATCCTAGCAATCACCTTCAACATGTTGTGTATGGTGTCTGGAAAAATGACTAAGGCATTCAGCAGGGGCGCTTTTAGGTGCAGTTACATCATTTCTTTTGAAAAATCTTCATCTCTTCATGTCTCACGTTTGCCATGTAGCTTGATTGATTTGAGCTTTGTTGTTGACGACGCAGACGTGTGTATCCTAGCAATCACCTTCAACATGTTGTGTATGGTGTCTGGAAAAATGACTAAGGCATTCAACTGCACAACCTCCTTGGTAGCAAGGCGTGCATTTTCCAGACTTAGTCAATTTTCAGCATTTTCACTTTTGAAAATCCCCTCCATCATAGCACATCTTTTCGAGCATTTTCTCCATGGATTCCTCGTTGAAGTTTTTGAAGCTTAGATTTCACCACCCGATACTAGCCATTTTGCCATTAATGGCCTCCATCCATCATAGAGCATCTTTTCGAGCATTTTCTCCATGGATTCCTCGTTGAAGTTTTTGAAGCTTAGATTTCACCACCCGATACTAGCCATTTTGCCATTAATGGCCGTGGAGGTCCCAACTTTCTTCTTGAAAAATGAAAATAGACCCACTAGAGGAAAACATACTTTTTGATGATTTTGACTCGACTAATGTGATTGTGAAGTCAAATTATCCTATCAAAATAATTTTCAATCATTTTTGGACAAGTCCTATTTTTTAGGGTTTTCCTAAAAATAGGGGTTTTGAAACCCTAATTTTCAAATTTTTAGAATTTTACAAGAGTCTTCCTCGACATAAACCCAAAAAAACCCTATGTTTGGTTTGACCTAAAACATACTTTTGACAACAATTTTGCATGATTTGGATTATTTTAAGCAAAATGCCTTATTGAAGCAAAAATTTATTATTGGTACAATAGTTTTGAAGGTTTTTCAATCCTTCGTTCACCTTTATCACCTTTGGAGATGAATTTTTCCTATGAGTTTTACTCCTTTTTTTTCCAGCTGTGAAAGATTAGATTGTTTGTACATGGGTACCTCATCAGGCCTTGTTTTTCGAGATCCATCATGCATTCTTTGATTTTTATGTATTGATTTTCTAAGATTTTTAGCTACTCCCTAAGTTAATCTTAAGGGGAGGTGTTAGAATTATCATGAATTAGCTAATAATTAATTAAGCTTTAATTGATTATTAGTCTAATTCATTTCATGCACATAAGCTAAACTTAGGAGTGCTTTTTCTATTAACTAAAGTGAGCTTTTATTAGATCATTCTATCTCATCACATAGTATGTTGAAACTTGTCATGATCTAATCCCTTTATCATTTAGGGTTGCTCCTATAAAGCACTCACCCTCATTGTATTATCTCTCTTCATCTCCTTGAAGATTCTTGAGGTTTGTTCTCTAAGATTTTCTTGTTGATGATATAGCAAATCATTGTTTCAACTCTCTTGTGTGGAAGGTGTTTTTGTTCATTGTTTGATCTTGCATCTCATGTTTATTCACAATTCTAACAAAACCTTGCATCTGTGGGCCTTTTAGGACCTTATGGAGGATTGGGGAGGTTTCTTATGTTTAATGTTCCTTGCTAGATTTGAACGATAATTTTCAAAACTCAATTTGACATATTTCAGTTGTCAAATAAGATTGCATAAATTGGTCTGAGCATTATAAGGATTAACTAAACATTCCATCAACTAAATAAATTGTTGGCACACAGCTCCTCTAAATAGATTTCAAATACGCATTAGCTTCAGAATTACATTGTCATTGTGATCATCATTACAACACAAGCTTCCTAAATGACATTAAAAACTGTTAACGGGTTTACATTAGATTCAAATAAGTCTAAAATACAATGTCATTCATTTGATATGTGCACAACCCTCTTTGCACAAAGATTGAATAACATTAAGGGGCAGGTATAAGACAATATAACTCCCAGGATTATGCTCAACAATGACAAACTTAACCCTACAGATATGCAAACTTGAGAACAATCTAATCAACTATTACAATGCAAGAAAAACCCCAACCTGGAAGTTATGCCTGATCTGAAGATGGTAATAGAAGACTCAAAATGAATGAACCCGTCCTTGGCAACTCATGCAAGCCTCCAATCCTTAGGTGAACTCTCTCCAATGCATATCTCACACCCAGACTTCATGAAAAAGATGCAACAGGACCATGTATGGTAGAAATAGGTCACGCCAGAGTCTGAGATAAATTGCAGCTATTGATAAAATGTTTCATGGGTGTTGCATAGTCTTGCCAAGGCAACAATTAGACCCACGTCTAGCTTTAAACCCTCCAAACACCTTCCAAATTAAATGACGTCTTAGTAAACCCCCACGTGCTGACCTCTCCAAAACATATCAGATGTAAAAGGGTCGCGCTTTAGGCTGAGAGCAACATGCTTGGCCTAAGAGGCTCACGTCCCTCTGAAACACCAATAAACTCGCCTTAGATAGGATGACCCCAACAAATAAGAACCCACGTATAACTCTAAAAATCACATAAAATCTAGGTTGACTTCCTTCAACTCTTGCATATTTCCCACACCTAGCAAAGTAGACAAGCTCAGAATGGATAGTGTCCAATATGAAGTCCTCTAAACCCTTACACACCATTCACCAAAAAATGCAAATATCGTCCACTTCAATTTTGTCTCCATAGGAGACTCACGAACTTTCCATTAATTGCCCAAGTAGAAGATCTATATGGTCTCCTCCACGAACTAACTAGGGTGGATTCGTTTCACCACCAAAACTAGATGCCCTAGGGTTTCCTTGTCCATAAGACCAAGAAGTTGCAAGAGCTCTCCAAAGTGAAAATGAGAAATAAACCAAGCATAATTAAAATGAGCCTCCAAATCTCCTTTTATAATTCTCACTTTATTTTTTCGCTCAAATAATAATAAAATAACTTTATTTATTAAGTTACATTTTAATATTTCCCCAAAAGTCACTTTTTAACATATTTAACTAATTACTAAACATTACCTTTTTGATTTTACTTTTCCCGCTAGGTAATATTAAATCATTAAATAAATTATTTCCCTTAATTTGAATTTAGCCTACGGGAATTAAATAGGCTAAAATGTCTTCCTAGGTGATCACTGAGAAGGGGACATTACAGTTCTCCCTTCTTGAGATTGCTTGCCTTCAAGCAATTGTAAATTGGGATGCTACAATATCTGTTCTCCCTCCCAAGTTGCATCCTCTGCTGACAAGTCACTCCACCTAATCAAATAATCCTTAATCGCCCCGTTTCTCAATCTCCTCTCTTGAGTATCAACAATCTCCTCAAGAACCAAAATCAAATGCCCCTCCTCTTCCAATGAAGGCAACTCTATTGATGAAGCAACTTGTTGCCCCAATGTCTTCTTGAGGCATGAAACGCGAAAGACATTGTGAATTTTTTTGTTCTCTAGCAACTCCAACTCGTAGGTTACTTCCCCCACTTGCTAGTAATCTTGTATGGACCATAAAACCTTGGCTTCAATATTTCAGCACCACTTCTTTTCAGTGAAGATTGCCTATAGGGCTGCAATCGTAGGAAAAACATATCTCCCACATCGAAATTGCACTCAACCCTGTGCCTATATGCATAGGTCTTCTGCTGATTTTGTGCCACCTGTAAGTTCTCCTTAAGAGCCTTGAGAATATCTTGGCTCTCCTGTATCCAATCCTTGGCTTTAGGAGCTCTGCTATCCCCAAAAGCCAAATCCAGAAATGATAGTGCATCATATCCATATAATGCATAGAAGGGTGTCATACCAATCGACATGTGGTATGTGGTGTTATAACAATGTTCCCCCAAATGTAACCACTTAAACCACGCTCTCTGCTGTCCCAAAACATAATTACGCAGATACCCCTCAACCCACTTATTTGCTATCTCAGTTTGGTCATCTGTTTGAGGGTGGTAACTCATACTAGGAGTCAACTCAATACCTGCCAATCTGAACAGCTCTTACCAAAATGCACTCAGGAACCTGTTGTCCCTATGACTGACTATGTGCTTCAGCAACCCATGAAGTCTGAAAACCTCTCTAAAAAACAACTCTTCCACCTACGGTGCCTTGTACTAGGAAGAAATAGCGAAGAAGTGAGCAAATTTAGTCAGCCGATCTACCGCCACATAAATGCAATCTCTGCCATGAACCTTGGGTAAACCAGTAATGAAGTCCATCGAAATACTCTCCCACTTCTGCTCAAGAATGCGTAATGGCTGCAATAACCCCATCGGATGAGTATGCTTTGACTTGTTTTGTTGACAAGTCACACACTCCCACATACCACAATACATCATCCTTGAGGCCCTTCCAAGTGAACCTCTCTCTAACCTGTTGGTGTGTCTTAAAGCACCCCTGATGACCTACCAAGGGAGTGTTGCGTGTAGCTCTCATTATTTTCTCCTTGAGCTTGGATTCCAACACTAAATAAATCTTGTTCTTGTAGAAGATGATATCATCCACTACCCTATAATGATCATTCTGAATCTGTCTGTCCATTAACTCACAGACAAATTTATTCTTGGAGTACTCCACCAATAGATGAGATTTCCAATCTGCTGAAATCTCTGTGAGAGAGCAAATTGTTGGTTTCTTGGAAAGGGCATCTACAACTATGTTCTTCTTGCCCTTTACGTATTTTATGTCAAAATTGTAGGCCTGTATTTTGTTGACCCACTTCTGTTGTCTCTCATTTAGGTCAATGATCATCATTCACCATTAGTAGTTCCGCTAAATGATGGAACCTTTGGAACCTGCCAATCCCATCCAAATTTTTTGTTTTGAAATCAGCACTATGATAGGATGTTGAATCACCATCATTAATTCATTGAAAAACAACATTATGTGTGCCATCAATAATGCACACGCCCTCATCAATTGTATTGCTGATATGTACCTCATAGGATGACCCAAATAAAATATTAGAGGCTGCTGATTTGACATCCTCATTGCACATTTCCTCTTCTGGAATAGATACACGTACAATTGAAGAACTGTCCTAGGAGCCATCAATCTTACACAATTTTTCTGATTTTAGATCAGCGTCATGCAACACAATCTGATTTGTTTTCAAGGCTGATATCAACTTCATGAACGCTGAAAATTTCATCCTAGAGTTTTGCCAATCTGCTATCATCTACCACTTCAAATTTGAACCCCTTTACTTGCTCTTGCTCCGCATCAAACAAGTAGGGCCTTAACTTACCCTCACATTGTTCGAAGACACTGTGAACCAATTTGTAAGCAGTTGTAGAAGTCACTTGTTCTTGCTTTCGAACAACCAAGAATAGAGATAAGATAGGCTGGGAAATAACATCACTATCATTTATAATTGAAGCCATAATGGTCTTCATGTAATCCTGAATAAATTTATCATGGTCCTCATTGATAGAATCCATGAAAAGACAAAACATCTGTAAAATAAGATCATTACAATCACAATCAATCATAAGAATGCACGATCTCACCTGTGCCATCAACTCTAGGACCTTGACCCTCTTCCCAAAAGGACTCTTGATATCACCTATCCCATCAAAGCTTTCAATAATCAGCTGCAATATATCCCTTATTTTCCCAACATTATAAGGAACTCGAGGAGCCGTAATCCTTATAATTTGACTAAGGCAAAGAGTAACGATAAGCCTTACCTCCTCATTTTCCTGTCTCAATAACTCGTGCTCACCCAAAGAAGTCACTGCTAGAGCCATTGCTATTTGCAACAAATCAAAAGGCGACTGTCCAACAAAACTTAAACACTCTTCTATCCTTCTCAATGTGACCAAGGTATCATCCTTGGGTTGACTGCAAAGCCTACTACCTGTTTCGTAGAGTATTCTAGCCCAACCACTTTCGATCACTAGTTACCAACTCTATGTCACTGTCTGAATCCATAACCTTTAAATTTGAACTGGAAACAATGAGTGTTGGTCACTCAACATAGGAAAAGGTATGAACCCACTAAATAATTGATCTTACCCAATATAGGATGGCAGGAAACCACTCTGATACCACTATAATAGCCCACCCCTTTCCTGAGATATTTTCTACTACAACTTCCTTATCTGTTACATCCCTTTTGTCTTGAACAAGATTATGGCAATGTAATTTTGGTCGTTATGTTCGTTGTGATTAACTACCTTTCATGAGAATGTGAAATTGGGAAAGAATTTTTTATTTATTGGTTATAACTGTAATTATGGATGATTTCCTTATATATGTTCATAGTGAAAGTGTTGAAGAGTTTTTGTGTTATAAATGATATCCAGAACGGTCTAACCCTATTCCTTTGTCAAGTGGTTGCAGGATCGCCAACACTCAAGGGAAAGGGAAATATCATCAAGGAGAGGTTGTAGTCAATGAAGGATCAAAATATCATCAAGCCATGAGTCGTTGTAAGGTGGCTAAATTTAAATCATAACCTCAGACATATTTCTTTTAATTAAGTAATTTTAAGCAAGTTAATTTTAATTGATTACCAACGTTCTCCTTTCGAAGTCAAGTAAATAACTCCTGGAGCACACCTTTTGAGATAGTAGATGAATATAAAATATTAAAGTTGATAATAATAATAATCTTAAGTCCATTGTTAAAATATAAAAGTTAATTGAATAATAGTTGAAGCCGTTGGTGGGAATGGAAGGGGTAACTCCTCGCCAACCTTCCATCATGCCTCCTAGATGAATCGCCCAAGAGGGTAGTCATGTAGTCGCATGCTCTTGGAATCATGATTCAGAGGTTTCAAAGACAATTTTCCTTATTATCGTTGGCTCACTCTCTTTCATTCTTCTTCTTCATTCGTTTTTGCGGGGGACACAATCATCTTTTTTTTCTAGGGGCATTCAGTTGAGACTCATACGATACTCATTCTTTCTTGACATTCATTCTTTTCATAGCTCACTTCCTCATTTTGGAAATCACATTCTTCATGTGGGGTATCCTCTGTCAGTATTCGCAATCAACTAGTCTTGTGGTCTCTTTTCCATTCTCTTTTCCTTCTCTCCATCAATCGACATTCTTATCGGGTGGCAGTCTTGGTTAAATCTTTCTGTCGAGCATATCAAGTCCTTTTTGTTCGAGTCTCCAGTTTTAGATGGAATAATTTTGAGTAAGCCATCTTGGGAATTCTTCTAGCTAGTAAGGGACCTTGGTGACATTGTCACTTGTCTAGTTCGTTGAAGGGAGGAGTCTGGAGCTTCTTCGAGTTTCAGACCTACGAACTAGGCACGTGTGTTAAGAATCTTTCTTTTGTTTAATCGTTACTTTTTGAATAGATCAGTAAACCGAAAGAACTTTCGCCATGAACAGTAGTGCAAACATTAAAGTCTTGATCTATGAATGTTTCTTGATATCGAAATTTGTAAAATCTCTAAGCTGTCCTATTGAATATTTTCCCTGTTAGATATGATCATGTATTGTAACCTGACCCTTGCAACCGATATACTCTACATACTCTTTTTTCTCCTCTGTTAAAAATTCGAAGTCAATACTTTACTCTGCATTTAAGCCTCAAACTGGAACAGAGCATTGAACTTTAAATCTTAAGATCTGAATGTGAGTTCTTAACTATTACTGTGAGCTTCTGCATTCTTCTCACCTTTGTTTAACTTGAAACACACCATACTAAATTCTTCTTCAGTGCAAGATTCGAGTCTGTTCCTTAAGGTTTCCAATTGTCTTTTGGAAGAAATTAAATATACCGAAATGGAACTGAGAATTCTTTCTTCATCAATTAAAAACTGTCATACAATCTCATGTGAGTAAGAAATGAACCAATTAATCTGAACAATGATCAAACCTTGAGTAAAGTCAATGCATATATAAAATCAAATGCTAAATGAAATGATGTTGAGCAAGGGTGAGAGTGCTGACAGCACGAGATACGTGCTCATTATTGATAAAATCCTTGGCCAAGGTTATGATGCTTTGATTAAGCATTTGTCAGCTATCAGGAACCAGATATACTCTTGGTCTGAATGGTCTTTCTAGTTAGGAGTACCCTATAGTGAAAGATCGACTAGGGTAGTATAGGTTCTTGACACCAAATTTAGATGGCATGATGGTTTTTATGTGATACTTTATTGATTGCCCTCATGAAGGGTCGGGTTTCTTCAATTGAAGAAACACAAGAGACCAGTAGGTCTTTGGTTGGGCAGAAAAGCCCTTGATGATATTTCTTTTTCCCTTGAAAACAGAGTCCTGTGCAAGTATTCCAGCCTTCAGACTGTACTTTCTCGTAACTCTTTCTCTCTCTCTTAATTTCAGTTATATCTACTTAAAGTTGTTATTTTATAGCTGTAATAAATGCTCTTTTCATTTCAAAAGTAATGGAAAAGTTAGTTAGTAACCAGCTATGGTTTCCGGTAATATAAACAATTAATTGTTTCTTTTTCAGCTGAAATTGAAAACTAGAAGTTAGTTGATGAATTGTTTAGATAGTTATTGTTCAAATTGTTTTTCTTTTCCATTTGTTATTGCAAAGGAAATTCTAGTAGGTAAACTAGTTAGTTACACTTCAGCTGAATCTGGTAGATAGTTACCATTCTTAAATAGTAGATTAGATAGAGTGTTACATTATCTGAGATTTATGTTTTTAATGTTTTTTGCTTGTTTTGAGTTTTTTGGTGTTTTCGAGAAGGTTTGTTGGGTAATGCAATGAAGAATATTGACAAATGCAAACAAGAGAAATGCTGAAACAAATATAATAACTTTCAATTCAAATTTTATTGATACTTCAAAAATTACAATACCAATCATACTTGGGAGCCAAAGCTTTTATTTGCAGGTTTAAAACTATCATATCAGCCAACCAGTAACCTCCATTAACGGACGCCTTGTACAAAATACTGATTTTCTCCACCATAGAATGAATGCCAAACAATGTCTATGAATGAGACGCCAAAAATGAATCAAATTGGCAACCAAAACCTAGGCACTTTCTTCCCAACAACCACATGCCTCAATCCAGCAATGGTACGACCTCTAGTAATTGTACGGCTTGCTGTAACAACAATACGGCCTGCTGAATGAAGGGGTAACAACAAATAATTGTTGTCTAGCAATGAACTTCCTCAATGAAGTTCTAATCTGCACAGTATGCCCTGATATTTCTTGAGATATGTGTCTCCAATATGCACCAATGTGACCTCTAAGTGAAGCCACTCGAAACGACGACCCTTGGATGGTATCTCACATCTGTAGGTTGCTCAAATCAGAGAGAATGGATGTTCTCCATGATCAAATTGAAGAAGAAACCCCTGTTTTCTCCTCACAGCCAAAGTTCATCAAAATGCCAAGTTTTGAATGAATAATCAAGAATGAGTAATTTGCTTTTTGAGTGCCTTATATATCACTTCTCAAAATGCACGACTCCCAAGTGCAATTAAATCATTAAAATATATTAAATTCATTTGTTTTTGTTGTGACTTTATAAAATCACTCAAGTGGGCGCCCATATCAAGTACTTTTATAATTTGACTTTATATAATTAAATAACCCCTTTATAATAAAGTCAAATAAGTCATTATAATATTCACTTAATAATTAATTATTATTAAAGTATAACTTTAATAATAATTATAATATCACAACTCCCTTAATAATCATCATTTACTTATTCTATCAGCGCTAAAATGAAGCCCACTGAAACCTCTGCTCACCCTGGTGCCTTACTATAAATAGTAAGGTTGGCCCCCAACATCCCACCGACTTACTTAAAATATTAAGTATGCATAAACGGGGCCAGAAACCCATGGAGATGATCACTTCTGAATATGCCAACAAACTGGAGGAGAAAACACTAACAACTGCCATCCGAAGAACTCATTAACACCCACATAAGGCCCTCTAATCACCACTATTAGCCTACGAGGACCTGATGATAGGCTAATCCATCGAACTCTGACGCTCGCTAAGAAAGGGACATTACAGCTTGACAGTATTACAGTTTTGTTTGCCTTTTTTCAATACAAACTTCAATTTAGCAGATTGAAGATTTGGCAATCATATAGGAAATCTATTGGCATAATCATGGACCATATGGATAAAATGGAGGATTGAAACATTTTTTTCTCTCTATAATCCACCTTTCTCTATAGGAGTCTACATTGCATTGCCATATTTCAGCTTTTCTACTAGATCACTGTTACTTATGCACAGAAGCAATGTACTGTTTCAACAACCTTCTTTTTAAGCCTGATGTTAATTGTAATTCTGCACAAGAAAACTACTTCAGAATATCTCAGTGCTGATTACTGAATTAAAAAATGCTTCTCTTCTTTACTTCTGATCATTCTATGTTATCTTTAACATGAAATTGGCCTGGTTTGGGATGTTGTCAGGGTCACTTTCCTAATTCTTAAATAAAATTCTTAATTTACTTAAGAAAAGTAAAGTATCACTATACTTGTATATTTTTTGACTCATAGGATTGTCCTATTTATATAAATATCAATTATGTAACTCCAATAGACTGGATGAAATTGACTGTTGAGTTATGTTTTAACTTTTAAATAGATATGTGCTGACCTTGCTTTGTTCTTTATTTTGTCACTATATTTTGTTTGTTATTTTTGGAACATATTTTAAAAAGAAAGGGGAAACTATATTAGATATGAGATATGTGTGCCTGGATGGATCTATTTCTGAGTTGTGCTTATGATGGTAAATAAATCTTAAATTTAACTTTACTTTATACCTCTCAGAAATGAAGATTTTTTCATGCCATTTGGCAGTATTGTCTATAATATTTATGAGATTTATTACTGATATGCTTCTGTAGGTGGTATTGAATTCATTGATGAAGGTATATGTTAAAAGTGGGCATTTTGGAAAAGCAAAGAAGGTGCTTGCTGAACTGGATGCTGCTGGCCATATTTCTAATGAGGTACAGATATACAATCCTTTCCTCTCTATGCAGATTATGGATTTGTTGTCTGGATCATATCTTGGTGATCTTACTTTGATATGAAATAAATGAAAGGCTAATGCTGATTTTTGCTCCAATATGGATGTGGAGAACTCTATGTTTATTTTATCAAGGAGTGTTGGTATATGTCATACTCTTACAGTTCATCTATTGGGTATGCTTTCGTCTTGGGCATAGAAGTTATTTCATGACAGTGTAAGTTTCAACAGACTATATCTTTATCTTCCATTGTAGCCAAGTAGAAAGCAATTGTTAATGCTAGTTGTCAAGCAATATGGTTAAGTCGATTTTTGAGTGATTTGTAACTTCCTCATATTACACCAACTCCACTTTTCTATGACAATCAAGGAATCTTAAGTTAGTGATCTTACTTTTATGTGCAATAAATGAAAGGCTGATTTTTATTTTTGGTCAAATATGGAGTGTGGCATACAATCCAAAATATATGAAAGGTTAATTCCATATATCCTATCAACCCTAAATTATTTGTCCTCTAATAGAGAATGCCATAGTAGAGTATGACATATAGTAACACATGTTTTGTTGTATACAACATAACAAGCTTTGGTTGGGATAAAAACAAAAAGAGATAACTAACAAAAAACAGTTTTGATCAGTGGATGCATGGATAGAAAAACCTGTGAGTACTCACTGAGTTGGCAAGTACTCACAGATTTTTCAGCTGGGTGAGTAAAGAAAGGGTTAACTTCTGCCTGTGTGTTGCCGATTTCTGCTCGAAAACTCACCAAGTAGTCGCAGAAAAGATAGTCTTATACTGTTTCACCCCCCAAGTTTGAGTTGAGTTGATTGTTTATAAGGCTGCTATATTTGCTACAAGATGTTTAGGAAGCACTGTGTTGTTGTTGAAGGATCTTAGTTATTTTTTAATGTCATGGTAGAGATGAATTCTGTTGTGCTCATGTTTGATCCATGAAATGTTGCATAGGGAATCATGGGCATTTTTGTGGGTTGCACAAATCATGAGAAAAAAAAAAGTGTTTTAGGGAAAGCGATTTCTACTTGTCATGAGCAGCATTTTCATTGATATAGTCACAATTTTAGGGCACACAATGATAATCATGAATCTAGTATCATTTGTGTAGTTTTACAATGGCCAGGGTTTTTTTTTTACAATGCTTAGGTAACTATTTGCAGGTATTTCTGTTCTTTTAAATTTCATGCAAAATCTTGTAATGTTTGCATTCAAATTAGAAATCAGCATACAACTAGGGCATGTGGGTAGTACTAGAAATTTTGGGTAAAACTCTGCATTTAAAAATTTAATTTTCTAGAAATTTATAAAAGACATTGCTGAGTGGAAGGGTTACTTTATGGGAAATTTATTTTTCCTGAATGGAAGTTCCATTAAAAAATATTTTGGCTTCAATTTCCACAATTGGAAAGTAAAAATCCAGATGCAAATGATGAACAAAAACTTGTGGGGTATAGTAAATGGGAATGAGAAACCACCTACGGATGCAAATACGTTACTACATTGGTAACATAAAAGAAGATAAAACCAAATCCATTATTGGTCTTGCTCTCTCTAATTTTGAGTTACATCATATAGATCAAGAAAATTCATCTAAGGGAATATGGGATAATTTGGATAAACTATTTGGAGCGAAAGAGGTTAATGCAAAGTTTTCCCTAAAGCTTTGGTTATTCAAATTCAAAATGGATGGCAAAGTCAATATGTCTAGTCACAAGAAATTTCAAATCTCTCATTAGATAGCTAGCAAAAGCCAATCAATGTTGCAGGAGATGGCAAGGATGCCAAAGCTATTTTGTTAAGTAGTATGCCTTCTAAATACAACAATGTCAATTAGATATCATCTCAAACTCTATATGATTTCAACTCTCTTAGTTGAAGAAAAGAGAACTATAGGAGATAAAGAAGGTGATCCTCAACATGAGAATGCCTTATACTCACAAAATGGTTGTAGAAGATCGAAAAAGACAAATTGGAGATTGAATGTTATATTGCAAGAAAATAGTTCATATAGTCTCAAACTATAGATTTTGAGCCAATGACGTTCTCAAGGAAAAGCTCAAAGATATACCAAATGTAGCTCATATAGCCATTGTTGAAGATCCATTGAATGCTAACAATGGTGAAAAATTCATTGATGAAGAATCCACATCCCACACTTTGAAAATAGGGAGGGATCTAGTGTATATGAAGCTCAACATGGATGGCTGCCCAATTAGTTTGGGAGTTTGTGAATCTTGGTAATTATACCCTTACAAGGGTCATGAGACAACTTGATGGAGCATCGAGGTTGCAGCTCAACACTGATGGTTGTTGAATAATTCAGGAGCTTGGAGAGGTGGAATCTGAGAACTTAAGGAATTCAGCTCTAAATCTACATCGTTATGAGGGTTATGAAGTAGATTGACGGAGTTTTTCTTGGTCCAAGAATTCTTTTCAAATAGAAGATTTTGAAGAATATATGGTCATGTTTGGTTCTAATTTTTTTAGTGTTCACTCAAAGTGTTAGTATGTTTTTCTTTTATTACTCTAAACCTTAAGAGGGGCTATTAGAATATAAGGCTTTCCTTTTGTGATAGATTCATTATAGTGATTTAGTGGTGTGTAATAATGTTAGCTATTATCAGCATTCAGAATATTGGACGAGTGTCACATTTATTTATTGTTGGTTTCATCTCTCAAATTCTATACACTAAGATGAACCTCTTTGAATAGACATTCCATAATTTAATAATATTATCTTGTGTTATCAACTCTTTTTCTTAATGATCACTAGACATCTTTCCTCAAAACGTATAGTTGATTGCAAGGAAAGGATTGGAAAGTGAGCCACTTTATTGAATCTTTCCAACAACTAATAAATGCCTTCATTCAGCATATTGATTGCCAATTTGCACGATCACCAACCTTAACTTTTATGCAAGTCTGAATGATTGATCAATTGCTTTCTAAACTTGCTGTGGGGTCCACTTGCTTATGTGGAGATATCAAGTGTTAGATTAAAAGAGATCAACCAGTAGTGCATATCTGGAATTTGTCCCTAAATTTCTTTTTAGGATTGGAAAATAATTGATTAAAGGGACCTTTATGTTTATTCATTTGCCCATTTGATAATTTGGCCTTCTAAGACCTGAACAAAATCCAAATATCCAATCAAGCATTCTTTTGTCCTTTAGTGGGACCAAGAGTGACATTGGAATATTTAGACTATTGAATCAAAATGAACAATGACCATAATTGGTTTGTGCATAAGGATGTGAGCCACCTTTTGGAATCCATGAATACCCAATGAAGAAACTAATTTCCCTTAATTCACTCATTCAGAGTTGATTTTGTTCCACTTCTTACTAAGTCCAAATCAGCAATCCAGCAACTTTATTACTTATACTAGGGCCCACCTATACTCATGGATCATTACTGGTCACTTGATCAAAAGAGATCAACAAGCATCACTTATTTGTTCATCAAGATTTAGTGACTTTTTCTAAAGAACAAATGAACAATCAAAAGATAACTTTCATCGCCTATAATGTCCTCTTGCAATGACGTGTATCCATCTTGTCCATTGAACCAAAAGAATAAAAATTTTTGATTTTCCGATTCATCAAATATATTTGAATCACAACTTCAGAACTCTTTCATTTAGGCATTCAGACTTGGACACATCACCTACTTAATCAATTCAGCAAATGCTTGATTATTTATTGCCAATCAACCTCCTTTATTTGTACGTTTGGACTCTTGACAAGTAACTAGCTTGACCAATTCAAAAATATCTGAATGAAGAACTTTGAAGCACCAGACAAACCTTCTTTGGTCATGCAGTCAGACTTTGTTCTCTTTGAGGCTTTGGCAGTTTGCAAATACTGAACCAAAGGGCATATAACAGACCCCTCTTTTTCTTATTTAAGAACTCACCTTGATACTTAAAACCACAAACCCCAAGGTCATGGAATACTCTTAGGTAAGATTTTTGACGCCTAGTTAAATTCAAACATTCTATAACAGACAAATATGAGTTAAACCATTGAGATGTTGCCATGTACATTGCAAACTCCACATAGGGCTTAATATTGAGGGAAAAGTGGATGCATATATGTTGCAAAGAAGAAATTTCAGAGGTGTTTTATAGGCCATCAGGTAGCAAAATGGTGAAAAAAACAATTATTATATAAGTATGAGAAAAATTGGTGGTTGAGCAGAAAGTGGCAGAGTGATTTTGAGTAGCAAAAGGGAGTGATTTCAAGCAGCAAACAACAAATTAGTTTTTTACAGGAAGCAGCAGAATATCTCACCATCGAATACATGGTAGGCTCCTTGCATTTAGGCAATAGGGTTTATAGCTTGAAAACTAAAGCATATAATTCACTTTGCAAAGACCTATAATTTTATTTTCCATGATTTAAGTTTGTAGAGACCTACAAGATTCTGTGAATCTGTTTTGCATATCCTTGTAAAGATCTGCAAAATTCTTTGAATTTTCTTTCCAAAGACCTACTTGTTTGACCTATGATCGATCTACATTCATGATATTTCCAATTGTGTGATTACTGTGCTGTTCCTGCATTTTTTAAAGTAATAGTCTTTAGGTAAAGAATTTTAAACAGAGGACTATAGTATGTATTACTATTACCACATTAGTTATGTCTACAAAGTAACTTACAATTAAGTTACAGCCACCTTGTAACTTATCCATTCAATAATAAATAGAGTTCACACTCATTGAAGTGTGTGCCATCCGATTCTCTCAAACTCCATGCATCCATTCTTCTAACATCATCTTTCGTTATTCTTTTCTTGTCATTTGTTAACTGATTATTTACATATCTAAGGTCTAGCATGCCATAAGCTGTGCCTTCCCTCACAATTTTGAAATAAAGAAAAGACAAGGTATAAACTACAGTCATTTATGTTCAGTTATCTGCAAGAAGAGATAGCATTAATTTCATCATATAAAACATAGATTTCACAGTAAAGATTGCATTTTACCGTAGATTTGTAAGATTTCTGCCACCTTTTGCAATAATATATTGCAAATATCAAGTATCTTTGATTGTCTTCAGAGAAGTCTCCTATCCTTTGCTGCAACTTTTCAAAACTATTATCTCATTATTTTAGGAATGTATACATTCAAATTTATTTGGGAGGATATAGATAGAGGCTGATTGTACACTTTTGAATTTAAGGGAAGAATTGAGATGTTTAACAGCATAATGATTGAAAATGAGCTCTTGGTACAACATATGCTGAAAAAACTAGTATTATAGATAAGTTTTCCTATCATAAATTGTAATTACTCAGTTGTATTGAGCAATCTCTTAGAAATTTGTATGGCTATGTTAAAGTGCAGATGCCATATTGCACAGTAATGCATGGACTTGCCAAGGCAGGTAAAATACAGGAGGCCCAGGAGGTATTCAATGAAATGAAGGCGAAGGGAATAAAATCAGGTATTTCTATTCAAAACTGTAGAATTACATCTTCTTTTCATCTTTTGGTTTGTGGGGTGAGTCAATCTTTGCCATAATTCACTATTCATTTTGAAATAAGTGTTAGAAGATTAACAAGCTCTGAGAATAGGGAAATGAGGAATCACTCCCTATCTCAGAAATTTAGGAGTTCCATTTGATAAAGAAATTCCTATTTTGTTGTTGTTGAGGTTACCTTTCTTTTTTCTTTTAATTTAGAATGTGTATTCGTTAAAGTTCATAAATAATTAATAAATATTTTTTATGATCTTTTCTTTAGCATACTTATATAAGGATATTGATTTAGGGGTGGACAAGTGTTTGAAGGAGAAAGTTTTGTATGAATGTGTTTTGTTTCATTTAAAGGAGACACCAAAGATTTTTACAACTTATCACTTGACAAAAAGTGGCATCTAAGTACAATGTTGAATGATCCCTTAAGATTGCCTCTTTAGAAGGTACCCTAAGAGGTGGGTACTTATTTGAGAGATTGGAAATGGACTAATAGGAAATAATTCTACAGAAATGAGACAATGGATGTATAAGATGTAGTGAGTCATGATTCTGAACTTGCTTCTCGATTGATCAAGAGACAAGTTGTGAAGAATTTTGAGATTAGGAGGCAATGGAGGTGTTATTTTATTTGGAAATCACAGAATCCTTCAAGTACAAATTTTTGAGATTGTTAATGCTCCACCAAGGTTTAGTGTTTAAGGAAAGACTTTAACAAAATTGGTGTCATAGATCCTTCATGTAGACCTTGTGCTTAGCAAGTAAAATTTTGAGAATGCCGATTGGAGATGTCTTATTGTCAAGATATTTGGGGGTTATTTTCAAGCTCAATCTAGCTATAGTGTGCCCTCTCTTGATGAGGATATCTTCTTGGGGAAACTTGTATTCTTTGGGAAAGCTGCAAAGTTTAATGGAAGACAATTTGGTTGTATTGGACATCTATGAAGTCAAGAGAAGGATAGTTTTCATTAGGACCCACCATATCTTAGCTTAGTTGAGCTGTGACGCATAAACTAAGATGGCTATATATCATACAATAGTCATCAACATGTAGATATAAATGAAGAAAATATGTACTGTGCTCATTAGGCAAGCAATTATATCTGAACTTCAAAGGAAATTGAGAGCAAAGAATAGAAAAATTGAAGACACAAGGATTTTACCTTGGAGAAATCAAATTTTGAGAGAAACATTTAGCAAAAGTGAGGCAAATGACAAACTTATCCCCTATCTACAATGACAATTACAATTTAAATCCCTAAGATCACTTGTAACAGCTCTCCAACACTCTCTCTTAGTTTTGTCCACCTAATGGAACTCTCTTAGTTTTGTCCACTTGATGGAACATTTGAAATCTCTTGGAATTTACTTTGAATCCTCCAACTGATGCTAAAATCACAACTACAAGATGTTAGGAAGTTGAAAAGTGGAGAATTCAAAACACCATAGGCTGGTTTTGGATGAGTGACAAAGCTGCCACTTTCAGCAGACCAGCAGTTTCAGCAGACCAGCAGTTATGTAATTTCCTTAGTGATTGCATGATTCCCCTAGCAATTACAAAATTGCCCCTATGCTAGAATTGCAATTTCCACCTCAATGGTCATTTTCCATACAAGCTTGAAACAAGGTGCCATTTTTTGGATGTGTATAAAATTTTGAGAGGAATGTCATGTCCCCGAAATTGTAACACCAAATATGAAACATTGAAATACAGATAACAAAATATATATTAAATATATAAAAATAAATTAGCAATTTAATATTATTATTGTTAAGGATCGAACAGATTGAAACAGGTCTGAATTTCTTTGTCAAAGGTATTTTCCGGATTTCTTCTCTTGATGTGGAATGTGCTGATTGCAGAACATTAATAGATTTCGATGTTTGCATATCATGAATGGAACTACCTTTTATATGTTTAGGAGACCCACTACTAAGGGGTGCGTCTCTTGAGAGGACGTGTTCCTTTGGGTGCGCGGGTTCCATACACAACCGATTACCATTCGGTTTATTTAACACACACATAACCTTATATGTGGTGAGTGCATAAGTTCCGATTTATTAAATGCAGAAATAACTTTTAATACAAATTTATATATCAATGCTTATAAATTTGATTTCACTTATTTTCCTAATTTGATTATTTTGAAGAATAGCCTAGATCTTAACTGACTGAAGCTATCATTCATCAACACTCCCTCTTAGCTAGGGAAGATATATCAAATCAAATAAGTGGAGATATCACCTTAACACGTGATATCTAAGACATGGTATGATTTCTCAATATTGTCAAGTCACATGACATTCTTCATAACACACCTTCATTATTCAACACTCCCTCTTATCTAGGGAAGATAAACTCTATTAGCACTCCCTCTTAGCTAGGGAGGATAAACTCCAAACAAGTATAAAGTAATATCACCTAACTCATGATATCATAAGATATGGTATGCTTCTGAAAGTGTCAAGTCACATGACATTCTTCATAACACATCTTCTTTATTCAACACTCCCTCTTCAACTGGAGAAGATAAGTTCTATCAAGTAAAAAAAATTGATATCACCTAACTCGTGATATCAGAAGATATGGTATGCTTCTGAAAGTGTCAAGTCACATGACATTCTTCATAACATATCTTCATTATGGTATGTGCACTGACATCAAGTCACATGATGTCTACCATAATTCATGGCATATCCACAGATATATAAATATCCACCATGATTATCTCTTTAAGGATCACAATGATCTTCAAATGACATCAAGTCCCATGATATCCATCAAAGTGTCCAAGAGATACTATCATGACATGTCCACAGATATCAAGTCACATGATATCTATCATGATAGTTTATCATTGTAGAGTCGTCACTTTACAATGTCAAATACAAGTGTTCATTATTAGAAAGATCGTCACCTTTCAATAATGTACACAGGGTAGTAGGCCCATAAGGTCATGGAGTCACACACTTGACAAAAGAGTTTACACATTTAAACATCTTTATATATATTAGTACAACTTATAAATAATTTGAATTTCAACATAATATCAAATTACATTTCAACCATACCAGTTTCTTCCTAAAGTGTTCTACCTTGATTCAGGAGGGAGGTGTGGTGAGAATGTCTGCTGTTTGATCATTTGAACTAACATACTCCAACTGGATCACAATCCTTTCTACCATGTCTCATAATGGTAGGGGATCTCAATGTGCTTAGATCAAGGAGTCCCACAAGCAATTTACGAAGCCAAACTGCTTCTCTTGCCCTCATAAAGTCTGCAATGTATTCAGTTTCTGTCAAACTTTGTGCCACTGAAGACTGTTTTCCGCAGATCCAAGAGATCATAGCCGATCCTAAACTGAAGCAACATCCTGATGTGCTTTTCTGATCGGTTACACTCCTAGCCTAAACAAATCCAATGGTGCTTTGAAGATATCTCAATATGTGTTTTACAAGGACCTTCCATTTGTTGTTGGAGTGCTCTAACAACTGAGCTACTGGCCCCTTGTGGCCAGCCCATCGTCGGTCCGGGTGTGGCTTATATCCAACACCCCCCCTTAAGCCACACGACGGGTGCTTAGAGCTCTTTAGATCTTGGGACCTGTCGTTTAATGAGTCTCTCAACATGACGCCTCATCTCAATCTCAGAGATGAACAAGGGCTTTCACCTCATATCTCTCTATCTCAGAGATTTATGCATTACAATAAGTGGAGATGTGACTCCCTCTGAAGCTCTAATTACTTCTTCTTCGAAGGGATGACTTCAGCCATCCACACAGTCTAATGTTTGCAAGCAGAGTCTCCATGCTTCAGCCTACAAAATGCATCAAGCTCTTCTTCTCTTGAAAACGATCTCTTATGCTTTTGATCCGTCAAGTTATATCATGAATGAGATTTTCAAAGGATCTTATGCTAGTGAACACAACACAATTCAAGAGAAAATTCACAAGATCAAAAATAAATGATATAACTCAGCGACCAAAGAATACTTATCTCTTTAAATATTTTGATCCGTCCTTAATGAAGTCATGAATCTGAATGATCAATCACAATATCTGCTCTCTCCGCCCTTTATAGTGGCGTCGATCTCATCGAGTCTGCCCTTTGCATGAGCTGAAAAATTGAAGACTCCTGTGACAATGCTCATTTAATTTCCAGGTAGCACAGATCCCTTCACTCGGCCTTGCTAATATCAGGCTCCTTAGTGCTATGATGACCCGAGGATTAAGACTCCGACCTTCCTGGTTTCCAAGTTATTCAATGGTTCCTTCTTTACCATGTAAATTGGACAGTCTGGTTCATGATAAAATCTGCAATGCCTTTATTCAAGAGCTATCCCAAATGTGCCACAGGCAGCCAGGTTATCATCGATCACACATAGCCAAAAATAACAATAACTCAAGCCGTCTCCTCATGCATTTGAAATTGGTCAAAGATCTTCATCACAGCTCTGATACCATGTTAAGGATCGAACAGATTGAAACAGGTCTGAATTTCTTTGTCAAAGGTATTTTCCGGATTTCTTCTCTTGATGTGGAATGTGCTGATTGTAGAACATTAATAGATTTCGATGTTTGCATATTATGAATGGAACTACCTTTTATATGTTTAGGAGACCCGCTACTAAGGGGTGCGTCTCTTGAGAGGACGTGTCTCCACATGTGGAGACACGTCCGCTCAAGGGACGTGTTCCTTTGGGTGCGCGGGTTCCATACACAACCGATTACCATTCGGTTTATTTAACACACACATAACCTTATATGTGGTGAGTGCATAAGTTCCGATTTATTAAATGCAGAAATAACTTTTAATACGAATTTATATATCAATGCTTATAAATTCGATTTCACTTATTTTCCTAATTTGATTATTCTAAAGAATAGCCTAGATCTTAACTGACCGAAGCTATCATTCATCATCAATTATAATTATAATTATCAGAAGATAATATTATAATTATAATTGTCAAATATTAAAATATAAATATTAACAATACAAAATAAATATTAATAATTTGATATTATAATTATAATTATTATAATATAATAATATAAAACATACATATGAAAATAAAACATATAATAATTAATATAAAATATATAGATGAAAATAAGCAGCGATTATTGCCTAATGTGGCGATGAGAATTATCAAATAAGTCAGCAAATAAAATGACAGTGATTACCTTTGAGCACAGCAATTATCCTTAAGTGATTCATAAAGGCACCGACTAAATAAAAAGGGCAGTGTTTTAAGAAGAAAAGGCAACGCTTGGGAAATAAAAGGAAACATACTTTAGACATCGATGACTAAATAAAAAGGGCAGTGTTTTAAGAAGAAAAGGTAACACTTGGGAAATAAAAGGAAACATACTTTAGACATCGATTAGTTAATATCAAATAAGGCAGTGATCAGAAAAGGATGTGCATTGGTAAACGAATGGAGGTGACTCTTCCCACCGTGGGAAGTATAAAAGGAGAATAATCGATGGATTAGGAAGAGGGAAAAAAGAGCAGCAATCGGCATATTCTTGCAGTCAGTATAATTTAATTTATGATTTCAGAAATTATTATGGTTTTAGAATTATGTTATGAGTTCAGAATTATTTATGATTTTAGAGTTACTTTATAAGTTTAGAATTATTGTGATAGGATATTTATATAGGATTGTAGTGTATTGTTTAAGTGTACGATTCATGCATATTATCATTTATATCTTATGGTAGCATCATGGATTGCTGATGTGATTATTTGCAACATGAATTTAATCAGTCATTATGCATATGTATTTGCACCATGATAGAAGAAGGGAGATTACAAACGGGAATAGCAATGGGGCACTCTCCTAGGTACTATTGACGTGCTTTTTATGACAACACCAACACAGAACAAAATGTCCAACGGTCACTCTATTCCCTCTTGATCAAAGTATTCCACATGCTAAGATTGTGTGAAAGTTCATGCGTTCAACTCCAAGGTTCCTTTTATCGCGAATAGACTCAGTTGGCTGATGTGAATATGCTGGGTATTCCAAGGGGCTTACGTGAGTTGCTCATTCAGAAGAAAGGATTTTCAAATTTTGGGAGATTTGTCAATGAAGTTCGGGTTCTTAAACTAACCGGATAATGCTGAATGTAAAAAGATATAGGGATTAGAGATGCTACCATCTACTCCTAAAGGGTGAAGGGCGAAGATCAACTTAAACAATCTTTAAACCAGACTTTGCTTCGTCTCCCTTTGGACAACTCTGACAAAGTTGGTGCAATCTTCAAAAGATGGGTAAGATGTTCAAATTGTGATTCAACATGTGCACTCCGTCACAACGATGCAAGTGAACACACGAATCACAACCGAAGTTAGGTACTGATATTCCTATTGACCACGCAAGGCGAACTTGCCATCAGCAAGCCCGCTAGTGGTATGGATGAAAGAAGATATGCTCAAACCACAACGCCACACTCCACAATTAACAACTACTTGCATAAAATAAAGTCTACTCTATTCTATCAATCTGAATTGGAAAGACGAAAAGGCCTTGCTAGCTATTCACAATAAAAGATAGAACCACCATGCAATGATAAACCTTTGTATTATGAGAGTTTTCCACAACAACCTCTTACAAAACTTTCAAAGGGAAAGTTTTCTTTCCTTTTCAAATTAAGCTAACTTCTAAGCTATCTCTCTATCTACCCTAACTTCTATCTTCTCTGGCTTCTTGATCTAATATCTACTTTTTTACAAATGAGGGGGGATGCCCCTTTTATAGTTGGCCCAGTCCAACGGACGGCTCAGATTGAATTACAATGAAAGGCTTAGATCGAGCCACATATGCCCTAATTAGGGTTTTCGCCCTAAAAACCGCCACAGAGAGGAGTGGGGCAATGAATGCACAAAAGATTCTCCACTCATCTGTAGGAACCACTACGAGCAATTAATGCCCACTATCTTCTTCTAGAAGATTCTCGTCCGGAAACGCGTTCCCACTGTTCTCCTCTGCTAATTCTGTTGCGTTAGGAGGAGGCAACAACACTTGGTTCAAATCCTCTTTGCAAAAAGTTCTTCTTCGTTAAGTCCTC
Source organism: Sequoiadendron giganteum (assembly GCA_007115665.2). Taxonomy (NCBI): domain Eukaryota; kingdom Viridiplantae; phylum Streptophyta; class Pinopsida; order Cupressales; family Cupressaceae; genus Sequoiadendron; species Sequoiadendron giganteum. The sequence continues at coordinate 457,061,534 of CM021106.1, forward strand.
CTGTTGCTTTCATTCCCGGATGCATTTTTCTCTTGTGACTTTCACATTTCTCTAGCCCACTGCCTTGGGCGCATTTGCCTCTTTTGCATCACGTTCTTAGTGCCTTAGACAAATCTTCACTTTCGTTTCTCTTTCCAAAGTTGTAACATTGTCCAGCTTCATCACCTCAAGTCCTTACGCTCAGGCTCCAGTGTTCATCCTGCAAAACAGAAAGAAAAGCATCAAAACGCTTATAATATAAATTCACTTTACTTACCCAATTTCCATGTTCTGACCGCTTGATCTCCGGATCTTGATAGAGTTCACCATTTCCAGCAAACTTTTATAACTTTTCAACATCTGAATGCTTGATGTTCTAGCTTCATTCCATCTTCAAATTCTCCTATGCCTTGGACAAATTTCATCTCCACCCTTTGAGTGTATTTGACCTCTTGAGCTTTATTTTACCATGCTTTAGAAAATTTATCCCTCTGAGCCTTAGGAACTTTGTTGAACGGGTGCCAGGCCAAAATCTTTGTCGAAACAACACGAACAAGGCGTGGAAGAGTTTTAAACCATCTCCTAATTGGAAATGTCCAATACCCAAAAGAAAATTTCCCTCAGAAATCATAATTTCCATGTGTATCCGTACGAAGGGGTAAGTTTAATTTTTATTATTTTTGAAAAAATAATAAAAATTACTAAGGTTTATTCCATTTTACTCTAGATGTATTCCACACCTGTAGTCTTCACTTTCCAAATCTTGGCATTTTTCTAGTTTTCTTGAAGAATTCCCCCTATTCTCAGGTGCATTTGATCTTGTCTCTAGAGATTTTAACAATGCCTGCCCTAGGCGTATTTTCTAGTTCTCACCCCTGAAAATGCCTTAGAGGGATTTAAATTCTTTGACTTTACCCATGAGGGGCGCATTTTCATGTATCAACCTCCACTTTAGCTCCCTAGGCATTTCCATGCCTTAGAATATTTATCCTTCATCTTCTTTGTAGCCTTGGGCACATTTTGCATGTGAAGCCTTCATTTGGACTTAGGCAAATTTTAAAACGCCTTCACCACTTGATGGGCGAATCTTGAATCCCACACTTCCATTTCTCACGCCTTAGGAAATTTCTAACCTTTTCACCACCTAATGGGTGCATTTTGGAGTAGCTATTTCCATTCTTGCCTTAGGCGTCCCTTTTGCTAACCTCTTTAGCTTATGGGCGCATTTTTCCCCTTTTGCTTCTGTTTTTATGCTTAGAAAAAAAAAACCTCTAAACGCCTTCTATACTCTTTCCAAGGTGAGGGCGCATTTCTATGTGCTTACTTTGATTTTGCACACTTAGGCATTTTTAAGACCTCCACACTTATCTTAAGCGCATTTGAGGTGAGGAATCTTCATTTCGTGCCTTAGCCAATTTTTAAACCTCTTACACCAAGGTGGGCGCATTTACATATGCAAGCCTTTTACCCTCATACTTAGAAAAGTTTATCTTGACTCCCCCATCAAGGGCGCATTTATCATGGGCTACTTCCATTTTCATGCCTTAGCATTTTTTGGGCTTGATCTCCTCTAGGCTTGGGCGCATTTGGAAGGTCTAGCTTCCACTTTACCACACTTAGAAAATACTTCAACGTATAATCCTTGCAGGGCGCATTTTGCAATTGCTAAAGGAATGGGCGCATATGGCATGTGCTGGAGGAACTTTCCCTTGCTTGAGGGCGCATATCTCTCATGCTACTTCCATACTTAGAACTTTTTTAAACGTCCTCCATGCTGGGCGCATTCTACATGCTTGTGCTTTTATTTTATCTTACTTAGAAACTTTTCCATATTCACCTCCTTTGCTGGGCGCATATAGAAGGGTATGCTGCAATTTTCATGACTTAAATAATTTCTAAGTCCCTTCATCCTCTAGGTTTGGCGCATTTGAAGGGGTCTACTTTTGTTTTGGCTTAGAAACATTTTGAGTGGCTCTCACCCCAAGGGCGCATTTAGCTAGGGGAGCTTCCATTTTCATTACTTAGAATATTTCTTGATGCCACCCTCTTCCTTGGGCGCATATGACCCCTTGTACTTTCATCTCCAATGACTTAGAAAATTTTAATGCCTTGCTACCTCAACCACTTGCCTAGGGCGCATTTAGAGGGGTCCACTCTCATTTCAGCTTGCCTTAAACTTTTTCTCAAGTCTTTCTCCCTCTTGGGCGCATTTTGAAGGTAGCACTTTCATTTTCATTACTTAGAATTATTTCTCACCCCACTCCTTGCTTGGGCGCATTTGGAAGGTGTGCCTTCAAGTTTACATACTTAGAAAGTTTTTCAACTTCTCCTCTTCTCAAGGGCGCATTTTGAGGGTGATGCTTCCATTTCGAAAGTTTTCCAAATCACTTGCTTGCCTTAGGCGCATTTAGAGGGTATGAGGAGGAATTCTTGATACTTAGACATTCTTGATGCTAGCCTTCATTCCTGCCAGCTGGGCGCATTTCATACTTCCTCCCTCCAGTTTCCATTTGTAGACTTGGAAATTTCTTCAACGCCTCAGCTACCTTTGCCATCTATTTTTAGTAATTTTCTGGAGAAGTGAGACTTTTGTGGCCTTTTATCTTCTAACTCTGGAGCTGGCATGATGTGTTTCTCGTGACCTCGCTACCATGTTTATACCTGTTGCCCAAGCTCATTCTCTATTTTTAGCCCGCCTGCTATTTTTAGGAAACCCTAAAATTGCTCGACTTCTGCAGCTCCGTTTGACTTGAAATTTGCTAGGCGTGATCCTCATCGCCTCCTTGACCCATTCACACCCGCCTCTTGTGCTGACCTGCTATTTATATCCCTATTCTGGAGGTGACTTACTATAAATAGTAAGTGCTCGGATTGCGCCCAAATTTCACCAGTAGACTGCCTGAAGGATACTGATTGCAGTGGGATACCTTCGTTTTTCAAAATTCTGGCTTTTTACCCCTCTTTTTAGGCATTGAAGCTGGAAACCCTAATTTGATATGCATGTGCCTTGAATGGTCTCCGTTCGACTCGATTTATGTTGCATGCCATTCTGCTTGTTGAACTGGAGTGTTGGGCGACTATCTGAGTGTACCTGCTAAAAATAGAAACTTCCTGAAAAGTGACCAATCCACTGCCGGATGATTTTGCATGTTACATCACCCGTGGGATCTCAAAAAACCCAGAAAAACCCAGAAAACTAGTCTGCATGCATGCACTGGCTAAAAATAGTAAGTCCTTGAAACTTGATCTTCTTTGCTTGCATGTCACACTGCTGCGAAGCTCTCGAAAAACCCAGAAGGAATATCCGGACATGCGTTGAAGAACTTTGTATGCAAACCCTAAAAATAGCTTCCGAAGGCTAAACTCTGAAAGTGATCGTCTCGGTTTGCATGTTACATCGTTGCGAAGGTCTTGAAAAACCCAAAAGGAATATCCGGACATGCATTTGAAAAGCACATGTGAAGATCCTGAAAATGGCTCCTGAAGCCTGAACTGCTAAAAATAGCAAGTTGTCTGAATCTGTTCAAATTTCTCGTGTAGGCACCCTGAAGTTGCCTGGATGCGGTGAAGTAGTTAGAATCTCGAAATCCTGAGGAAAAGACCTCGTTTTGAGCACTTACTAAAAATAGTAAGTTGTCAGATTTCAATGAAAACTCAGTGGGAACTTGCTGGAAGCCTTCTGAAAGCAATGTCAAGCTCTGCTGCCAATTTACCAGTCTTGATTTAATCTCAATCCAGCCCGAAGAACAAAACCCTAATTTCACAGATTCACTTCAGACTTAGCCAAAATTTCAAATTAGGTCAAAGAACGGGGACATCCCCGGAAGGACAAAAGATTAGAGAGAGAGAGACGCAAAACAAAAGCCAAAAGACCAAAATGGAGCAAAATTTAGGGGGGTCCCCATCTGGCATGGGGTGATGTGTGAAAAGATCACAAGAAGTACGCCACCTCTATAATGGAGAACCTAGTGTCCTATAATGGAGAACCAATGTATTCTATAATGGGGGGACCAAGTAGTTCCAAGTAGGCCAAAGGGGTACTACCTTTTAGTAGAAGGGTACTTCCTTTAGGCCTATAAGAGTTGGACTACTAGGGCACCCGTTGTAACCTCACTCCTCCATCATGGTGAATCGAACCTTCCAAGGATGTTAAAGTACTTTGTGATTGAATTGAAAAGGTAGATAGGAATCCTAATTCTCAAAACTTTGTGCTTGGAGATTGTTTTCTCGTCCCGGAGGAGCAACGGAGGACTTTGCGCCTTCATGGAAACTTTGCTTCTTTCCTTACTTCATTAATCATATATGCTTTCAATTGTGATTCTTTTATGAAATAAGAGAAAAGGATAAATTGTCTTTTATGAAAAAAGAGAACAAGACAAGAGTTTCACCCAGGTTTAGAATAGATTTGTAGCTAGAATTAATTTTTGAATTGGTAATATAGAAAGCAAAAGGGGAGCCTTCCCTTTGAAAATAGGAGAGTTTATCTCACGTACCGTGGCTTAAACCACAATTTTGTACTCTCCAGTATACAAAATTTTCAACCAACAATGTCTATTATAATTATTGTATCTATTACATATATTTTGTTGTTTATATTTATTACTCTCATCAAACAACAATGGGAGTAATTGGGAGAGAAGATACTAGTTGGTTGAGCAGACACTAGACGTCCTCCTAGGCACACCACCCCATGAGGGTTGTCTAAGTGCGCCTCATGAGGGCCAAGGGGGATGGTGTATCCTCTCTTGGGCTTAGGAGAGGTTGTTTATGGGCCGCCTATGGTAAACCCTTCTCCCCAATCAATACACAAGTTGATGATTGAGATAGAACTGAGGAAGTTTCAATCATAAGAAGAGGGGATAAGATAGCAAGGATAGGGAATACAGATGCAAGTTGTCCATCAGGTAGACCAGCCCATAAGGGTTGTCTAAGTGTGCCTCATGAGGGCCAAGGGGGATGGTATATCCACTCTTGGGCTTGGTGTGATAGCTTTGGGCAGACCTATCATGCTTTCCATCCACTCTTCCCTATGATCCAACTCTCGATGCAAATTACAAAGAGTATGTGGTTTATGTGATTTAAATGTTTGCATGAAATGAATAGATAAAACATTTGTTATATATGTCTAAATATGTGAATTATATTTCAATTATCTAACATGTTGAGAGGACCTAAAACCAAGATTTATCCGGCTTAAAGTGTTTAGTTAATAAGTTGTAACCCTAATTGCATTAGCTTGTATTTCTAGAGCAAGAATTAGGGTTTACACAAATGGGGACATTACAGTTTGTAATAATTTCTACCATCAATTTAACGAAAGATTGCATGGGTTAGATTTAGAATTAGAGGATTAATTTTGTAATAAAGCTTGTATTGCTCACAATAAGTCTATTATTCAAAATTTGTTATTCATTCAATATAATTTAGTAATGCATATCTTGCTTCTAAATTGCTATTGATATTTTTTTTATCGTTCATTATGTGTGTTGAGGTAGATCACATTGCTTTTAGCAAGTTTACAAAGTTTGTATTGCAGGTTTGCTTAAAGTTGGGATTGTAGATTTGCAACTATCTCTTAATTTAATTCACCACAACATTTGTGTCCTTATGTTTGAACCTATCAAATATTTATGTGTACTTGTACCATTCAATCTCTACTTTTAAATGAACAACATAAATGTGTAGCAATTGTAGTATTTTCTTTCAGTCAAAAAGCATAAAAATATTTTATCTTGAATTGAAGAGTGTGTTAGTATTTTTCCCTAGGTAAGTCCAAACAGATGCATCTTTAGTTTTATTCATCATGAGAGTGAACCACCCCAAAAACATTGTATAGATTGGAAATAGCAAGTATATATTGTTTAGATTAGGTTAGTTTTTGTTTACAAGGATATTTGTCTTCTAATTCAAACAACGGTTCTGCTGCACATCTATTTCGTTTTGTGTCACATTGAAAGGTGCAAAGTTAAATGCTAACAAAATGCAACTAGACAAAACAACTTAATCCTTCCAAATTCAAAATCATCAGTCCATTCTACCTTTTTCTACTTAAAAAGCAACCAATTTATCTACAATAATCATAATATAAAACAAAAAGCATTTCAAGTTTATATTTACATAAATGGATGAAATGGAGTGATTAGGTGGGTATTCTAGATACAAAAGAATGATTAAGGATAAGAAAAAGATGTAAATTTTATACATTTTTTAGGCCCATCACATGTTATATAGATGCATTATGAAAGACTATGGCACACAAAATCCTTTGTCTCCATTATGATTTATAGTGTTCTACCTAATTGAACTATAAATAAGGTCTAGATTCCATTTTGAGATCATAAGTTGTGTGAATTTGTCTACTACTTAGCATTTGGGAGGTTTTCCAAAAGAGAGATGGAGATAAGTTTACAGGCATTCATGGGCACTTCATATTGCTTTCTCAATTTTTATGTATTGAAGTTGATTTGTTATATTTCCATGTTAATTTTCAATCAAAACATGTATTTTTTTTTTCTCGTTTCATATGAATTAGTTTTCTTAGTAATCCATTACACAACATTGTTTTTTGCAGATGGGTATTCATATAGTGTGATGATCTCTTCTTATTCTAAGATTGGCAATTTTGAAAAGGTAAAGAAGCTAGCTAAGGAGATGGAAAGTATAAAAGTTACTCATGACTTAGCAATGATGAATACATTGTTGAAGGCTTATTCTAGAGTAGGAGAGATGGAGAGTGTCATGCAAACACTCAAGAAAATGGACAAGTTAAAAATTTCTCCTAATTGGATAACATTTAGCACCCTTATCTCCTATTTTTGCGAAGAGAAGTTATATGATCTTGCACTACATACTCTTGAAGACATGCAAATTAAAGGGCATCGACCAACAGAGGTATGCACACTTATAACTGACATCTGTTATTTCTCATCCAAACAATATGCTTTTGGATACAACACATTTCATACTATATTGATCAATGAGTTTTTATGAATACTTGCTAGGTAGTTGTATGAGAATAAATCAGATTCAATCATCCTCCTTGCATATCTCTTAAGTCTAGTTGTATCATATAAGAAAATATCTTTCTCAAGAATTTCTCAACATATCAAAAGATGGTATTAGGGAAAAGTTTCGAAAAATATTAGAAACCCAAAAATGTAGTAATTAAAAAAAAAAAAAAAAATTGATTTTCTTAGCTTTAAAGCTAACTGGATTTGCTTGGTGATCGGCCAAATCCAAGTCTACTTTGAATCAAATTTGTGGTCTAGTCTAGTTCCTTTGTGGATTCTAGTAGAACCTAGTCATGGAGAGTTGGGTTCATTTAGGACAAACTCGGGGAGGATCCAGATGGATCCTAGTTAGCTTGCAATAGAGGAGGGGGGCCAACCACTCAAGATCCCAGGTCACAGGAGGGTCTAGAATGATCAGCTGCCTTGATCTACCTCACGCTAAGGATTGTTCAAGGTAAGTTTAATGTTTTAGGAGGGTGAAAAGGAAGGGAAATTGACCTACCACTATCCCTTTATCAACCCGAGAGGTTAAGGGAACCAAGTGAGCAAATTCTCGAGCCAAAACTATGACCTAGGCAACTCTCTCCCAGAGGACCCCAACACAGAAGACAGAAAACAGCACAGCGCACTAGCGTCCCAATCGAGCGTTGGCATCTGTATGGATGGAAAGTACATAGGACAGCTAAGACTAGCAAGGAATTAACTAACTACTTGATAAAAACAACAATGACGAAAAGCAAGAAATAGCTAAACCAGTGAAAGAGCAAGAAGAATACTTTAACTTAGGAAATGAAAGTTGATGAGAATAAGGGTGGTAGAAATGCAACTCACGAGCAGTCCAGCCTCCTGCAAGCTCCACACGAACGCAATCACCTACACACAACAAAATGGGGGAAAATATTGGGGTTGTTTCGGGACTTGCTACAGTCAAATCCCTGTTTCGGTGTTCCCACCTCCACGAACAGCCAAAATAGCCACATTAGAAAGAAAGTATGATAAAGAGCGTACTAAAAGAAAGTACTACCAAGCAATGGTAACAACGTTATGCTACGAAATCAAATGACAACGCTAAATGAAATGGATATCACCTCCTAAACAAGGCACCCTCGAGCACCTGAAGGGAGATGTGAGCTCGCAAGCTTGTGAGTGCTACTGTTGTCGCAACAACGTGAAGAAAAACTGGCAGAGTGTAATGTCCCCTTTTCAGTGATGACCTTGTTATGAACTGTTAGCCTATTTCCGGAAATCTGTAGGCTATTCAATAAGCAAATTAGGATTTCCAGTGTTTCCTGCTCAGCTTGGTTTACTGTAGTTTTGATGCGTTTTTACTATTTTTAGCAATGGCTATTTTTAGTAAGTCTATCTTGGGCAGTATCTTTATTAACAGTGTTGTGCAGTTCATCATCCAGATTTGGTAATATCTCAGTTTTTAGTTTGATGGTGGTTTGTGCCTTGGGCTAAGTTCATACTTAGTTAAAATGTGTTTTGGAGTTGTACCCCACGCCTAGCTTAATGACTTTAAGTTGTTTTTAAGTTGGGGCCATAAAGTAAAATACATTTAATAGTTTATTAAATGTTTATTCATCATCTTAAGTGGGATGACTTGAAGGGTGGAATAAAGTGTTTATTTGATGTTTTAAATGAAGCCTTTTTGGAGAAAGTGGCGTCCTTTTTGGAAAGTGAAGAGTTTCTTTGGAAGTTCAAATGTTTCACCTTCTCTTAGTGAAAGCTTATATATTGGCGCTTTTCTCTTTGTATCTCATCTTGGAAAATTGAATAGTAAGGTTATGATGCTGGTTTGAATCCAGAACCTGGCTAAGGGGAAGCTTAGCGAACTCAATCCATCCTTCGGGCCTACAACTATGGCTTCCTAGGTGGATCATCATGGCTGTATTTCACTTTGAAATACAGATGGAGCTTCAATTGTTGGAATCAAACAGGTTGCTGATGTAAAACCTGTTTTGGCAAGTTGCTGATTTGTCCTGGCTGAAGTTGTTTTCTGTTCATAGCTTCAAGTTAGATTTTTGTTTGGTTCTGGGTGTTAGCCCAAGCTGTGCTATTGTGGAGGGCGCCCCTTCTTGCAAATTTGCAGAATTTAATATCAAGTTGCTGATTTTTAAGAGAAAAGTCGACCTCCTTGAGGGGCCGTACCATTTGTACTTGCATTGGGATTCGTGCCAACTGTTTCTACCTATTTTTGGCTCAAATTTCCATTGGAGTTTGGACGCCTAGCTTCCAGCTGTTGATCGATTGTGGTAGGGAAGCTTTCGGAGCTGTTTCGAAGAAGTTTTGTCCAAATTGGTGAATGTATAACCTACTAGTCTGATTTTCTATACTCTCTGTTTCTGATCAAATTAGTTGAGTTTAATTATCTTGTTGTTTTGAGCTTCATTCATGCATCTATTCATATTGTAAATGTTAGAGGAAGTGATACTCTAACCATTGCTTATTCTGTGAACTCATGTGTGATATATTGCAGCTGTTTAGTAATTGTTTGTAAGCTGATTGTAGTACTAACAACATTTTGTTTACTTGCTGCAATTTACTTTGTTGTATTCCCCCCACGAAAATAAAGTGGTTGTGTGGATTGTATACCCCCCACAGTTTAAGTGGAAGTGAGGTTAATTGGCTAGCTTATCACCTTTAAATGTTTGTAATAATCACACCCACTGAATAAGTGGAGTATTCCCACCACTTGTGGATGCCTGCTCAGCAGAAGAAGTTTACTTTCAGTTCAATCTAGCACTCCACCATATGTTAGCACCTCGCCTTGCAAAAGGATCTTGCGTGCACATTCTTGGTGTCGAGTTTAGCTCTTCATTTCCAGTTGTAATTCAAGTTATTAGATCCTAGGGATCCTCTGACCATATGCCCGCCACTCCTCCTTAAATGGTTTTAGGGCGCATTCTTGGTTAGAGTTGTTTCAGTTGTGTTTTGGTTTAGAGCTAATTCTTAAAGGGTGCATAATTTGCATTGTTGTAACTGAAAATTAAAGGCAAAAAATTAAGGGGTATATTTCACGGAGTAATTGCCTTGGAGCTTCAATCATGGAGGAAGTTGTGAAAAATGGAGTGTGTAGCAACAAGTGTGATGGAGAAACGTGTAGAAGATCGAATTGAATGAATGAGAGAGTGTTTTAGGATGAATAGAAGCCCAAAAGAGTCGTTCAAGGTCGGTCAAGGGCGTAGGGGCGTTACGCTTCATCGCCAATGGGGAATTGAAGCGCCTCTGCAAATTCCAGAGGTGAGAATCCTGTCAGGATGGCAACGCGCCACGCAGACGCCTGTGCGTCATGCTAGTGTCCCCGACAAAAATTCCCCCACCGACACTACAGACAACTGTCAAGTGGGTGAAAGGAAAATGGATGAGGTGGAAAAGTATCATCGGGTTTAACTCTTCTAAGGTAAGGGGTGTAAATGTGGAATTCGCAAGGGGTGCAAATTCACTCCATTACATTTTGCCCCCACTTTAGTAAGCATATGTGCTACTAGATGCGAGGTAAAGTAGATCGAAAGAGTTCAAAGAAAGTATACTTGAACCCTTGAGGAAGTAGATCGCAATTTGACCCACTCGAACGCATAGGAAGAGAAGCTGGCTCCACAAGTTCTTGGACCCAAGGAGAGTTGAACAAATGCACAAGTCCGCAGACCTACGAAAGGGTGAACAAAGAGGCTCTACAAGTTCGTAGACTTACAGAGTCGAACAAAGAGATCCCACAAGATGTAAGTGCTTCACAGGTCCTTAGACTTGTAAAGGAGGCCCCCCCATGTGCTTGGTCCTGAAGGAAGCCAAATGTGTGAGGCTCTGCAGAGTCTGATGGGGCCTTAGAGGTACTTGGTCCTGCAAGGTCAATTGAAAAGCAACTTCACAGGCGCACTTGCAAAGCAACATGTTAATCCGTAGACAAAACATGTTAGATGTCAAAGAGAAGCCATGCAAGTAGACAGGTAGATAGTCACGCAGACAGTCAACAATTGAAGGAAGATCTTTCAAAGGGGTCCCTCAGGAACCCTTCAAAAGAAAAGGGGTCCACTCAAGGGATGCTCAATTTGAAAGCAATGAAATTTTTGAAAAGAGGTAACATTTTTCGCCAATGATTCTAGCATCAAGGATTCCTTCTGAAAGATTCATTTCATCAAGGAATTCGAAAGAAAGAATTATCCCTCGCAAGGGAAAGTACGGATTCTATCTTTCGAATCCGAGAAGAAAGAAAAGTTCGTCTAGGAATCCATGTTGAAGAATGCAATGTTTGAAAAATATTTTGAAAAATTAGAGATTTTCAATGGATTCGTTGGCCATTGAATACACATTCTGAAAATCAAAGCGGTATGATAGCCCCCCTTAGGATGGTGCATGCCAAATTCAAAGGCATGTGACATCCTAAGGAGAGAAAAGCAAAAATAAAAGTGACATTGTGGCCCATGAAACATGACGAGATGTAACTGTGGTAATGTTGTCACACACGCAAGGGACAACACATAAGCACAACATCACAAAGCAAACAAAGAAGAGAGAAAGATAGAAAGAAAGGAGAAACAATGACATAATGAACAAGAGATAGATGGATTTGATATTTCGGGGTCAGAGCTGCTCATAAATATAGACAGATAGATATAATAATATATAAATGAACTGTCATCAACCCCCTACTATATTAGACCATGTAAAGAAAGGCACGTGAAAACAAAATAAAAATAAAAATTTGGGTCAACGTGGAAGGGAGTCCTAAATGCCCCCAACACTTTGCATCGTCCCCAATTTTCAAAAATCAATACACGACAAAGAGAAGAATGATATGACAAATAGAGGAAGTTTTACGACACAAAAACACTCCTGTATCCAAGCACCTATGAGGGTTACAAGGGTCATCCAGGAACACATAAAACAAGCACGGGGGAGCACAACACACACACACACAATCTAATCTACAAATAAAGAAGAGGTGCCCTCCTGTCCTCATCAACCAAGAGGTTTTCGTTCTCCCAACCTAGATCATCATAAGGGGAGGACGGACGAGCCTGCAAGGGCAGGATAGCAAGGGGGGTACCCTCCAACTCTCCTGCAACAAAATCCAAGGAAGAGGGCCCCTTAAGGTCCTCTTCACTTAGTTCCTATGAGGTAAACATTAGCGATCTTGCAAAGATAGCCGACAAAGCCGAGACATCGTCTATAGAGTTGAACATGCACTTTATAGCAGTGCCATGTGTCAATTCAGTGAGTGATGGAGGAGGCCCCCGAGATCCATTGCTAGCCTCATCGAAAGACTCGGGAGCAGTGACAAACTCCGAGGACGCCAAGGCTACCTTCGTCACTAGGACGGCACAAGAGAATGCAAAACCAACCTCCGAAGAAGGCGAACCCTTCTTCTGACGTCCATTGGAAGCGAGGTCATCCTCCAACTTTCACTTCATTGGAGGATGAGAGATCCCCATAGATGAAGCAAAAGATGAGGAGGAAGAGGAGAAAACCGCAATGGACACTACCGAAGTATTAGGCATGTCCACGGGTTTTGAAAAGGTGGGATGTCTAGAAGGGACATCAGAAGGGGAGGCTCAGCCGAAGGAGCAACGAATACTTGCACCCTCTTAGGGTGAGGATCGTTCACGCTCGCAGGGGGAGCCGGAAGCAAGATTGAGGTGTATGGAATCTGAAGCAACTGGGGAGGAGACTGCAGAAGGTGTCGAAGTGGGAGCTGCTCCCCTTCCTTCTTCTGCAAGGTGGCCTGCTCAATGGCCAAATCCTTCCTTCGACGCTTGAGCTCATGCACAAGGCGGTTTCTACGGCTCCGGGAGCTAGAGGTTGCAGCTTGAGAAGGGATGGAAGACTCTAGTTCAACCATCGGAGTATCCATCACAGTTGTTTCTGGCAGAGGAAGTGACCTCTGGACGGGAACAGGAGGAAGAGATGGAGAGGTAGACACAACAATAGCGAGCGGAGCAGGCTCGAGCGCCTCAATGGCAGGCCTTTTTCCCATTCACTATCTTAGAGGTAGGAGCAGTAGGAAGCTATGGAGGTCGAGACGCAGAAGATGCTCCACGGGGACCCTTCCCCTTACCATACAAGACGGGCCGAGGCACCATGGGTAAGATGGGAAGTTTAAGTACTTGACGCTTGGCCTTTCGCCAAGCGGGCACCATCGAACTCCCCAAGAGACATATAGGGGCGGAAGTCAACGGTGCCATAGTTGGACAAGAGGAAGCACCAGGTGGAACAACAGAGGAGGAAGAAGAACCTTGAGCGCGGGCAGGCTTCTCCTCCCTTTTTCGAGCAGCAGAGGAAGCCTTGTGCTACACTATCATGGAAGCTTTAACTAAAATTGCATATGGAGGAGGGTAGGTCACCTTTGGCATTATGCCCCCATTCTTGTAATTCACATAAGTTAGCTACAAGTCCATCCTAGGAGGGAGCAGATCAACAGGGGCAAGCCAGAAGTGATCAAGTGAGTAGCCCCATGCGCAATCATCGGTTTGTAACAAGTGTCGTGGACTACATGCACAAAACCCTCATGAGAGAATTTCAAGCACTTATGGATTACTGAGGGAATTACATTCATGGAAAATAGACAGGGAATGCCTAGTTTCACTCTGAATAATTCAGACCCTAGGATGATATCAAAGAGTACATTCACAATCGTGGGCCCAACCAGGATTGTCAAGGTGATAGACTGATGGGAGGGATGGAAAGCCCATCGTGTGTACTTATAGTACTTTTAGACTTGTCATATCCATCCTTATGCAAAAAGTTTATCAACATGATCTCCTCTGTGATAACATTGACCCGACATGTAGGGTCAACTAGAACACCAGTTACGGTATTCCCATTGATATGTGCAGGAATGTACAAAGGAGATGGTTCCCTATTAGCATTCATCGACAAATCCTACGAGGTAAATTTTATAGCAAGAGATCCGCTTGCAGGTTGCGCAGATGGGATGGGTAGATGTAGGAAGGAAGCCATCTTTATGTACACTAGACAGAACTTTCGCACAAGCCCCCAAGGGTTTCACAATAGGATGGTGACCTACTCAAGGTTTCGTTTCGTAACACTTAGGAATCCTTCCAGCTATGCCACTAGGGATTGTAGGTTGGGTTGCAAGGCTAGGTGCCCTCCAACACTCACACCCACAACACTCCCAGAATACGAGGGACAAGTCTTTCAGCACTACCAAATGGAACTAGAACGGTTCACATCGGGTTCACTAAAATGTAGAGGGGGACCGACCGCTCAAGACCCCAGGTCACGAGAGGGTCTAGAACGATCAGCTGCCATGATCTACCTCACGCTAAGGATTGTTCAAGGTAAGTTTAATGTTTTAGGAGGGTGAAAAGGAAGGGCAATTGACCTGTCACTATCCCTTTATCAACCCGAGAGCTTTATGGAACCAGGTGAGCGAATTCTCGAGCCAAAACTATGACCTAGGCAACTCTCTCCCAGAGGACCTCAGCATAGAAGACGAATGACAATGCAGCGCGTTGGCGTCTTGGTCAGGCGTTGGCGTTTGTACGGACAAAAAGTACGTAGGACAGCTAAGACTAGCAAGGAATTAACTAACTACCTGATAAAAACAGTAATGACAAAAAGCAAGAAATAGTTAAACCACTGAAAGAGAAAGAAGAATACTTTAACGTAGGAAATGAAAGTTGATGAGAATAAGGGTGGTAGAAATGCAACTCACGAGCAATCCAGCCTCCTGCAAGCTCCACACGAACGCGATCGCGCCTACACACAACACAACGGGGAAAAATGTTGGGGCTATTTCGGGGCTTGCCAGAGTCAAATCCCCGTTTCAGTGTTACCACATCCACGGAAAGCTAGAATAGCCACGATAGAAAAAAATAATGATAAAGAGCGTACTAAAAGAAAGTACTACCAAGTAATGATAACAACGTTATGCTACGAAATCAAATGACAATGCTAAATGAAATGGATATCACCTCCCAAACAAGGTGCCCTTGAGCACACAAAGGGAGATGCAAGCTCGCAAGCTTGTGAGTGCCACCATTGTCGCAACAAAATGAGAAGAAAAACCAGAAGAGTAACGCCTTGGAGCTTGAACCATGGAGAAAGTTGTGAAAAATGGAGTGATATGGAGAAATGTGTAGAAGTGTGTAGAAGATCGAATCAAATGAATGAGAGTGTTTTAGGATGAATAGAAGCCCAAAAGAGTCGTTCGAGTTCGGTCAAGGGTGTAGGGGCATTACACTTCATCGCCAATGGAGAAGTGTAACACCTCTGTAGATTCCAAAGCTAGGAATCCTATAGGAGGGCAGTGCACCATGTAGATGTCCACGCACCGCACTAGCGTCCTCAACAAAAATTCCCCCACCGACACTACAGATAGCCGCCAAGTGGGTGAAAGGTGAATGGATGAGGTGGAAAGCATCGTCGGATTTAATTCTTCTAAGGTAAGGGGTGTAAATGGGGAATTTGCAAAGGGTGCAAATTCAGTCCATTACACTTGCAAAGAACCCATCATAATTTTGACAAAATTTTGATTTTTTCTTTTTGATTTCAATTTTTTAACATTTGACTTTGACTTTGACAATTATTTTCTTGAGAGTGAAATCACAAAGTTTTCTAGCGAATTTTTGATAAATTTTAGTGAGTATTCATTAGGCACTCAACGAGTCTAACCCCTTGACTTGCACCATTCATGAAAAACATGAATTCAACACTCCAAAAATATTATTTTTTGGCTTTATAAGCATTTTTTTGGGCACCACTCATAGAACCCCTGAAAAACATGAATTCAACACTCCAAAAATATTATTTTTTGGCTTTATAAGCATTTTTTTGGGCACCACTCATAGAACCCCTTGAAGTTATGGGATATGGATCCAAATCATATGGCCTTAAGATGTTTCCACTTCCCAACATGTTGCACTTGAGGAGTTTGAAAGCAAGCACACTTTTAGTGCAAGTGCTAGTGGCACTGCTTGTGGTTCCTCAAATGTTCCTACATCATCTAATGTTAATGATGATGATCTAGAAAACCCATGGCACTAAAAACTAATTGTTGAACTTGGTATTGTTATTTTAATATTGAACTTGAAGTTTGAACAATGAATATTTTATAATATTTATCATTTATTTTTCAATGACAGTCAAGTTTATGATGGTCTTGTTGATTATAAGATGCTATGTGGTATTCTAAATTTAAATTCTTCTTTTAGGCTACAAATATATATCTATATATTTATGATTTTTACATGTTTTTTGTATGGACAAACCCAAAGGAACCCAAACCCATTTTTTTTTCCAGATCCATGAACATAATTTGCGAACCCAAATTGATAATCAAACCAAAACCAACAACTTAGTTTTTAATCCATCCTAATTGCACAAAGAATGAGAGAGTGAAAGTAAATGAAAGTGTGTACCATGAATTTTGAAATATAGATTTTCTCATTAATTTTGAGATTATTGATTAGAAATAACTATAATAAATGTCTCTTTAACAATGTTAATAAATAACTCTATCAAAATGATAATGAACCTGTTGACGTGTGTTTTATGACAACACCACAGAATAAAAATGCCTAACGGTCATTCTATTCTCTCTTGATCAAAGTATTCCGCATGCTAAGATTGCATGAAAGTTCATGCGTTCAACTCCAAGGTTCCTTTAACACGAATAGACTCAGTTGGCTAATGTGAATATGCTGGGTATTCAAGGGGACTTACGTAGTTGTTCGATTTTGTGAAGCAGTTAAGACATAAATGATTTGACAATATTGCTCTGATTCCTAAATTAATCGAGAAATACTGAATTTAAAGGGATAGGGATAGGAATTCTACAATCTACTTCTAAAAGGGTGGAATGTGAGGATTAGCTTCAACAATCTTCAAACCAAACTTTGTTTCGCCTCCCCGTCGGACAACTTTGACAAAGTAGGTGCAATCTTCAAAGGATAAATAAGATATTCAAATTATGATTCAACATGTGCACCCCATCACAACGATGCAAGTGAACACATACGAATCACAATCAAAGTTAAATACTGAAATTCCAGTTGACCATGCAGGGCAGACTTACCGTCAGCAAGCCCGCTAGTGGTATGGATAGAGGAAGACTTGTCCAAACTAAACACCACACTCCACAATTAACGACTACTTGCATGAATTAAAAGTCTACTTTACTCTATCTATCTTGAATTGGAAAGATGAAATGGCCTTGCTAGCTACTCATAACAAAGAAGAAATCACCAAGCAATGGAACTCTTTGTATTATGAAAAGTGTTCACAACAACCGTTTACAAAACTTTCAAAGGAAAGTTTTCTTCCCTTCTCAATCTAAGCTAACTTCTAGGCTAAATGCTATATGCCTTCTACTCTCTAGCCCAACTCTATCTCTGATTCAATTCTAGTTCTAATTATTTACAAATGAGGGGGGGATGCCCCTTTTATAATAGGCCCAGCCCAGTGGACGGTTCAGATCTGATTACAATAAAGGGCTCAGATTGAGCCACCCATGCCCTAATTAGGGTTTCTGCCCTAAAAACTGTCACTGAGAGGAGTGGGGCAATGAATGCACTGCAGATTCTCCACTCCTCGTTACGAACCACTAATTGCCATCAATGCACGTCGTCACCCTCCAGAAGGTCATCATCCAGAAGGGTGTTTCCCTTCTCCTTCTCGTTGGCTGCAAATCTGATGAATCTGTCCAGTACTGCCTCAATTTCCTGATCCGAAATGGGAGGAATGTGATCCAACTGAAACTCCAAAACTGCAATTGTTTGCCCATGCCGGGCACATGATTTCTTCCAAGCAACAAGGGCGTCCTGGGTGTTCTGTATGATACTGGAGAACGTGGTTGTGTTCTCGAAATCATCCTGTGTGAAGGTCTTCACCTCAGAGAAGAATGGCATCAATTTATTTTTCAATCCATCTACAGTTACCTCTTCAAAAGTCAACCTCCTGGCAAAGATTGCCTCCAATGTGTTGAGGCTTCCATCTAAGATGTTCGTCATGGCCTTACTGACCCTGACAGAATCTGCCTGTGATGCATCGTAGAATCCCCGGCTTTTGACTACTGAAGAATACCATTTGGCGAAGTCGTATCTATCCCCCTACTGGATAACACCTCCCTCAACCAAAGTGTGTTGAGGTATGCTCATCAAAGCCCCTAAACGCAGAACAACTCTCGTCTGATAGATGCGAGCCTCACCCCAAGCATGGTTAACTGCCTCCACTCTAGCCATAAGATCGGAAGCTTGCCCATAGGCATGTGCAAGATCTTCCATGAACTTTCTTGTTTCTCTACACACACTAGCAACCCACTTGTCTGCCTGCTGTGCCATTCTCTTCAAATCTTCTAACCCACTGATTGACTCCCTGGAAAACTCAGCTGGAAGCTCAATTGCCGGATTTTCTTGCCCACAAGGACGGGACAAGTGTTGCACGTAGCCAATCAGTGTCTTGTGCTCTATCTTCAACCTTTTGTACTTGCCCTCAACATGGGACAATCTATCCTTGAGTGCTCGATAGGAATTATCGCACTCCTCTACCACTTGTGCTCCAATAGGGCGGCCTAGTTCCATGGTTGTCACAACATAGTTCTCAGGAACGGCCTCGTCCCTATCACATTCTACCCGAGGAACTGCCATATGCAAGGTTCGGGATCCATCTTCATCTGTTGAGATCTTGGAAAACTTCCTAGCCTTTTTCTTTGCTAGAGATGCACTGATCCTCTGTAATAATTCCTCCATCTTAGCTGCGGGATCGGTCTCATCCACGGGATCACGCCTCATTCTGTCCCTTAGCCATTCTGGCACCTCCTATCGTGTATCTAATATAATAAAAGGCTGTTCCACCTCGGCCTCTACCTCATGAACCTCTCCTCTGCCATCGTTCCGACGAGGCTCACCGTCATCAATAGGCTCAGTGTCTCCTGAGCTCTGGGCGTCCTGATCTGAAGTAGCATCACCCTCAAGAGCTGCCTCAATTTCCTACTGAAACTGAGTATCAGTGGTCGTCCCCTCATCTGTCTCTTGCTGATTTGCTTGTGGGTTACCTTCTTGGGGCATGTTTATGCTCTGGCCCACTGATTCTCTACGAGGTGGCTGACTCTCCACTCGCACCGTCTACTCTACATCCAATCTCTCCCTCTGATCAACAAACAACGACACTTCCTGTAAGCTTGGAGAATGTGCCCGAGATGGCGTATGCATGGACTCCTCAACTACCACAGGCTCAGGTCGAGCTGGCTTCTTTCCTCTAGGCTCTAGAGTTGGATTACTCCGTCTCCTCTGATTAGTTGTCGGTAATCTGCTGTCTCCCATCAAATTGTACGTGAGGGGAATTGACCTTCCCTTAAGTCCGCTGACATGCCTCTCTATCCAACTCCGTGTAAATGTTAAGACTGGGATACAAAGTGTATCCAAGTCAGTGATCTTTGGCTCAGACCAATCTGGGAGTGGCAGAGGTGTATCTCTTATTGTCTCGTAGTCAACCTGTACAATGTTTATGTCTTCCTCAATCTGATCTGGTACTAGGATAATTTCACACTCCCTGACCATCACCAAAGGTATCCGAGAGAACATTCTTTTTCTGACTTCGATCTCATCCACTGCACTTGCCCAAAAGTCTTCGATCTGCACCTTGTGCCTGAATTCTTCTGTCAATATCCATCTGATGTTTCGGTGGGGATCGTAGTAATGCCTGCTGGTGTGATAGGAAAGGTGGAAGAATTGGAGCTCCACTTCTGCCTCTCTTGCTGCTTGCAGCGATGGGCAGATTTCATCTGAATTCCCCATGGTAATTGGGAATCCAAGTCCACCTTTCTTCTTCTTCTTCTGAATCTTATCATAGGCAATCAGTTGCCTAGATACTTCTAGCATCACTATCCTGTTTGTGGGATACCAAGGCAACCTGTATGGATAGGAGGAAAATCCTTGTAGCCTTATGTAGGTGAATTTTGGAAATTGGATAAACCAACATCCAAACTTTTCAATCATTTCTTGTGCCTCCCTTGATATTCTGTGGTGGGTTCTTTGCTGCAGGGTCCTCGTTATGTGCATAGTAAAGGCATCATTGACCCTCTTGTAACTAGTTGTGCTTGTCAAATGCAACTGTGGACAAGCCTCATATATTTTAAACTGATGGGAACCGCAACCGATTGGTTCCTTGTAAGAGATCCCTCTGTATCTCGTCATGCGAGCCAGCATATAAACAAGGTAGGAGCCTATGTAAAATATATTCGTCCTCCTCACGTCACGAAGCTGCTCATGTATGCTATCACTGATCATCAGTGCCCAATCCATGTAATCTTTTCCCTCCAACACCAAGTTGACAAAATAGAACATCCAAAGTTCAAAGATGAACACTTGGGGGGATCCTCCAACTCTGCTTTACATCATGATCAGATCACCAAACTCCTGCCTCAAATCCTCCGAGACTATCTACTTGGGCAATTTTGTGTGAGTCAGCTTGGGTTTAATCATCCACCTAGTATTTATCAAATCAGCACACCGGTCTATGGTGGATGAGTACATCTTTCCAGCTCTCTCTGTTGTCTTGTAGATCATCTTCTCATGGACTGGAATCCCGAATGCCTCTCCAATTGCTTCAGGTGTCAGGTTGGCCAGCACCTTGCCATCTGACGCAGTGATTGTCCTCTGCTCTGCATTGTAGTGGTGGGCGCATTCCATGATGAGTTCCGGGCACCGGATAGCTAGCGGAAAGTTGGTAGCTGCATACAGTCCACTTCTGACAATACTGTGTGAAGTCACCGATGGGTGATGGCCTCCAGTCCCCATTATCCTTCTTCTGAATGCCTCCAGGTTGAATGAGCCTAAGTTCGTGTTAGCTAGCCTGCCAAGCTTTGATGAAAATTTTGACTTTGGCAAGAATGACTTGCCCAATTTCTTGATCAACGCCTGTCTGGACTTGGTGTGGTTGTTTTTGCCTGCAGCTCTTCTGCTTGATTCAGCCATTCTGCAAAAAAGGAAAGATAGTTAGACGACAAGATTTTAATAAAATAAAATAATCACCGTTGAGGGTGCCAGCAAACTTTTAAACAAAAAGGCTGCAACACTTCTGCCGTTTCCAACTGCAAACCTCAACTGTCTTGTTCACTTCAGCTGTGAAATTTCTGTATTTGCAGCAACTCTTGAGACCTTTCTCCAACTCGTATTTCTCTTCTAGAAGAAACGTACTTTCAACAACTTGCAGGTGTCTTCACAAATTCAAACTTTCAGCAAATGCAGCCTTTTTCAACTTCAGATTTCTCAACAACTTCAGACTTAACCTTGTTTATTTCAGCAGTCGAATGAAACTTCTTCACTAAGTCGCATCTTCTCAGCAACTGCAGCCTCTGGCAACTAGGAAATTTGCACTTCTCAGCAACTGTAGTCTCAGCAAGCTAAGTCGCACCTCCTTCAGCAACTTCAACTTCTGCAAATTCGTACTTAGAAACCTCCAGCTCTCTCACAATTTCGAACTCTTCAGCAACTTCAAACTCTTTAGAAATTCGTACTTTTCACTTTAGCTACTTTTTGCGCTTAGCAACTGGTGAGAGGAATGAAGAGGATTTCAAAATCTTATAGCCAGGTTGAATTCCTACAGAGACTATTCTTAGCAAATTTTCAAATTCGTTTTCCCTCTCTTTTCTAGTTGTAACACTTGTCATCTGAGGCATCGGAATCTTCTAGAATTATGAATTCATCATCTCTGCACAAGCCTGCCTTATTGCATTTGATTTTTAAAATATTAAATCACTCACTCCATTGAACAAATTCGAATTGTTCAACTAAGTCATTTGATCTCGCCTTCGCTTTGGCAAAATTATCCAGTTCAAACCTCTGGCGAAATCCTTCTCATTCATTTTGTTCGTTTGCCTTAGAGAAATTTCTCAATTTTGCTTTAGGAATTTTATTTAAAATATGCACTGGGCAAAATATCCATCGAAACGATGTGGACATGGCATGGAGTAAGCTTGAATCACTTCTGAATTGCAAATGTTTAATACCCAGAAGAGAAATCCTTCCAGAATCCATCGTTTTCATGTGTATCCGGACGAAGGGGTACTTTTAATTTTTATTATTTAAAAAATAATAAAAATGGCTAATGTTTATTTCTTCCCCTCCAGATGTCTTTCACTCCTGCAATTTCAATCTTCTCTGCCTTGGCAAATTTTCTTGATTTTTTCCCTGAAGAATTCTCTCTCTGAAGATTTTTTTGTAACTCTGGAAATTCTAGCATCATCCTCTAGACGTATTTTTCATTCTTTTCCTAGAAAATACCTTAGGAATTATTAAAAAAAAACTACCCTCTGAAGGGCGCATATAGCATGTCATTTTTCTATTTCATTCCTTAGGCAATTCCACGCCTAGACATTCTCTTCTCATACTTAGCAATTTTTTATTCTTCAAGTCCCCACACACTAGGCGCATTTCACATGGTGAAGAGGAAAAATATTAATCCTTGGTCTTTAAAAAAAAATCACGCCCCCTTAGCATTATTTCCCCCTTGGCGCCTAGTGACTCTTCACCTTCCTTGAGCGCACTTCACATAATAGACTTCCACCTTCAAGCGCATTTCACCTTCATCACTCCACGTTTTAACTTTCACCTTGGGCGCATATGCCATGAAGAAGAGGAAATTGAGGGCGCAAATGAGGGTGTCATGAGGAATTCCCACACCTTAACTTGACTCTTCACCTCCCTCTGGCGCATATGGGCTAGGCTACTTCCATGTTGGGCACATTTACCATATGTGAAAAACTTCCCACGCTTTAGGTGTCCTTTCACCTTCCTCAAGCGCATTTTGACTTGTAGACTTCCATGTTGGGCGCATATGCTAGTGTGAGGGGGAATTCCGCTTATTTCAAATGACTCTTCAGCTTCTTTAGGCGCATATTAGCTATGTAGCTTCCTTGCCTTAGGCGCATTTGCCATGGTGAGAGGGAAAACATTACGCCTATGGTGACTTTTCACCTCCCCTTGGCGCATTTAGCCTTGGCAACTTCCTTCTTTGAGCACATTTTAGGATGCCTTGGGAAATTTTTGAATGTCTCTTCAATATTTCCATGCTTTGGGTGACCTTTCACCTTCCCTAGGCGCATTTTAGCTAGGCAACCTCCATTTCCAAGCGCATTTGAGGATGCCTCAAGGAATTTTCGTGCCTTAGGAATTTTATCATACCCTTTTGGTGACCTTTCACCTTCCTCTAGCGCATCTAGGGGGACGAGGAGGAAACTTCATGCCTTAGAAGAATTTCTATGCCTTTGCCATGTGGGCGCATTTGATTTCTATTCAGGAAATCTTGTACTTGGAGATTTTCATGCCCTTTTTATCTTCTTGGCGCATATCATGTGTTTCTATGCCAAATGCCTCTTATGAATTTCCAACGCCCTTTATGCCCTGGCTTTCTATTTTTAGTAAACCCGGAGAAGTTAGGGTTTCTCTGTATTTCACCCCGTTCTGAACCGTGCTTGCACTGATTTTGCCATCCTGCTTACCGTCTGCCCATACTGGTATGCTATTTTAGTTCTGAGCCGTGCTTGCACTGATTTTGCCATCTTGCTTACCGTCTGCCCATACTGGTATGCTATTTTTAGCCTTTGCTATTTTTAGTAAACCCTAAATTTGATCAGTCCATGTATCTCCATTTGCTTTGAAATTTGTTCCAGTTGCTTTTGATGCTGTGAGAGACCTGTTCACACTTTTCTCTGGCAATGACGTGCTATTTATAGCCACCTGCTATTTATAATAAGTTTCAAAGTTTCCTATCTTCAGTAGCTCCGTTCGACCTGAAACTTGCTATGTCTGATCCTGATAACTTGAGTGCTCTGTTCATACCAACTTCCGGCACAGCCCTGCTATTTATAGCCGTGTCCTAACTTACTAAAAATAGCAAGTCCTCCGATTCTGCTCAAAATTTGCCAGTAGGTAGCCGGAAGGATGCTGATCATGGTGGCCTGCCTTGCTTTGACATCTCTGCATTTTACTTCATCTATTTTTAGACATAGCATGGGAAACCCTAATCTGACTCGCATGCGCTCCCGACTGCTCCTGATTGCCTTGATTTCTACTGTTTGTCGTTCTGCTCACTGGAATGAAGTGTTAGGTAGCCGTCGGACTAAAGCTACTATTTATAGTAAGTGTCCAGAAAGTGGTCCATCGGATGTCGGACGAGTTTGTATGTCACAGTGCTCGTGGGATCTCAAAAAACTCAGAAAAACCCAGAAAACTGGTCAACGTTCTGGCACTGGCTAAAAATATTAAGTCCCTTAGAACCGACTCATTCTGTTCGCATGTCATATCACTGTGAAGCTCTCGCAAAACCCACATGGAATATCCGGACATGCATTGAAAATTCCTACATGCAAACCCTAAAAATAGCCTCGGAAGGTTGAACTCTGAAAGTCCTCGACTTGATTTGCATGTTATACCATTGCGAAGGTTTTGAAAAACCCAGATCCATTCTCCAGTCATTCACCGAAGAATTGTATGCTTAAACCCTGAAAATAGCCTTTGAAGGCTGAACTGCTAAAAATAGCCAGTTGTCTGAATCCGTTCTAATTTCGCGTGTAGGCACTCTGAAGCTGCCTGAATGTGCTGAAGTCATTAGGATCTCGAAATCCTGAGGAATAAGCCTCAAATTAGGTACTTACGAAGAATAGTAAGTGGTCAAATTTCAGTAGGATTTCAGTGGGACTCTGCTTTGAGCTTGCTGAATGTGCTGCTACACTTGGATTTCACCTTGATAATCTTAGTTTGACCCAAAACAAGCCTGAAGGATGGGAACCCTAATTTCGTAGACTTGGTCATTATTTCAATCTAGGTCAAAAGACGAGACATCCCCGAAAGGACGAAAGATCAGAGATAGAGGGACACAAAGCCAAAAGACCAGAATGGAGCAAAAAAAATTAGGGGGTCCCCATCTTGGATGGGGTGATGTGTGAAAAGGTCACAACAGAACCCTTCATGAAATAGAACACAACTAAGGTAAATATGACTTGTTAACCTTGTTCTCTTTAACTATTGATTCCAAGAGACCAATCTATATACAAAATGGTAACTACAATTGACAACAGTCTCCCTAACCTCTTAAAACACCTCTTAAGTTTACAATAGTGGCAATAATTATGCATGAAATTTCAGGACAACAATGCCTTGTCTTAACATTTCATATTAATCATTTTGATTAGCAATATTTCATACAAGTTAAGAGAAGTATTGGTTCCCATTTTAATTAGTCATGATATTAATAACAATGCTACCAAACATTGCACTGATCAAGAATGATACAAACCACAATAATGAAAGGATGCTACTTATCAATGATCATAAGAAGATTACCAATCACAAAAGGATATTCATGTCAAAAGATAATAATGATGACAATAATTATAACCAATGTTACAAGATTTAGATTCGTCCCAAAATCAACACCTAAAATAGGCCAACACTCGACAAATTGAAAAAACCATGAAATATAGATATTTTAAAGGATTTAAAACTTGTTTCATGCATCCTTTAACAAATTAAATTTATATGCATGCCATAATAATCAAATAGAAGCTACTTTGATCACATACATAAGCATACATTGATCACGAGTATAAAAGTGGATTTTAGCTGAAGGAAACAACATTGTTATATATAAATTATAAATATTGTCAAATGTATACAAAACTCATGGATTATGAAATTTATGACATCAAAACTAAAACTATGTCTTTGGCTCAAAGGAGCCTACATCACTTGTCCCAACATCACAACAAGTCTTGCATTGCCATCTAAGATAGGTCTTTGATGATAATGCAACCACATTATTTGTTTGTCTCTATGACACCAACATGTAAGGTATCTACTCGTGCTCTATCCTGCTCTACCATGGCTATCACCTATGCCTGTTGATCCACCTGATCAACTCATGCATGGTCCTGATTGCTAAAGATGAGATCCTCAACCTTGGTGATTCACTTTGATTGTGGATCAACCTCCTTTAGAGTGATGGGATATAAGTTAGTGCCTAGGATTTGTTTGTGATGAAGGAAAAAGTTGCAATGAACATAAACAAATTAATTCAACCTCTGAATTGACAACTTATTACATTTTTGGGGGTGTACATGCTCAAACATACTCCAATCATACGCACATAGTGAAGTGTTGCATGGTTGGCTCAAGACACAAATCACAATCCTCTAAAGATTTATCACCTTAGCACCAAATCTTTCCCATCATGCATCTGAAATGAAAAGAAGAAGAAATCAATCTCATTGCCTAACTGTGAGTTCTAATTAAAAAAACGGAAAAGTTTTAATTTTTTAACTTAAATTATGCCCTTACTAGATTTTTACCTGGCTGAAATGTTGTTTGAGTTGTCTTGCATATCTCTCTGGCAAAGAGGTCTCCTTGTACAAGTTTAAAGATCTCAATCTCAGTTATTATCTACACTACAATCTAATGACCAAGTGCCATTTGGTCTATGATTGTGTGTAGCCCTCTCAAAACCTCCTTATTGGCCTTGAAATTTGGATAGAATTGGAATGTTGGATTGAGGAAATAGGCGGCTACATGTAAGGGCTTTTGAAACTAAATGTGCCATTGTCAATCAATGATGTCCCACATGGGATGATACTTATCCTCAACCCTAGGATAAATGGATTTGATGGCCTCCTTCGCCCTATCCATGCCCTCATATATGTAGCCCATTGTGGGCTTCTCCCCATTAGCAACTCGTAGGAGAACAATTGAAGGATTTTTGAACTACAATTATTGTGAAACATTAACATAAGCGTTAAAAGAATAAACAAATTAAACAAAAATATAATGGAAATTTACCTCTATGATCTTCTTGGCTAGAAACTAGAAATTGAGCTCATCAAAATTTCAATCAACCACATAAACCCCTATATTGGTCTTAGCATATGATGATGTTGAGTCGTAGACCACTCCTCACTAAAAAATATGTACCTCAAAGCAGCCTCTGATTGAAACAAAGATTGCAACGTGATAAAATTTATTGCAAAGTAGATTATTTTGAGAAGAGCCAAATCCTTGTTTATGAATTTCCTCACTAGATTGAGGACCCAAGTATGATTGTATATGTATTTAGAAATATTTTTAATATGATATGCACATGCTTTGATCCGTAAAATCCTTCCAAGATCCTTCAAAATGAGATCAAAGTAATGAGTAGCACAAGGAGTCCAAAATAAGGATGGATGCCTATCTGTGAGAAATCTACCTACAACATTTTTTGTGTTTTCTAAAGCATCAATTGATTTCAAGAACATTGTGCTACCTGTTGACGTGTTTTTTATGACAACACCAACACAAAATAAAATGTCCAACGGTCACTCTATTCCCTCTTGATCAAAGTATTCCGCATGCTAAGATTGCGTGAAAGTTCATGCGTTCAACTCCAAGGTTCCTTTAACGTGAATAGACTCAGTTGGCTAATGTGAATATGCTGGGTATTCAAGGGGACTTACGTAGTTGTTCGATTTTGTGAAACAGTTAAGACATAAATGATTTGACAATATTGCTTTGATTCCTAAATTAACCGGGAAATACTGAATTTAAAGGGATAGGGATAAGAATTCTATAATCTACTCCTAAAGGGTGGAGGACGAGGATCAACTTAAACAATCTTCAAACCAGACTTTGCTTCGTCTCCCTTCGGACAACTATTACAAAGTTGGTGCAATCTTCAAAGGATAAGAAAGGTGTTCAAATTATGACACAACATGTACATACCATCACAACGATGCATATGGACATATGAGCCACAATCGAAGTTAAGTGTCGATACTCCAGTTGACCACGCAAGGCGGACTTACCATCAGCAAGCCCGCTAGTGGTATGGATGAAAGAAGATATGCTCAAACCCAAAACGCCACACTCCACAATTAACAACTACTCACATAAAATAAAGTCTACTCTACTCTATCCACTTGAATCGGAAAGATGAAAGGGCCTTGCTAGCTACTCATAACAAAGAAAAAATCACCAAGCAATGAAACTCTTTGTATTATGAAAAGAGTTCACAACAACCATTTACAAAACTTTCAAAGGGAAAGTTTTCCTTCCTTTTCAAACTAAGCTATCGTCTAAGCTAACTCTCTAACTATTCTAACTTCTATTTTCTCTACTCTCTGATTTCTTGATCTAATCTACTTAATTACAAATGAGGGGGGATGCCCCTTTTATAGTAAGTCCAATTCAGTGGACGGTTCAGATCTGATTACAATAAAGGGCTCAAATTGAGCCACCTATGCCCTAATTAGGGTTTTTGCCCTAAAAATCGCCACTGAGAGGAGTGAGGCAATAAATGCACAAAGATTCTCCACTCCCCATTACGAGCAATTAATGCCCACTATTTTCTTCCAGAAGATCCTCATCAAGCAGCGCATTCCCACTGTCCCGTTCTCGAACTGCAAACTCGATTAGCCGGGCCAACACTGCCTCAACCTCCTGAACCGAAATTGGTGGAATATGGTTGAGCTGAAACTCCAAGACCGCTATCATCTGCCCGTGCCGAGTGTAAGACTTTCTCCATGCCGCCAAGGCGTCCTGGGTATTCTGAATTATACTAGAGAAAGTGGAGACATTCTCAAAGTCATCCTGGACAAGCAACCTCGCAGCTGAGAAGAATGGAGTCAGCCCGTCCCTCAAGCCATTAGTAGTTATTTCCTCTGGAGCCAACCTCCTAGCAAATATGGCCTCCAGTGTATTAAGAACTCCCTCCAAGATGTTACCCATTGCCTTCCTGGTTCTGGCCGAATCTGCCCTTGCTGCATCATGAAACCCACGACCTGTGACCACCGAGGAGTACCAACTGGTGAAATCATACCTGTCACCATCTTGAATCACACCTCCATCCACCAAAGTCTGCAGAGGTATATGCATCAAAGCCCCTAAACGAAGAACAGTCTTCGTCCGATAGATGCGGGTATCGCCCTAGGCTTGATCTACCATATCCATGCACGTCAAAATATTCGAGGCTTGTTGATAAGCATTGGCGAGGTCCTCCATAAATTTCTCTGTATCAGCCCAAACATGGCTGACCCATTTGTCTGCCTCTATCTCCATCTTCTTTAGGTCCTCTAAGCCAATAACCGACTCCCTCGAAAGCTCTGGTGGGAGTTCTACTGCTGGGTTTGCCTGCTCACCTGGACGTGCTAGACTCTGCACATATCCTATCAAGGTTTTGTGCTCCTTCTTCAATTTCTTATACTTCCCTTCTGTTCTGAGCAACTAGTCTTTCAGCGCCTGATAGGAGTTATCAAACTCCTCGACAATTTGGGCTCCCGTAGGACGACCCAACTCTACGATGGTGATCACATAGTTTTTGGGCCTCTCCTCGGCTCGATCATATTCTTCCCTTGGGACAACAACTTGGAGTGTGCGGGAGCCTGACTCGTCAGTCAAAATCTTCGAGAATTTTCTGGCTCTCTTCTTTTCTGGAGGCGCACTAATCCTTTTGAGGAATTCCTCCATCTCAATGGCTGGATCTATATCATCCTCAGGCTCTCTTCTCATTCTCTTCGTGAGCCAATCCGGCACTGTCTGCCGCAGATTGCAAATGACGAGGGGCTGCTCTTCTATTGCCTCCACCTCGTGTACTTCTCTTCTTGTACTGTTCTACTCGGGCTCATCATCTTCCACGAGCTACGTATCTCCTGACCCTTGGGTCCCCTGTTCTGTGTTTTCCTTTTCCTCTAATGTCATGTCCAACATCTGCTGGAAACAGGTGTCGGCCACTGTTTCCTCTTCTTCCTCTTATCGTCTAGCCCTGGATGCACTGACACTTATGCTATCTGATTCTCAGATGTTGGGCTGATCCACCTCCTCAAGTTCCTGCTCTTCGTCCAGTCCTATCCTCTGATCAGCAAATAAAGAAATCACTCTCAAACTCGAAGACTGAGTTTGTGAGTGCATAGGTGATGCTTGTTCCATCCTCAACGGTATCGGCTGGGTTGGTACTTCTGCTTGTGCTTCCGGTGCTTGAGCAACTTGTTTCCCCCTTCTCACCGATAGCGGCCTTTGGTCACCCATCAAGTCATAAGTAAGGGCGATTGATCTGCTCTTAAGTCTGCATACATGTCTATCGACCCAAGCCCTTGTGAAAGTCAACACCGGAATAGAGAACATGTCCAAGTCCATGATTTCTGGCTCGGACCAATCAGGTGGTGGGACCGGAGTATCCCTGACTGAACCATAGTCGGGCTGTATAACGTTGACATCCTCTTCCACCTGGTCGAGAATTGGGATGATCTCACATTCCCTGATCAACCTGAGGGGAAGCCTAGAAAACATCATTTTCCTTATTTCAACCTCATCAACAACATTTGCCCAAAAGTCCTCAATGTGGGCCTTGTGTCGGTATTCAACGTTCTGTATCATTCGGATGTTTCTGTAAGGATCGAAATCCTGCCTGCCTGTGTGATACGATAGATGATAGAATTGCAGCTCATCCTTTGCCTCTCGAGCTGCTTGCAAGGAGGGACACACCTTAGTGGAATTTCCCATGGCAATAGGAAAGTCAAGTCCACCCTTCTTTTTCTTCTTCTGAATCTTATCATAGGCGATCAATTGCCTAGATATTTCCAGCATTATAATGTGATCGGTGGGGTACCTCGGTAGCCGGTATGGGTACGAAGTGAACCCCTGCAGCCTAATGTAAGTGAATTTCGGAAATTGGATGAGCCAATATCCGTATTCCTCTATCAATGCTTGTGCCTCTTTGGATATTCTTTGCTGCGTTCTCCGCTGAAGGGTCCTTGTGATGTGCATTGTGAATGCATCATTAGCCCGTTTGTAACTGGCAGGGTTGGTCAAATGTAATTGCGTGCATGCCTCATGGATCTTGAACTAATCAGGTGCACTGCCTATTGGCTCCTTGTATGTAATCCCTCGGTACTTGGTCATTCTTGCCAGCATATATATCACATACGAGCTCATGTAAAAGGTTTTTGTCCTCCTCAGGCTCCTGAACTGTTCATCTATGTTATCACTAATCATTCTTGCCCAATCAACACACTCCTTCCCCTCCAAGATGATCTCGATGAAGTAGAACATCCAAGGCTCGAAGAAGTAGGCCTGCGCACTCCCATTTATTCGACTAAGCATCATAATCAAGTCGCAGTACTCTTGTTTCACATCTTCGGCAATTATCTGCTTTGGGAGTTTAGTGCGAGGTGGCTTTGGCTTCTACATCCAGACTCTGTTGATGACCGTAGCAACCCTCTCAAAGGAAGTGGAGTACATTTTATCCGCCCTCTCCTTTGATCTGTACAGCATCTTTTCGGAAGTAGGAATCCCAAATGCCTCTCCGATGGCATTTGGCGTGAAGTTGGCAAGCATTTTGCCATCCGGAGAGACAATGGTTCTACGCTCCGGCTTATAGTAGTTCGCACACTCCATGATTAGCTCCGGGCATTGAATTGCTAGTGGAAAACCAGCGGCTGCATAGATCCCACTTTTCATGATGTGGTGTGTCGTGACTGACGGTTGATGACCTCCCAGCCCGTACATCCTTGATTTGAGCACATTTAGATTAAATGACCCGAGGTTGGTGTCACTTAATCCTGCCAATTTTGAAACAATTCCCGATTTTGGAAGAAATGACTTGGCGAGCCTTTTGATCATTGCCTGCCGAGATGAGCTAGCCTTGCCCGTTTCAGTGTTTGCAGCTCTGCCTGTAGCTTTGCTTGTTCCTGCAACATCCTTTGCTCCAGCCATCTGCAAGAATAAGATAGAATAATAATAAGTTAGTTTGCAGATTTTTAATAAAATAAAATAGCTTCCGAGATGGCTGCGGATATAGAGTTAGCTTTGAAAATGAAATTCTTCAGCATAATTCTCTAACTCCAAACCTCAAACTGTATAACCACCTTGAGCTCAAACTTTCAGCAACTTGGCCTCCGACTGGCGAAGAAAATTTGCAGCACACTAACAAATTTCAGCAACTCAACAATTTTCCTAGCACAAAATAAATTAGATCCTTTGCTTCAACTTCTGTCAACCTTCAACTTTCAACTTCAACACCTTGAAGAATGAAGAGATCACTACTAGTGTGGAAATTCGAATTTCTTCTCAACTCCAACAGCAACTAGCTTTCAGTAGCTCGAATAAATAAAATCTGCAGCAACTTCGAGAACCTCTGCTACTTCAAAAAAAAATTTGTAGCAACTTCAACAGCTTGGAAATAAACTCTCGGCCCTCCAGCATACAATTTCAAAAATTGCAGCAACACACTTTCAGCTCTTCGAAAGAAAGAGTCTCAGCAACTTGGAAATAGAATTCCTCCAGCAACTTCGTACTTAGAAAATAAGAACTCAGGCTCAATCTCAGCAACCTCAAAAAGACTTCAACTTCTCGCAACCTCAAAAAGACTTCAACTTCTCACAAATTCTTCACTTCAGCAATTCCAAGCTCTTCAAAACGTGTGAAGAAATGAAAGAAATGAAGTTGTTTAAATAATTCTTCGTGAAGAATCCTGCTGAGTAGTGCTGGGGCTATTTTTGGCACCTTCATTAATTCACCACCTCTTCACTCGGCATCTTCTAATTCAGGCGCAGTAGTGGGCTAGTCGTCAGCCAGTCATTATGGCAGTTGTCATTAATGAGGATTCTTTCCTTGTAAAAAATTCAAATTTTTCCTCCTAGTCTGCCAGTTAACTGCTGGTGATTAAACAACTCGCGAGAAAATCACTCTGATTTGTTTGAGAACTCCATTTTAAAATTCTTGCCATGTTTGATTAAATTCAACTTGAAGATTTCATGGGAGATTTAAAATTATTTCCCTCTCGCTTAAAATATCCATCATTTAAATCATCAAATTTGCCTTAGAAAATTTAAATCCCCTTTTTTAAAATAATTCAACCCGTTGACAAAAATCACTTGCTCGCTCAAATTAATCCACCCTCTGAAATTTAAATCCCACTAGAAAAATAATCTAGGCAAAATAAGATTTTCCCTCAGGAAAATAATTCTTTTAACTCCGTCAATCCATGGGTGTATTTTAAAGGGGTTCGTTTAATTTTTCATTTAACCCATGAAAAATATTCATCAATATTAATTCTCCCCCTTGAAAAATATACGTCAACCTTATTCAACTGCCTCTGGAAAATTTTAAAATTCATCAAATCACCTTTCCATGCCAAGGGCGTATTTTTTTCTAGTGAAATGTTATCTCTCCTAGAAAATATTTAACATTTTCTACCTCAGGCGTATTTGACCCCCTTTTATTTCATTTTATTCAATTTTAAAATTTCCATGCCTTAGAAATTTTATTAAAATTCCTTTTCTCCCTGGGCGCATTTGAGCTACTAAGCCTTCATTTTGAATGCCTTAGAGAACTTTAAAAAGGCTTCACTTTACCTTGGGCGCAAATGAGATAGGGGAGGTTTGATTTTACCTTAGAAACATTTTCACTTAACCACTCCTTCCCTTGGCGCATTTTAGAGGGTCTACTCTCATTTGGGGCGCAAATACCATGTGTTACTCACATTTCCCACACTTAGGCGTGCTTCATCCTTGAGGGCGCATTTACATGTGCCTACTTCCACCTTTGCCTTAGAAACTCTCTTAGCACTCTCTCAATTCTTTGGGCGCATTTCCATGATGGAGGTTTCGCTCTTGAACACTTAAAAAATTCAAGTCAATCCATCTTAGGCGCATTTTAGCTAGAGAGCTTTTATTTCCTTCCAACGCCTTAGTTTATTTTCAAGACTTCACTTTACCCTTGGGTATTTTATTTTGGCTGGGTTGCTTTTGTTTTGGGGCGCATTTGCTACCATGTGCCTTTTATTTTCTAACACTTAGAAAATTTCTGAGGACCCCACTTCCACAAGGGCGCATTTTCATGTCTCTACTTTCACTTTCAGTGTTAGAAAATTTCTAAGACTTTACTTCTTCATGGGCACATTCACATAGTTGTACTTTCAAGTTTCCACGCCTTAGAGAATTTTGGAAACTCCATCATCCTGAGGGAGCATTTAGCTCTTCATACTTTTGCTTTTGTGCCTTAGGCGTTTTAATGCTTACTTATCATTTCCCCTTGGGCGCATTTGACCCCTTCAACTTTCATTTTATACTTAGAAAATTTTCACAGACTTCCTTTCCTCCTTGAGGGCGCAAATGAGACAAGGTACTTTCATTTTCCAGACTTAGGAAATATTTGAAGTCTTCACAACATGACTTGAGGGTGCATTTAGCCTGGTGGGCTCCAAGTTGAGGGCGCAAATAGGGGTGGCTGCTTATGTTTTGTGCCTTAGATTATTTTCAAAGGCTTTCTTTCTCCTTGGACGCAAATGAGATGTTGCACTTTCAATTTCATACTTAGCCGCTTTTTACCTATCCTCTTCTTCCTTGGGCGCATATTGATGGAGGAGCTTTCATATGAGGGCACATTTTCACTAGCATGCTTCCATTTCTCCATACTTAGACGTTTTAAGGGACTTATCAAGGTGGGCGCATTTACACATGTGAGCTTTCATTTTCACCATGGGCGCATTTGGAAGGGGTTACTTTGATTTTATGACTTAAAAACTTTCTGAAGTCTCTACCTTGGTGGGCGCATTTGCTAGGGTGAGCTTTTAATTTTGCCTTAGAAAATATTTGATGTTGACTTCTCCATGGTGGGCGCATTTAGCATAGTGAGGTTTCATGTGAGGGCGCATATGAGAGGGTGAGCTTTCACTTGAGGGCGCAAATAACATGTGCTATTCTCACTTCATACTTAGGCATTTTGCTAGGCATCCTCCTCCTTGGGCACATATTAGAGGCCTCACTTTCAATTTCATCATGGGCGCATATTGGGTATCAAGGTCTTGTTTCATGCCTTAGAAATTTTCCTAGCACCCCTTTCTTGTGATGGGCGCATTTGGCATGTGTGACTTCCAATTTCATGCTTAGGATATTTTCAGGCTATCAATCTTGAGGTGGGCGCATTTTCATACATGAGCTTTGATTTCCCCAAACTTAGAATATTTTAAGTCTTCATCACGTTGACCGGGGCGCATTTTCACTAGGCAACTTTCATTTTCCAAACTTAGAAAATTTTCACATCATTTCTTGGCAACTTTGGGCACATTTTAGCTGGGTGGCTTTTGTTTTTGCCTTAGAATATTTTCGGCCTCTGCCTACCTTGTCCTCTCATTCTATTTCTAGCAAGTTGTGCTATTTTTAGCAAGTTCTTTGATTTTCGACTTCCACAACTCCGTTTTGCCTGAAAATTTCACCATACGATCTTCTTTGCCTTGTGAACCTGTTTTGCCAGTTCTCTGCCCTGACCTGCTATTTATAGCCACCTACTATTTATAGTAAGTTCTTGACTTTCTGACTTCAGTAGCTCCGTTTGACCTGAAACTTGCTATGCCTGATCCTGATAACTTGAGTGTCGTGCTCATGCCAACCTCGGGTGCAGACCTGCTATTTATAGTCGTGCCCTGACTTACTAAAAATAGTAAGTTCTCCGATTCCACTCAAATTTTGCCAGCAAGCACCTTGAAGTATGCTGATATTGGTGGGGTACTTCATTTTGACAATTTCTGGATTTCATCCCCTATAAAAGTGGAAACCCTAATTTGACTTGCATGTATCCCGAACGGTCTCCGTTTGACTTTGTTTCTTCTGCATGTCACTCTGTATGCTGAACTAAAGTGTTGGGTGGCTGGGGTGAAACTGCTATTTATAGAAACTTCCTGAAAAGTGACTCATCCACTGCCGGATGATTTTGCATGTCATATTGCCTGTGGGATCTCAAGAAACCTAGAAAAACCCAGAAAATTGGTCTGCATGCGGGCACTGGCTAAAAATAGTAAGTCCTCGAAACTTGATCTTCTCTACTTGCATGTCACATTGTTGCGAAGCTCTCGAAAAACCCAAAAGGAATATCTGGACATGCGTTAGAGAACTCTGCATGCGAACCCTAAAAATAGCCTCCGAAGGTTGAACTCTGAAAGTGATCATCTCGGTTTGCATGTTATATCGTCGCGAAGGTTTCGAGAAACCCAGAAGTAATCCCCGGACATGCAATGAAGAATCACATGTGCAAACCTGAAAATGGCTCTTGAAGCCTGAACTGCCAAAAATAGCAAGTTGTCTGATCTGGCTCAAAATTTACGTGCAAGCAGCTTGATGTGTTCTGAATGTGTCGAAGCTGACAGAATTCCAAAATCCTGCTGAAACAGTCCCCGATTGAGTACTTACTATAAATAGTAAGTTGTCAAAATTCAATGAAAATTCAGTGGGACTTTGTTGGATGCCTTGTGACTGCTGTACTAAGCTCAGATTTCAATTTGATAACCTGGTTTGACCTTAAAAAGCCTGAAGGATAGAAAACCCTAATTTCGCAGACTTAATCAATATTTTAAACTAGGTCAAACGATGGGACATCCCTGAAAAGACAGAAGGACCAGAGAGAGAGAGACGCAAAGCCAAAAGACCAGAATGGAGCAAAAATTAGGGGGTCCCCATCTGAATGGGGTGATGTGTGAAAAAGGTCACAACACTACCTAAGAAGAAACGAAATCAATGATTCAATAAAGTAAAAAATTAGAAATCTTAATTACTAAATCAAAGGATTTAAGGAAGTACAATCACTTGTGGTAGAAACAAGAAAATTCAACAATGTTCTATTTGTCCAATCTATCCCAACATCAGTCATAATAGTGCAGTCCTTCTTTCATATGTCACATTGCTCATCAATTCTAGTTTTCACATCAATCACCATTTGAGTCAAAATGGAGCACTTTATCTCCTCATCATTAGGGGCTTTGAACCCCATCCTACAAACAATAATGACATATATCATGTTTTGCTAATAAGTAAAACTAAAACAAATAAAATAAACAAAATAACTATTCTAAAATTGAGAGTTTAAATTTAAACTCTACATACCCCTAAATGCAAAAATTCAATAGAAAAATAAATCAAAATATATTTTAAAACAAAAACAAAAAATTATCCAGCCATGTAAAATAGAATGGTACAATAGAATTAGAACTCTCCAATTGCACTTCTTGTTGGTCATGTTTATTCTTGTTCCAACCCATTCTCATAGTAGTTAGGCACTTGGATTAGTGTGTGGAACAATATATGAATATAAATTAGATGAAAATCCATGAACTCTAGGCCCAATACTAACATTACCGTTGCCATTGTCACTGCTCAAAGATCTAGGAAATGGAGGGATGGAAGAAGAGTCTCCACCAATGGCTGTCATCTCTTCTCTTTGCCTCTTTTTAAATTTTTTTCCCCAAAGGTCTCTTATTGGCTTTGTATTTTGCATTTAGCTTCAAGAGGCATCATTGGGCATGGTTTAACATCTCAACATGGTATTTGTCCAAGGTGATTCTTCAATCAATTAATTCCTCCCCTAAGAATTTTTGTTTTGAAATGCACACAAATTGTTTCCCCTTTCCTTGTCCATGAATGGCATGTTTCCGACAAGGATCCTTTCTAATTGAGTTCGACATTGTGATTGGAACAATTTATGAAAGTAATGTATGCTACAACAAGATATAAATGGAAAATAATTAACATTTACATTTTCTAATTAAATGAAAATAAAATAAATAAATAAAAACTAAAAATAGTTAGGGTTTGTAGCTATAATGATTTATAAAATTTTAAAAAAATAATTAGGGTTTGATAGCTAGGGTATTTTCTTTGTTCCATTAATGTAAGGTAAAAAAAATGTAGAACATAATAGAAATTAAAAAAAAAAATACAAAATTACCTCTTCAAACTTATTTCAAATCAATGGTAGACTACTCCAAATCAATGGTATGCCTTTCAAAGTCCTTTGTAGGATGCTTTAGATGCACCAAGGGCTATTATAGATAGGCCCAAATAGTCTTAAATCACCATTTCTTGCTCAACCTATGTGCTGTAACATGCCCTTTGTTTTACACAGTAATTTTTCTTATGTTTTACCCACAAGTGAATATTTTATGCATCTAACCTTAAAGAGCAATAAAAAAATTATTTTCCCTTCAATAATAAATCCACATTTGAAACATATTTCAAACTTTTCGATTGCATACAAAAGAATTCCTTTCATTGATTCAAATAATGATGATACATGATTTCCATATGAAATTTCATATTTTCAATTTCAATAGAGATGGATACAAATTACATACATAGCTTAAACAAGATTACAACAAGTATAAAGTACAATGGTCCAAGAGTTCCCCTTCAAATCTTAGCTGCCAACTGAAAAGGAGAAGCATCACTCAAACGCTTTTTCGCCATCCTCAGACTTACTATGGTACTCCGCACATCTGCCTAACTGGTAAGATGGCCCTACCCTTTGACGAAGAGATTGGTTTGGTAACCTCATAACAATAGGCTATTATGAGCATGGTGTTGTGTCATATACATTTCTAGATTGACATACAATGGTTACAACTTACAAGTATGAACATCCCATGCCTAGTACGTAATCCCGAATCATAGTGAAACCGACAGTGTAAACAGTGGCTACTTACACTACTTTGGCCAAAGTTTCCATTACCCTTAACTTAGAGTAGATGTCACACATTCACCCACCTTCCTAGCTCGATTTGGTTTATAATGACCATTATACTCTATAACTAGATTACCCCCTTTGCCATAGATCTGACCAATACTAGGAATAACCTCACATAATCATCCCATAACAATATGACTATACCACCAAAGTGTTTAAACAACATCTTGCATAATGCTACATACATCTAATAGACTCACTACATATAGCGAAGATAAGTACACATAGTATAACTACATTGCACTCAAATAAACTCCCATATATAGGGTTCATAAAGACATAATCAACAAGATAGGTTCTACAACATATTGCATAACCATGAAACAAACAATCTCGAACAAACTACTCAACATATTCAAAAACACTCTTTTCTCAACATAGTAAATAACTAATTTATCCTTTCCAACATAAAGACAAAGGAATAGAAACTAGCATGCCTATATAAGCTTCAATTGATTTAACTCCTTCCTAGTATGAATCCTCAAATCGATTGACACCTCCTCCAAGTTCCACTTGACTATCCTCTTCTAACTTCTCACAAAATCTCACAATAACCACAAACACAAAATAACTCTCAACTCACAAGCTCTCAAACTCACAGCAAAACAACATCAATATATTCAGAAAGGTAAGTGTAGCATTTGGTAGAAAGGGCACTTCTATTTATACTAATTTGTGAGCAACCAAAAGCTACAAACAAGTATTTATGCCACCTTTCTTCCTTATGCAATGACTCACTCATAGGTTTGCAACACATGACAGTTTCATGGCTCAGTCAACTTAGTATTTGGGACAGCAAGCTGAAAACAGGTTTCCTAATTCGAATTCCATTTCAAAATGATGCCAAGTTTGCACTTGACTCGTTCAAAACACTTATTTGCAAGCTTATTCGAATTCTTAGACTTCTTTTGCATTACAACCTCTACTAAATATGGCGCCACCTCTATGCTTTGGCACCACCTTCACAGGGACGGCCTGTTGACTTATTCTTTGCTTCACACAACATTTACTTCCCTTCATAAGAGATAATTCGGTTAATAACCAGACTCCTAATCGATGTACTACTCCTGCAAGCTCAAAGCCTTTCATGCCTATCTTCCCACCTAGAGTTGACCCTCAAGAGGGTAATGGACCCACTTTGATTGAATTGCAAGAACAACTCAAATAGGACTAGGTTGATGCAAGACTTGGTTTTCAACATGACATCTTTCTCTGGGATTACATTGATTTGAGAATGAGACATATGCCCAACAAGGGTAATCGTGAGCACCATAATGATCTCAAAAGAAAAGTGGGTAAGTTGAGTTTGCCTTATTTTGATGGTTTGTGGAAAACATTTGCTTGTGCTTGGGTTCAGAAAGTTGATACCTATTTCCAATTGAATCCAATGTCTAAAGATGAGGCAATTGAATATGCTGGCATACACCTTGATGGCATTTCTCACGAATGGTGGCATCACGGAATGGCCACAATGGGCCATGATCAGATCACCTCATATGTTGAGTTCATCAAAAGATTAATTGAGAGGTTCGATGTTAAGGATCTTGAACTCCATTTCAAGGAGTTGGCTCAACTAAAGCAATGGGGATCAGTGGACAACTATATCGCTGATTTCCAAAGACTTGTTGTTCTGGTCACTAATATCTTAGAAAGAAGATTGCTGGTTTTGTTCATGTATGGTTTGATGGATCCCTTGAGAGGCTGGGTCAAAGCTCTCAACCTCGGCTCATACAAGAGGTAATCAAGAAGGCTAGGGACATGGACTCTGCCAACTTGAAGAATAAATTTCAGTCTAAGGGTTCTTCATCTCAGAAAGACAAGAGCAAGAAACCTTTCTAGAAAGAATGGCCAAAGAAAAATAGAATAGATGGAAACTCGCTAGCAGTTGAGGAGAAAGAAACTATGTTTCAGTTGCAAAGAGCCTTGGGAACCAAGACACAAATGTCTTGGTAGGAGCAAGGTGCACTATATAGAGATTGTTTCAGAAAGTGAGGAAGAGAAGTTTGAGCATAATCAAGGCAGTGAGCACAGTGAATCGGAGGATGATTAGTTGGATGCCAATGAGACACCACCTAAGGGGGTGAAGGGTGGTACACTTGCCACTATGTCGGGTACTCCTAGATTCAACTCTTTCAAAGTTCGGGGAGTGCTACAAGGGCAGAGGATTACAGTCTTGATTGATAATGAGGCTACCCACAACTTTATAGATTTTGCTATGGTCACCAGGAAGGGTTTGCAGACTAAAGAGCATGAGGGATTCAATGTCATGGTTGCAGATGGGTATCAAATTTCTTGCATACAAAAGGTTCCTCAAATGAGCATTACAATTGATAACTATACAATTATCAATGATTTTTATGTGGTTGATCTTGGCAACACCAATGCCATCCTGGGTATTTAGTGGTTACACTTGCTTGGGAAGTATTCCCAAATTTTTCAGACCATGGAATTCAAATTCAAGGTAGATGGCAGGAAAGTGGTATTTAGAGGCATGTCTAATGTGTTGTACCCAAACCAATTTTTTTTGCTTCATTAAGGCATTTTGATTAAAATGGTCTAAATCTTGTAAAAGTGTCGTCAAAACTCAGTTTTTGGGCAATTCAAGTATGGGTTTTCTGTGGGTTTAATGTCTGTAAGATACTGGCAAAATTTGAAAATTAAGGTTTCTAGACCCCTATTTTTATGCAAAAACCCCTAAAAAATAGAACTTGTCAAAACTGACTGAAAATAATTTTGGTTGGCTTATTTCACTTCACGATCACAGTGGTGAAGTCAATTTCAGTTAAAAGTCAATTTAAGCTTGGTGGGTAGTTTTCACTTTTTCAAGAGAAAAGCTAGGACCTCTAAGGTCATCAATGGCAGTTGGCCAGTACCAGGTGTCAAAATCTAAGCCTAAAATTCATTGTAGAAGATTATGTGGTTAAAGATGCTGAAAAAGATACTTTGCGATAGAGGGGATTTTCAAATGGTGAAAATTGTAAAAATTATTTTAAGTCTGGAAACACTTCACTTTGCAGTGTGGGAGATACTTGTGCAATCAACGTGCAATTCAACTTTGTAGTGTCCGTACATGTGAAAATGGTGAAATACAGTCACGCACTCGTGTTGACGACAATGATGCTTCAATGTAGTCAACTCAACAAGTGACACGGTGATCGCGAGACATGAAAATGGTGAAAATCATCCGGAAACTACCAAGTCTGGTGACATTTGCGCCCCTGCAGGCCAGGGCCACCCTTCAATTTGAAGGCCCAAATGCAATTATCAGTGGTTGCAAATACATTCATTCTCTCCAAAATTCTGCCAGCTTTCCAGCAAGCTAACAAGCGAATCCATCAGATTTGTGCAACTCCAACAATTGAAGGCAGAAGCAGAAATTATGAAGGTTTTACAAGTCAAAGAGGACAGTCAAATTTCAGAATTTGAGCCCCTATAGCTCAGGGGTGCCCTTGAATTAGGCACGTCAGATGATAGAATTTGTAGAAACCATGTCCGAGGGATCTCTTCAGATTCAGCCCAGCTCCACGATGCATCCGTTTGCAAGTCCGTAAGACATACTGAGCAACCGTGGCAGATGATCCTGTGAGCACGTAAAATGGAGGGAAAATAAAAGTGAAAATATCAAACTGTACCTCTACAGGCCAGGGGTGCCTAGCTTTTTGGCCATCTAGTTGAGATTTTCGGCAGCTGTTGTCTTCACGAGATCTGTGCAGAATCCTCCTAGCTACACAGTGAATCCAACCGTCAGCCCTCGGGATTCGTCAAACGCCCATAGATGAAGAATCGGTCGAAAATACTGAAGGATAAAAACAAGCGAAAAAATGGCTCGAGTATGGAAAATTGCACCTTTCTTGAGAAAGGCGCCCTTCCACTAGAGGTCTTAGAATCAGTTTTTTGGCTTTGTCACTCCCATGAACATCTTTTCCAAGTTGTTCTATCTCCGCGATGAAATCATTAGCACGTGCATCAGAGCAATACAACTCTCAGCAATGAGGGTCAAAGTGGAGCATTATGTTGAAAGTTACAAATTGCAAAATCATTCTCAGAAGCTAAAATAGCCCCTGCAAGCCAAGCGCGCCCTTGCATTTGAGGGTCTTAATCCAACTTTCAGGCGTTGCACATATAGTCAATCTTTGTGGAATTCTTCCAGCTATGCGAGGGATTCAACGTTCAGTCAATGGGAGTCATCAATCACCGACAACAACAGATTGAAGCATGGAGAGTCAGAATCAGGAAAATGCCCAAGTCTGGTGTCATATGCACCCTTTTGGGAAAAGGCGCCCTAGTTTTTGAGGCATCAAACTCAATTTTTAGCACTTGCAGCTCCCAGCAACATGTTTGTCAGACTTGTTCTGGCTACGTGATGAATCCGTTTGCATAGTTTCAGGATCAATTGGGTATCCAGAATTCAGGGTCAAACATAGGCAGTTCGTCACAGCAGAGGTTGAAAATCTTTGAAAATTTTCTAACTCTCTTAAGCTTGGGCGCCAAAAGTCAAAGTTTGACCATTTTAACTCTCAGTTGTGATTTTTGCGTGCAACCTCTTGCATCTGGTGTCCAAAATTAATGGAGAACTTCAATTTGCGATACATGCACAAGGATTAGCTCAATTAGGGTTGGCACACCTACCTAACTGGCAGTATCACCTCCAAAATGCTTATTCATTCAAGCATAGGCGTCACAACTTCATGATTTCTTGCAGGTGGAAGCAAAAATCAGCTATTTTCTCTCCAATGCCTTTTGAAGGATCAAACGAAGACCATTTTCAGTGTTCTTCGAGGTTCTTCGTTCAGGTTGCACAGAGGAATAATTATTCATGCTTCATCTTTTCAACAAATTCTTGGCAGATTTCATCAAATTGAGACAAGGAGGCAATTTTCTTGAAGATTTGTTGTACCCCAAAATTAAAATTTTCGCTACACTTAGGCATTTTGAAGAAATGAGTCAAGACACTGTTAAATCTGTCAGAAAAGGTCAAAATTGGGGTTTGCATGTCTTGCATGGGAGTTAAAAAAAACTTGAAATTTTCAAAATCTGACAATCTGGGTCGGTTCAAAAAGATCAAACCTACAATACCCAAATCTCAGTTTTTCATCCCTAAATTTTAGGAAATTTTTTATTTTTAGCAGTTTTCTAAAAATAGAAACTTTTTCTGGGTTTTTCTGGGTTTCTTACGAAATGGATACTTGTAAAATTTTCTAAAAATAGAAAGTTTGGCCGTTAGAGTTAAGACTGATTTTGATTGGCTTAAAATACTTCCTCATGAGGCTAGTGCAGTCAAAATCACAAAAAGATCAGTTTTACTCTACTGGCTCTATTCTGCTTTTTCAGAAACTTTTTCGAAGATCTCAGGTCATCAATGGAGGTCAGTTAGTTGCCAGGTGTCAGAGTCAAGCGTTTGAGCATCAAAGAAAGGCTGCCAACGAACAATGTGCACAAGAAATGAGGAACGGGCTAAGGAAATTTGAAAAATGAAAAATGCCAAATTTTGCCTAAGTCTGGAGATTTCAGGCGCCCCAATCAAGAAGGGGTGCCTATGTTTCAATGCCTTAGAATATTTTTCATCTTGGCAGTCAAAGACAAGGGAGATGTTTTGCAAGGTAAAATTGAAAAGTTGATAAAAATTTCTAACACTGCCAGCTATGGGCGCCCCTGAAGGAGAAAGGCGCCCAGCTTTTCAAGAGGTCAAAAGCCAAAATTAGGGTTTTTGTCTCCAAGTCAATGTTGCTCAGAATCATCTCGTCTCCACAATGAAGCAGCCGACACGTTCGTCAAATCATCCAGTTATCAACAAATTCAAGACAAACAGGGGTCACGAAGAGAGATGTTTTGAAGACAAAGAACGAGGAACAAATAAAATATCCAAGTCTGGAGAATATGGACGCCCCTGAAGGATAAAGGTGCCCAAACTTTTGAGGGGTTAAATGATCAAATTTGCAGAAGACTCCTCCAGCACAACTTCGTCAGACTGGACCCATCTTTCCAACGAATCTGTCAGCTCGTCTGTCAGAATCAGCAATCATCAGATATCGCGAGGCGAACAAAGGAGAAAAAGTGAGAGAAATGGTAGAAGTTGAAAGC
Organism: Sequoiadendron giganteum; assembly: GCA_007115665.2. NCBI lineage: Eukaryota > Viridiplantae > Streptophyta > Pinopsida > Cupressales > Cupressaceae > Sequoiadendron > Sequoiadendron giganteum. The sequence continues at coordinate 457,106,097 of CM021106.1, forward strand.
AACAGTGAAAATCCAGAATAAAAAACTAACTCTGGAAGCTATGGGCGCCATACTTCAAGAAGGGCGCCTAGGGTTTTGAGCAACCAGAAGTCTATTTCCGGAGATGAGTTATCCAGAAGACCCCTTCCAGAATCATCTCAGCTGTCCAGTGAATCCATCAACCAGTCATTCTGATCAACACAACACCCGGAATCACGAATTCATCTAAAGGTCAGAAGGCAAGCATAAATTTGAATATCATGAAAATGGCTAACTCTGGAGAAAATGGGCGCCCTTATCAAGTATAGGCACCTGACATTTCGAAGGGATAAATGAAGTTTTTAGCTAATGACGTCTCCAGAACAATATTGTTAGATTCGACCAGGCTTCGCAATGGAATGTTCAATTCATTCGTCGCACAAATCAAGAAGCTGGGAGACAGAGCTGAAACAAGGTTGAAAAATGAACAGAAGATAAAATGATGAAAAAATGGCTAAGTCTAGGAAAAAAGATGGCATACCTCAAAAAAGGTGCCCAACTCCTCATGACTCAGTTTATTTTTGAGAAATTCAAAATTTTCAAAGAGAAGAAAAAAACGCCATTACTCAAGGCATGGGCTAAATTTAGGGTTTCTTCAAATTAGGGTTTGAGAAGCTGTTTTCAAAGCAAAAACTTATTTAAGGACATCTCCATGCATTATTTTTCATATTTTCTTGCAGGTGCCTTCAAGGAGAAACATAGCAGCAGCTTCAAACCTATATTTTTAAAGATTCAAGAACCCTAACTTGCTGGTTTCTCATAAAATTTCAGATCAACAATCCAAGAAAGCTTCCTTTTTCATATTTTTTCATCAAAAACATCAAATTTGTGAAGAAGGCGGTTAATACTGTTAAATTTCAGCAAGCTGATCCATTTTTGTTCTATCTTCTGGACAAATTGTTGAAGAATTTTCTCTAAGTTGCAGCAATTACTTTTATTTTGCATGTCAGGGAAAACTTCATATTCATCCATTTCTAGTCTTCTGGGTCTATGCTAAACCTTCTTCTAGACAAAACCCATACCTCAGCTTTTGTCAGAGAAACTAAAAGTTGTTGCTTTTTCAGTCAGAAGCCAGGGTTTTCAAAATCTAATCAACTAGGTCCATCCAGAATATGCTCAAGAACAATACCCAGATGCCAGCTTTTTTTGTTTTTTTTGGAGAAAATTAGAGTTTGCTGCTTTTTTTAGTCTTCACTTCGTATTTTAAAAAATGGACAATCTGGGTTGGCTTGCAACGAAATTCTAATCAAAACCCATATCTCAAAAAAAATCTCAATATTTCATCCGTTTGAGGAAGAAAAATCAGCAAGCTAAATTTAGAAAGTTTGCTAAAAATTGTCAGAACCTAGGCGTGTTTACTATCAATTTTCAAGTCTTTCAGAATGGAATACACTCTTGCAGAGTTCAAGACTAAATCAGTACTGTACCACGATTTCATCGAAATAGCCGAGACAGACTTGCATCATATCAAACCGGTGTTCAATTTACGTCCTTTAGAAGATGCAGGCAACACCACCATCAAGCATCTTGGCCATTCAGGTCTTCTTGCAGCAGCATCCATACCTTTCTCAGTACAGAGCTTAGAGTTCATAATTGCTTGCATCAAGCATTACAATCCAGCTACAAGGGAGATACAGTCAGTTGATGGAAGAATCATATGCAGCCTAAAGCCAGACATGATTGAGAAATGCTTCTCCATTCCACCATGGTCTGGAAGTGTCACCATCAACGTAGAAGAATGTGAAAGGATATGGGAAGAACATCAGGATAAGTACAGAAAGAAGATTGCACATAGGTGGCTGAAAGAGAAGCATTCTACATTGCCAAAGGATGTGGGGAGAGGACAATTCAAAGATGAATTCGCCATTATAATCACCCTACTCAATCAAGTCACAGGTCAAGTAGATGCGACAAGGTTTCAGCCTTGGATGTTCTACGTGATACCTCATATAATGAAAAAGACAGAGTTCTATGACTGGCCTACATTGATCAGTGATTGCTTACATCATCAGATAACTGAGTATTTTCATAGACACGCATTTCATATGGTCTCCTACCTAGTCTACTTGGTTGCCTATCAGGGTAAATTCAGAGTGTTAAACATGGAGGGTTCACTAAACATTCAACATGTCTACAACTACTATACTCAGTTGGAATTCACTGCTGCATCACGTCATTACAAACTGGTGAACGAAGCATTCTTGATTTACAAAGTGCAAGACCTGGATAACAAGCTACACGTTCGCATCTCATCCGTTGCCAGGGCTGCAATATCAGAATGGGCAAATTGGTTTATTCAGTTTGCCACCTTCACTTACTTAAGGGTGTACGGTTATTCAGGAGCTCCACTTATGTTACCGAGGTATCCATCAGATGAAGTGGTATGCATGGAATTCTTTAGGCAGATTTCAAATGTTCACACCCGTCTGCGTAACAAGAAGAAACCAGCCTTTAGCTTTCCTTTTGCTTTAGGCATTTACACTTGTAGATCATCCACGGAAGCTAAACTAATGGGTAACGAGTTAGACAAATTTGGTCTCAAGCCTTTCAACGAGAGACGATCATATGATCCCCATGGCTTCTATGCATCTCTACTTGGTCAAAACTATGCTCATATGCCCGCACTTGAAGACTTTTGGGCTAATTGCAGAGACGAGTATGAGGTGCGAAGGCGAAGTAACAGTAGGCTAACCCTTCATCAAATGAGAGATTGCTTATTAGAAGATATTGAAGGGTTGTCAGATGATGATGGAGATGTAATTCTCCCAGTCTATACTAGAAATAAGGTTGAGCAGCAACCTCTTCCACAAGTCAACTGGGCTCGCAAAGAATGTATCACAGTGGAAGAAAGGACAAGACAATTGGTAGAGTACAGTAAGACTTTCTTAATCCTCAAGAGAAGAGAGTCAATTCCAGTAGCAGAGCCGCCAAAGAAACACTCATCTCTTCCCTCTTCTTCAAGAGTGCAACCAAAGAACAAAGAAAAAGTTCAGTCTCAAGAGGTCACAAAGGGCAGTAGATCAGCAAAGAGTGCTAAAAGGAGGTTGGATCATACAGGGATTGTTATACAGGAACAGCCTACAGCTGAAACAAAAGTTCCTCAACCAGAGCCCATACTTCAAGAAGAAGTACAACATGATGAACCTTTGATACAAGAAACTCTACCATCTCCTAGGTCTTCGCCAATTCACATTGATTTGGAAGACGAGGAGATAGAGGCCAATGTTACAATTATTCCTCCCTTGGATGTTAGTAGAAATACCACATCTTGGCTTGAGAGCTCCTTGGGAAGGACGAGAAGGCGGCCTTTGTATCAAGTAATTGATGATGACCTCAATATATATCAAGAAGCACCCAAAAAGAAGGCCAAGAAACAAATGTATTTTGAGAGGAATCTTGAGGGTGAAATGGTCATGGAGACAGCCACACCTCTTGAAGATAAAATCAGAGATGAGGTGGATTTTGCCGATTTTATCATGGTCAAAGCAAACCTTGGTAAAAGTACTCGACATGCTGATATGAGTTTGTTTAAAATGGTAACAAAAAACATTCAAAAAAGAGTGCAGAAAGATGGAGAAGACAAGGCAGCCCTCAAGGCTGAAAATCGTCAACTCCGGTTATACATATCAAATCTTATCCAAGGCACCTCACAAACAACTCAGTTGCTGCTTCAAGTCTTAGAAACACCAGTTGATCAGCAGCAATTAAGGCAAATAGTTATTTGTGGAAAACAAACTAATGAGTGGATTGAAGAGATCATCAACAGAGGAAAAGAGGTTCTAACACAGGTCTTCCACTTAAGATACAAAGCTCATGACTTACGTCAAGGTATCCAAGATTTTGAACAGCTGATAGCCGAGTTCAAGCCAATGCGCGAAATCATAATTGCAGATTTAGAGATGGCTTGTGGCTCTACAATGGCGAGAGAACACAAAAGACAAGTCCTGGAATGGAAAGAAAGTCATCTTTTCAAGGTGAATACATATGTCAGAATATCCGAGGAGTTTGCAGCGTATAAACAAAGAGTTGTTGATACTCTTAGGTTCGTCAAAGAAGTAGTTGCAGCAATTCCTTGTCAGTATTGCCTTGAGGATGGTTCCTACATTGGGCTTGACGTAGTCCAAGCTGAGTTTCAGAGCATGTTGCATGGCAGCGATGGCAGTGTTGGGAGAATGATGATGATTTCCATGATGTCAGCGAGGTTCGAGAAAGCGGCCAATGAGAGTGAAGATTTCTTGAGATCAATTACAGATGGCGAAGAAATCTTGGAAAAATAGCATTTTGCTATTAATAGCATCAACACTCCTTCTACAAATGAAGTTGCCCGCTTTTTAGCGGATGTGATCGAGCTTTAAATCTGCTTTCTTCTAGAAGCACCTTCCACGCTTTCTTTCTATTCTTGTCTCAAATCTTATCCATTATTTGAGGATAGAAAGAAAACATTGTAACAAGTTGTCACGAGTTGGCACTTTCCTTTTTAAAAGCTTTCTAGGGTTTAGATGTTTTATCTTTTCTAGATTTAGAAATAAAGCTTGCATGTTGGCAAGCAGTAGTTGTAAAAGCAAGGAGATTTTAGGGTTTCCTACTCCTCTGCTTAGTTATAAATAAGAGCAATGTTTGCTCATTTTACTTTAACCGTACTTGTGATAACAAAATCGCTGAGCTTATGCCTTCATGTTTGTTATCATCTAGTGTTGTTCACTTTGTGTAAAGAGCAAGTTTGCATGCCTCCTTAGTTGCAAATACTTGTTTAGTGCATGTGTTGTGTTGATTATAATCAGGTTGATCGCATGTTGCAAGCATGTTGCTACAACTTGCTGTCTCGAAATTGTAATCTTTGTTCCAGAAGTTTGAGTGAATAAAATCCTGAGCGTGCTCTGTCTACCTTGATATAAATATCTCAGATTTCCATCTATGTGTTTTGTGTTAGAAGTATGAGTAAATAAAATCTTGAAGCTTGCTTTGCTGCTCTTGAAATAAAAGTCTCATATTTTCGTAATACTTTTATGATCTTTTTTTCAGCTTGCCTTAAAATGTATGTTGAATAATAGTTTGTTTAAGTATCTTTGTCAAAAATCAAACTCGTCCATTTCTAAACTCTCTTGCTCTGCGTTTACTTGAGAGGGTAGAAACTTTTTAAGCGTAGGTTAAGTTGTAGCTGTCTAGTTTCATTAAAGGGAAAACCTCAGCCGCAACATCTAGTGTTTTATAACCTTGTGTTCTCGCAACTGAACCAAAAAGATAGGCGTAATTAAGTTTAGATTACTTTCTTTATGCAACTCAGCAAAAGAAGGAGCTTCCCCTCCTAATTCGAAGAGCAGTTTACTGCACATAGCTGTCCGTTTCCAGAACGCATTCTAGAGGTGCGATTTGAAACGCCAACAAGATTGACAGAGTCAGAATATAATTTCTATTTTCTCTCTCTAAAATTCTTTTATCCTTGTCTTAGGTTTTCTTTCACATGTCAAAGTAAATGGCTAATTTTTAGAATCTGGTCATTTGGGTTCATTCAGCATAGCATCAACGACAAAACCCATGTTCCAAAAATTTTCGAGAAAATTGCTCCATTGCTTCCATTTTTGAAGCACTATGCTTTTTTTTCAAAGATTCTTTTGCATGCGGGCCTAAAACTCAAATTTTCAAAAAACAGAGGATCTAGGTCTCTTCAGCTCATTGGTGCCTACAAAACCCATGTGCTAGATTTTTCCGAAAAAATTGCCCCTTGGCCCCCTAAAATTAGGGTTTCCGAAAAAAGAAAATTTCAAAAAATAGAAAAAATTGGGTTTGTTCAGCACGCATGCATGCGCCAACAAAACCCATATCTCGGAATTCAGGAAAATAGCCCCGATGCCCCTTTGCAGCTTCTACACTGAAAAGTCATTGCATGCCTAAGTAAAAGTCAGTTTTTCAAATTTCTGACGATTTGGGTTGGCTTAGAATCATTTTCTCTACAAAACCCACATCTTGGAGTTTTTCGTAAAATTTGCCCCTCGACGGGCTATTTTTAGCCTCATCGGGAGATATTTTAGCTTTCCGGAAAAGTTGTCAGAATATAGTTGTGTTTACAGTCAACAGGCAAGTTTTTTAGAATGCAGTTCACTCAGACTAAATTCAAGACCAAATCGGTCTCAATTCATGATTTCCTAAAAAATGGCTTGACACTGATTTGCATCAAGCACATCCGAGGGTTGATTCAATCAATTTGACGGGCGTAGACACTCAAAAGTCCACATGGTTTCATACCCTATATAGCTGATAACCTTTCGAGGCTAGTTTAGAGGGTTGATACCGTTGGAATTCTGCGTGTGCGGCAAGTTCGTGTGCATTTCTCACAACCAAAGTGTTCACGGTCAAACTTCGCGGTTTCGTCATGCAACACTCTTCCATTGAGAAGAATCAAGAAAAGAGTCAGAAGCGTAAAGTTGCGGAAGAAATAAAGGCCATCACTCCAATTGCAGAGCCACCAAAGTTACCAATCAGTGAACTGCCAGTTGAAGTGTGCGGATATTTCCAGGATTGCTCAAGTTGCTGACAAGCAATGAATTGACAGTTAAGACATGTGATAATCTCAAGACGATGAGGCTGTTAACAACTTCTTGGAGGAGTTGATTGCTCATGATCACAACCAGTGAACTACAAAGTTAGGACGTCCCACCTTTCTAGGATAGACATTAAACACAACAGTTAACTTGACACCTCTTTCCAAGTTAACTAGTCCCACCTATTGAGCATGTCTATTTTGGAATAATCTATGTATAGTTGGAGTTCTCATTTAGTTTTCAATTTCAGTTAACTGATATTAGTTGTCAGTTAACTCTCATATCAATAAGGACTTGTGTGTTGCACAGTCCAATTAGTTTAGTTTAGAATTAGTTAACTGGGGTAGTTTTTCCAGTTAACCATTAAGTTGCATACATGTAGACTTAAGAATAAATCTTGCATGTTTGCAAGACTCATGTTAACTCGAGGAGATCTTAGGGTTCCCTACTCCTCTGAACTTCTATAAATAAGAGCACCCTTGCTCATTTGTATTTTAACTTTTGCTCGTGATAGCGAACATGCTGAGCCACCTTGCCTGTAGTATCGCTATTCAGTATCTATTCACATTGTAATTAGAACTTTTGCTGCAATAATAAATTGTTGAGCTGCCTTGCCGTGCAATACTGTTATTCTGTACTTGTTCACTTTTGTTAATATAAAGTTGGTTGATCGTTTATTTGTGTGATAAGTCCTCCATACAATTTGTTGTCCTGGGTTATATTTGTTTCTAATAAGCTTGTTTCATATCTACACCTCGGATAGGAGTCCCTCCTCGGGAATTTAGAAAGAAAGTTTATTGTGTGATGTTGTTATTAATAATCTTTGTTTCATATCTACACCTCAAATAGGAGTCCCTTCTCCTTGGGAATTAGAAATAAAGTTTATCGTGTGATGTTATCAATAATCTTTGTTCCATATCTACACCTCGAATAGGAGTCCCTCCTCCTTGGGAATTTAGAGATAGAGATTGTCGTCCAAGTGTTGTTTCCAGTAAGTTACTTTCAGCCTACACTTCGAATAGGTGTCCCGCCTCCTTAGGAATCTTGAGAACTAACTTACCGTTTGATGTCATTTCCAGTAACCTTCATTTCAGCCTATGCCTCGGATAGGTGTCCCAACTCCTTGGAAATCCTGACTTAAAGATTATCATCAAATATTCCCTGCTCCTAAGTCCTCATCCTCTGTTTCTCTTGAGGAAATAGGATAATTGAAGCATTAAGTTAGTTGAAGTTAAGATCTGCAAAACCAGAGAAAAACCTTAGCTACAATGTACTGGTTTTCTTAACCTTGTGCCTCTTCTAGCTGAGTCAAAAAGATAGGATTTAGAACATTTAGTTTTTCACGTATATCAACAAAAGAGGAAGCTTCCCCTCCTAATTTGAAGAGCAATCATTACGCACTGTGCATAGCTGTCTGTTGCCAATACGCACTCCAGAGGTGCGAATTGTAACGCCAACATAATGGATCTCCTCAAGTGGTTTCAGCCAAACGTATGGAAAGCATTTTTAGACATGGTGATGTTGCTTGGCAGCACAATGTCTAATTTCTTCTAAGTCTATGGACAGCGGACCTAAGCCTTATTCGGATGATTTGCAGGAGGTGTTGAGCAGCCGCAGTGTGGTTTTTAGTGACATTCCTCTAGGGAGACCGCCAGACAAGGGTTTTGAGCATACAATTGAGCTCAAGGAAGGGGCTAAGCCAGTTATTACTACTCCCTACCGGCATCCCAAGAAATTCAAGGATGAGATTGAGAAGGCTATCAAGGAACTATTGGATATGGGTCACATTACGCCAAAAAGAAGCATGGGACTCTCAAAATGTGTATCGATTACCGTGCACTAAATAAAAAGACAATCAAGAATGGGTATCCAATTCCCAAGATCGATGAATTGTTAGATGAGTTGCATGGGGCTGTCTACTCCAAGATAGATCTCAAATCCAGATACCAACATATTAGAGTGCGGGATTAGGATGTACAAAACAGCTTTCAGGTGCCACTTTGGGCATATGAGTTTTTTGTCATGCCATTCGGTTTGACCAATGCCCCCGCAACATTTTAGTCCTGCATGAATCACATTTTTAAAAAACAGTTGTGGAAGTTCCCCTTGGTATTCTTCAATGATATACTGATATACAACAAAACATGGGAGGACCACTTGAAACATCTGGACGAAGTGTTGGGAATCATGGAGGCACAATCATTGTATGCCAATGCCTCCAAATGCGAGTTTGGGACGAAGGAGATTTTGTATTTGGGTCACATTATCAACGCACAAGGAATTTAGGTGCATTAGGAGAAGATCCAAGCAATTTTAGACTGGCCACCACCAAAGACACTCACAGAGCTATGAGGGTTCTTTGTTCTTTGCAATTACTACATGCGGTTCATCAAAGGGCTCTCTCACTAATCTCACCAAGAAGGGTGCTTTCAGATGGACCAATGAGGCTCAACAAGCCTTTGACAAATTGAAAGATCATGAGCACATGTCATGTTCTTACATTGCTAGATTTCAACCAGCCCTTTGTGCTGGAATGTGATGCATCAAGTGAGGGGATCGGTGCAGTATTAATGCAGAATAGGCATCCCATCACCTTTGAGAGAAGGAAGCTCAGAGATACGGAGAAGTTATATTCTATATACAACAAGGAAATGCTCGCAATCATGCATGCATTAAAAAAGTTCAGGCAATACTTGGTTGGTGGGTACTTTGTTGTCAGATCAGATCATAACAGTTTGAGGTACTTCCTGAAACAAAAGGACTTGAATGAGCGCCAACAAAAGCGAGTCAACAAAATCCAAGCGTATGATTTTGACATTGAGTACATTAAGGGAAAGAAGAATACAACTGTTGATGCTCTTTCCAAGAAACCTGTCGTTTGTTCCTTGTCTAAGCTTTCAACGGATTGGAGAGCTCTTTTGCTAATTGACTACTCCAAAAATGTTTTCACTTGCGAATTGATGGATGGAAAAATCTAAGATGACTGGTATAAGGTAGTGGATGGTATCAACTACTACAAGGACAGGATTTTCTTGGTTCCAAAATCTAAGTTGAAGGAGCAGATCATGAGAGCTATGCATGAGACTCCTTTGGCAGGACATCCTGGATTCTTTAAGACCTATAGCAAAATTAGAGAGAGGTTTTCTCTTGGAGAGGCTTCAAGGATGATGTTTTGTGTCATATTCGAGAGTGCACTGCTTGTCAATAGAACAAGGTAGAGCACACTTTTCTTGCTGGCATATTGCAGCCCTTGCCTATTCCAGATCAGAAATGGGGACAGTATATCTGTAACAACCCCCAAACTAGGTAAATAAAAAAATTCTACTTTCACAAATAAAATACAAGGAAAGACATACATATAATGACAAAGTAAATAAACTTTTCTTTTCATTCTATTGCAACATTTCATCACAAAGAAATAATTGACACAATACATCATTATTTTCCTTTCCAAGTAAATAACAGAGTACGCAATTCATAATTACTTTTCTTTCAAATAAATAACAGAGTAAGAATCTTACAAGTTTCAATCATAGCTCGGAAGCTTTTGAGCAAATAGGAATAAGACAGTCCAGGTTCTTCCCTTTCAAACCTTGGTTCATCAGAAGTCTACTATGGAGGAGAAACATCACTCAGGTGTTTTTCCGCCAACCACGGACTTATAATGCGGTCCCCCGCACATTTACTGTTAAGTAGACGACCCTCCCTTCTACGAAGAGATTGGTTGGGTAACCGGTTCTGTATGACCAACTGAGCATAGTGTGAAGTCCTACATAACTAAATCCTTGTGTCCTCACAATCTCAATCTAGTATGTGTTTTGGACTACGGTGAACTGACAGTGTAATCGTCCCACAGTCTAAGTGGACGTAGGTGTATTACACTACTTTGGCCAAAGTGTTTCGGCAGTATTTAAACTAACGGTCATCTATCACATGCACTAAGCCAGGTTCAATTTGACTTGAGACTATCTTATCCTACGTGTAGGCTAAGTCTTTTACCGTGGGTAGTCAATCACCCCAGACCTCCTACAACAATCTACTTAATCAGGAATTGAAATGCAGTCAACAAGGGTCCCTCGGGTAACTCCTATCCTGGAATTCTTTATCCATGGAGTACATAGCTTTTCCTAGTTAACCTACTAACTTTAAAGCTTTAGACTATCTTGGTACTGATCACATCCTCGTCCTAGTATTTAATAACTAGTTTCCTCACTTCCTTTATATAAGGAGATCAAGCAGTATTCACATAAATACAATTCATCAAGTAAATTCTATTAAAAAATATTCCAACATTTCCTTTCATTTATTTGGACAAGCTATTCCTTTATAAACAAGTTGTTCCTATATAAACAAGCTATTCCTTTATAAACAAGTTGCTCCTATATAAACAAGTTATTCCTTTGTAAACAAGTTGTTCCTATTTAAACAAGCTAATCCTTTATAAACAAGTTGTTCCTATATAAACAAGCTGCTCCTATATAAACAAGCTATTCCTTTGTAAACAAGTTGTTCCTATATAAACAAGCATAAATAGGAAACTGAATTTCTCCTTTACTTGTCTACTCTTCTTATACCACAATACAAGTAATGCACATTTAAACAAGTAGATTTATCTAATTCAAATAACATAAGTATTAAGAAATAACTCTCATGCCTGTTTCCTTGCTGCTAGCGAATTCAGTTTGATAGCTTCTTCTTTTAATCTCACTTCCTTTCTATCTCCTTAAGATTTTAATCACTGGTTAGATGGAGTATTTTCCAGGTATTGTTGATTACACTCTTCACAGTTCTGGATTCTACAAGAGGTATGTATGTATATGCTTGCAGCATATAAAATCCACAGTCCTCTCAAAAAGGAAATAGTATTTATGAATTGGCTCTCTCAGCAAGTTCGAATACAGCAAAAGACAATTTGTGGCTCTCAAAAATGAATTTCGGATATAGCAAAGGTAGATGTAAATTGGTAAAAATAACAAAGTGAGAAGCTCTATATATAGGTTTTGAATTCTCATGCCTGCTACCATTTTGGCAAGAGAATTGACACCTTATATATTTGAACTAGTCAATTCATGAAGTGGCAGCTATTTAGCAACTTACTCAGCAATTTTGAGATGATTCGACCTTTATCCAAGGAGAATTTTTCAACTCACACATGATAAAAAGCGGATGAAAGACACCTACAGGCGTACTCAACCTGGGCGTCTAAAAATGGCGGATTAAGTTCCTTGCAAGAAAACGTCCAAGGTAGGAAACACCCCATCTGGCCTTTCCTCAAGCCTCCTCACGCATTCTGAGTATGGCAGATGGCAAGTTGCGACCTGGTCTTGCGCACGCACGTGTTGCAGCCGCGCAATTTCTTCTTTATTCATAATTTCGATTATCTCCAAAAAAATTTGAAGTTTGGTGTATAACATAGTGAAGGAAATCCGCATCATTTGCTTTATTTAAAAGTTTAATATAGTGTTCAATATAGCTTTCATAAGATTTATAATGACAAAATCATTTATTTATTCCTCATGGCATATTTCATACATTTTCCCCAAAAGACTATAGAAGTCGAATTTATTTACTTTCTCATGGTAAATATATATATTATTTACCAAGTGACTATAGAAGTCAAATTCATTTATTTTCCAAGATCTTATTTATTTAAAATATAAATAAATGGTTATATTTATATTATGTATTATATCAAATATAATTTATTATAGTTTTATTTACCATAATAAATATATTTATATATATATTTAAATGTTTTAATATTTAAATATAACTATATATATCTATATATTTATTCCTGGTAAGACTATAATAACATATATATTTATATAATATTAAATATATATATATTTTTATTTATTTATATATTTACACTTAAATATACATATTCATATTTGCATTAAATCATTCAAATACGTGTATTGCGAGCCAGTCAGCATACTTCCAATACACTTGTTTGTGCAAACATGTATATATACGTTTAATTGTAAATTTAAGGCATCATAATAATGTTATAACAAACATCATAGATAGTGTGTATATGTTTATAGGTGTGTTAGTCATGTGTATGTATCTATCTGTATGCTATGTCGACACATTAGTATGGCATAGTGATTGCCCATCATACGTCTGTATCGCCATGTCATACTTATTGATGCATGCATATGAGCGATACATGTATACACATATACATCCTGCCTATGTTCACATATCAATCCATGTTTGACATCAAAGATCGCAGAACAATAAGTCAGTTAACAAGTAGCACCACTCAAAAAGCACAAAGAAGTAATCCAAAACTCCTAAGCCTAAGGATGACTTATCAAGATAACTCTATCCGACCCAGTTCCTCTAAACCTTAGTGAAGTGTGTGTATGCTCAACTGATTTACTTTACCGGTTAACCGACCAAGCCCCTCTCCCGAGTGATGTCTCCCCTCCGCCTGGAGGAATAGTTCCTGTTCCTGCATCCATTGGCACAAAACCACGGCAGTTACTTGCTCATAACATTTGCAGTATATAAATCAATTATAAAAACAAGACTAATTATTCTCTTTTATGCATTACTTCATCCAAGAATAACATCAATCAAGAACATAGAATGAGTCAATCATAACATGTAAAAAGATTCTCAAATTGATAACAAGGTTCAACACATTTTATTCATCCAAATCCTTCCTTACAAACAGAATGCTCTAAGCATTGCTAAAATAGTAACTATACAATTTCGGGGTGTAACAATATCGATGGACTTCATCACCGGTCTTCCTAAGGTATAGGGTAGAAACTGCATTTATGTTGTGGTTGATTGGTTAACAAAATTCGCTCATTTCATGGTTATTTCATCTAAGTACAAGGAACCTCAAGTAGCAGATTTGTTCTTGAGGGAGGTATTCAGGTTACATGGGTTACCAAAGAATATTGTTAGTGACAGGGATAGCCGCTTTCTTAGTGCTTTATGGCAGGAGTTATTCAGATCGTCAGGTACAAAATTAACTCCCAACACCAGCTATCACCCTCAGATGAACGGGCAAGTAGAGATAGTGAACAAGTGGATTGAGGATTATCTGCACAACTATGTTGCAGGGCAGCAGAGGGCCTGGGTCCTTTGCACGTCTATATTTGAAGAGGAAAAGAGCATATAGGTAAGGTCCACAATATAAGAATATCAGGGATTCAGTCAAAGAAAGAGCTACATGACATTGGAGGAAGAGAGAACTAATGCCACATTGGTGTTCATCTTCATTTCCCCTCTATAATCAAGCTCCTTGAGGCCACATTCCATTCTGGTTTTCCCCACTTTGGAATGTCAAGGATAAACAGTTGAGTTGTGAGTCTTTGTGTATATTTCACCTAAGCTCACTTCATTATGCTACCATGCTCTGTTGCATTGAATGTATGGATAACTAGGGTTTGGATGGTTTGAGTTTAGCACACGAGGTATAAGCTATAACTTGAATCTAATGTATTCATCTTGAACCATTAATGCAAACTAGCTGTTGTGAAGTAAATCTTAGTTGTAATTAGAGAATATTTTAGGATTAATGGATGTTAAATACTTGGAATGTTTTTTTAATTTATCATTGTTAGTACAACTTGTGTAGATTCTCTATACTGTTTCCGTGTGCTTGTTTATTATTCTGTACAAATGTGTTTGATAATTTGTAAGATTTTTGTTCACTCTAGATCTCTACATTATAATAAGTGGACTTATTTTCTAAACATTATCCAAATTGAAAAGGAACTACATCGCTACTCAGTGGAGGGTGTCTTGTTATTTATTATTTATTTCAGTTATGCCTGCTTCTAATGAAACATCCTTCAAAAATTCCATTCATTTCCATGTAAATATACATTTAAACGGTTAAACCTGTCCATGACTTGCAGGTAGGCAGAAGGGAAATCTCCCCAAATAGAAAAATATTAAAATAACTATGGTCCTATACACTGCTCTTTACGACTTTGTCTTTGACAAATTTTAGGAATAACATAATTAATAACCATCCTTTTGAATTCGAGGCCTACAACCAATCTTACTAGGGGGTCTGTTCTAAATTGTGCAGTAATTCTCCACTAATACAATTTTGCTGTGTCAGAGAACAAGCATCATTTTTAAATTTTAAGTCAATCTTTCTAGATAAGACTGAAGACTTCCTGACTTTTGCAAAAGGATTAATAAAGTATATTTTGAAGGACCTTTCTTAGCTGCCAAAGAAGTAATTCAGATCTTTCCCCATACTTCTCTTGTCATGATCTTTGAACTTGTTCACCTGGGATATTTATGATTTGAATTTGTTTGTTTTGCAGAAACTCTATTCATCACTTATTACAGGACTACGAGAAAGTGGAAAGACTGAAGAAGCTTTGAAAGTTTATAATCAGCTGAAATGCAGTAAGCGTCACTTGTCGAACACCCTTCATGAAAATGTGTTGAATATTTTTAGTTTTAGGGAAGATGCTTAAGGATGCACATATAATCATGAAGCTAAACGGAGGCAATTTGTAATGATATTTTTATTTGTGAATCATGAGTTTTTTGCCCTAAAATCCTTTGCTTGCTTTGGGCAGGATAATGCAGAGTGCATCTCAAAAGCGTGCTTAAATAAAACTGTCCCTGCTTTTGCTGAAGGGGGAAATATATATATACTTAATGATGTATTGTGGGAGTTCCACAATGCCGACTACAAAATAAAACAGATAATCATGTTAAGTGTTTGTAGCTAGGGCGTTTATTCTTTATTCCCCCTTTCTGTGGAACATGATGGTCTTAGTGTGGTAGCTGAGCAAAACAGTACCAAGATATTAGATACTCTATTCAATAATGACATTGGAAGTATTTTTATTCATATGTCATCATAGGTTGTCTGATTAGAGAATAACAAGGAAAATTATGAACCTGTGGAACTTTCGTTGGTTAATGGTTTTCTCCTAAAAAAAGGGCAAACCCTGTTTAAGGTTTGTATTGGTAATTTCGAACATTTGATTAAGAATTTTCTGGATAGTAATTATTCTGATCAGGCGCTGTTTTTGAATCCATTGCAGAGAATTTTTAACATTGATCTTTCACGATATATTCAGCAAGGCAAGAAACGTGAACTGTTTAAGCTACTCAAGTGGATGCAAATCGAAGTACCTTCTTGCACAGTAAACTCCAATGCTACAGGAAAAGGGTCGATCAGATACAGCAGAAGTGTTGTCTATTCCAACCAAATATCCTCCACCATCGTAGCTCTTGATAATGAGAAGAGAATGCCCACTTTCATTCAGGGATTTGCTGCTTCACCTTTTAAGAAGCAAAATTTGAATTTAAATAAAGGGAAACAAACATAAATAAGATTTCTAATTCAAACTACCTATAAACTTCGGGTTGAGCTCAATGCACATTGATTGTAGACATAAGTTCAGAAAATGCTAATGAATGCTATGTAGTTGTTCAAAAGAATTTTACAAAATTTAAGCAGCATGTACTCGTCAAAATTGATAGGTAATGTTTTGGAAGCTTACAGTTCGATTTATAGTTTTTGAAAATTGGGATATTGCAATCATATAGGATGATATTAAACATCTTGTTGCGAAAATGGAGGTTGAGAGATTTTAAATTATGGAAAAATGTAGGGAAATGAGTTTATTTGTGTATTTAACTAGCATTTACATTAAAGGAGATTCAAGGATTAGATGATAGAAAATTATATATATGTTAAAATGTTAGAGAGTATGTATCAAACAATTAATAATAGTAACAAGTGTTAAACAAACAATAATAAGTGTTAAATAATGGAATGAAATAAACTTAGACATATTTAGATTTTTTTCTTAAAGAAATTAGATATTATCTGATTTTGAAACATTTTCTTCCAGATTTAAAACATAAAGCAATGTAAATGAAAAAGAAAAGTTGCCATCAAATTGAATTATATCATATTACTATATTATTCATTCTTTTGTTATGTTTTCATCATTTTTTTTTTTGTCTATTTTCACTTTTATTTAGTTTTTCAATCTCCTCCCTTCCTACCCTCACCCACCACTTAACTCTTCTTAATGTCATTTATACAATCATATTGTTCATTATCCTCTTCCTATGATGAATCATTGAGTGTGGTTATTCAAAATATCATCCATTGTTTAAACTACAAGTGTTTACTCTATCATTCATGGACTTTGAAAAAATCATACCATTTATAATTATTGGTTCGTTAATATTTAAAAATTATTGATTTGAATGAAAAGATTTAGTTGCACTTGTGTCTACTACTAATCAAACCTAATAATTTAATATAATATATTTTATTTTTTAATATTTATATATAAATATATATGTATATATTAAATTAAAAATAAACAACTTGTAATAAATAATCATCTTAATATATAACAATTTTATATTAACAATAAGAGAAGAAACATTGCCAACATGTAATATCTAACTTTTAATTATTTTTAATATATATTATATTTGTTTTATTTATTAAATTTATTTAATAATAATTCGTAATATAAAATTTATTAAATATATTATTTATTTAAAATTTAGTGATTAAAATTAAGTTTGTAGTTATGGATAGTGTTATGATCATAGTTGGTGTTAGAGATAGGTCTAGGATTAGGATAATGGTCTATAATTTATTGTTAAGGTTAGAGTTAGGGATAGGGATAGAATTAGAGTTAGGGTATGAGTTAGGGATAGGGTTAGATCATGCAAATAACTAATTAACAATACTAAAACACTATAATTAAGAAAACTTACATTTATTTTTATTCACATTAATAAAAATTACATTTAATTTTTATCAAATCTAAAAAACAATAATTACAATACTATAAAGGCAAGTACTAGCCACTACGTGGCACTTGTTTCAAATGTGAGATGGAAATTAGATCAATTAATTAAATTAACTAGTGTAGTGCTGAGGATTTAATTATATAAATGATTTATTTAATTATTTAGGATGGTGTTAGTATGGTAGTGTTGTTGTATTTGATCAATAGCATGACGACATTAATAAAATATTAGGAATAATGTTGATCAAAAAATCTTACAGAGTTTTCAAAATGTGCTCAGGCGAGAGAAAGAACGTGAGCGTCTTTGTTGTGGTTTCATCCATTGGGAGGCCTGTGGTGGTGGGTGTTGTGGCTTCCGCGGCTGACTACGCGCTCCCGGTTGGGGGTGTGGTTGGGGACGTCATCGACTCCTTTTACCATGGTGTTCCTCACTCTGCCTCCTCCCCATGCCCTGCTCTGGTTCACCGAGCTTTGGTTCAAGACTCTTCAGTGCCCCTGGCTGCCTTTGCACCTTGTGGTGCCCCCGATGTCTCTGTTCCTTCCCTATCCTTGGCGTCGATGATTGGTGTTGACGGGATTAAGGGCTCTGCTCCTGCCTCTCGTCCTCCTGCTGCTGGGTGTCCTGTGGGGAAGGTAAATACTATTGCACAGGTGGGTGCGACTGGTGATGACGGGTTTGGGGGCTTTGCTCCTGCCTCTCATCCTCCTGCTCCTGTGGGGAAGGTTAATTCTTTTGTTGATGTTGCTCGAGTGGCTGCTCGGCCCCCTTCTCATAGACCTCTTCTCTGTGCTCGAGACTCTCCTGTGTTAGTGTGTGGGTCGGAGATTGTTGAAAATGAAGAGTATTACTCGAAAACAGGGGTGGTTTGCAGATTCAATGGCCTGTGGCCATCCCTCCTGGATCTCCACGATTAGGTTGCGGCTTCTTGGAAGCCCTTGGTTGTTGGGGAAATCGAACTCTACCCTAGTGCTAGGGGCTTCTTTGTCGCAACCTTTGGCTCCCCGATTGAACATGACTGTGTTCTGGATAGTGGGTGGATGTGGGGTATTCATTCTCTGACCATAAGGCCTTGGTCTCGTTCTTTCAACCCACTCATGGAGCAATTGAACACCAGACCTGTCTGGGTCCGTCTGTCGAACCTTCCTCTGTAGTTTTGGGAGGAATCATGCTTCAAGGCCATTGGCAATTCCATTGGTCGTTTCCTAATGGTGGATTCCACAACCGGGGAGTTTGGGCATACTACAGTCGCACGGATGCTAGTTGATCTTGACTTCTCCAAGCCTCTCCATGGGGATGTTGTTTTGTTGGTGGAGGACAAACCATGGAAGCAACTCCTTGACTATGAGGGTCTCCCCTTTCAATGTCAGAGGTGTTTTTCGATGGGTCATTTGGCCTCTGCTTGTCCTCTTGCCCATCGCAAGGGCGCTGCGACTTGGTGGAAGGATGCTCTCTTGGATCACCTCACGGTGGGCTCTCCTTTGGTTGCTTCTTCGCTGCGGGTTGTTGAACATACTTTTGATCCTCTATCGGACTTACCTTCAGTAGATCCTCTTTTGGAGCATTCTGGTGATGCTGGTATGACTATGCCTGTCCATTCCATTGACGCTGGTAATTTTGTGATGGTCTGTTCTACTAACGTTGTTGTCTCTGTCTACCCTCTGTCGAATGCCTCTGCTGTCCCTTTGGATGTTTCGTGCTTAGGTGCTCTACCTCCCTTGCTTGGTGGTTCTCCTATGGTGCCTGGGGTGGATCCGCTCCTTTCCCCAGTGGTTCTTGACTCCGGGCCTCCTTGGTCGGTAGTCCTTCAGAAGAAGAAGGCCCTTGTTGCTGCTTCTCAGCCCCAGACTCGTGGTGCCAGCCTTGACCCCTATGTTTTTGGGTTTGTTTAATTTCTTTGGGTTTCTACAGTTGTCTATCAGTTGTTGCTGGTTCTTCCTCTAGTTCAAGATTCTTCTTGAACTATGTTTTCTTTGGCCTTTGAGCCTTGTGTAAAGGGTTCAGCACCCTGTAAATGCTGCTTAACTTTTCAAAAACATTAGGAATAATGTTAAAATGTGTCATTAAGAATGATGGTGGATTCAAGTGTCTAAATTTTTCCTTTCTTCAAAGAGTCATTGTTACTAAAAGAAAGTAACAACATTTTGAAGAAAATAAATATAGATACTACAATGAAATGACAATGATGATAAGTTGCCCCAA
Organism: Sequoiadendron giganteum; assembly: GCA_007115665.2. Classification (NCBI taxonomy): domain Eukaryota; kingdom Viridiplantae; phylum Streptophyta; class Pinopsida; order Cupressales; family Cupressaceae; genus Sequoiadendron; species Sequoiadendron giganteum. The sequence goes on from CM021106.1 coordinate 457,125,635, forward strand.
GTGTTTTAAGAAAATGAATGGGAGGACCCTCCAAAGGGTAGGTGGGTTGGAAGAACATAGGTGTACTCTTGAAAGGAAGAGATAGAAAAATTAAAATTAAAATAAGAGGAAGTGGGTGAAAAATTAGGGGGACAAATAAATATGAGTTGGGGGCAAGGGAAGCAGGATGATGAACGGGGTAAAAATAGTCATTTTCACTCTTAATAAAAAGTGATTAGAGCACCATATTAGAAATAGACCAAATTCTACCTCACGAGCATCAAAGCAAGCGGATAAGAGAGTATTGACGATAGGACAAGGCAAGACCATTGGTGATTCACATTTTTAACCTTGAAAAACTAATTTTGAGTGCACTATTAGAGTTAAGCATGTGAAGCAGAGACATCACAAGATGAATTCCATCATGCAATGTTTTTATATCACACAAATGATGTCTATGTTTTGAAAGTGCAACATCTACACCATGGACCATGACATTTGTGCAAAATTTTCACATTGCAATATCTTTGCCTTAATGCATGATGTCTACACAAAAATGTGTGTTCGTTTGCAATCTATAATGTAGCATATGCACTAGAATATGAAAATGATGAAAATTTGATGCAAGTGTTTAATGGTTGTAGAAATGACTTTCAATTCCAATAGCTTGGGAGAAGTGATCAACTATGATGGACCTAACACAACATTTTAGTGATGACCAATGGGTACTACTTGAGATAGTTGGTCTATTGTAATGTCCCCAGTAAAATATTTGGTAAATATTATTTAAGTTTCTTTGTTGAAATATCTTAAGCTATTATTTGTTCAAATATTATTTTAAATGATATGCTCCCAAGCTTATATATTGTTATCTTACTCTTGTAAACTTGGAAATTTCTTTGCATCACTTTTACACAGTAAAATTAAACTCAAGATTATAGGTTGGATTCCACAAAAAGGAGATATAATACTAATTTAAATGTTTTTCCATAATTTAACAAACCTAGAAATTTACCTCATGATTACATATTAACACTTTATGTGTTTTAATATGATATACATAAACCCAAATTTACAAATGAAGCCATAATTGGGCAGTAACTTTAAGAGCTTCTCCTTATATTTAATATAGTCCAAGTTACATTAAGTGGGGTTGTAATAAAAATAGAAACTAGAGTTGCAACTTCATGGTTTATACATTATAGAGGTAACAAAAATTACAAATAAGACTCACAAACAAAGATAAAATTGCAAAACCCTTCTTTATCATTAAATGGGATTGGAACCCATTACCATACACTATTATAATGGCAACCACAACTGGAGATACAATAGTATGTCTTGATAATAGAAATAGCGGCTACACAATCACAATATAAAATTAGAAATACAAGGTTTTCTCCCAAGGCAACCTACAAATTGAACAAGCTTGTATCATTAAAGATATGTCACCAATAAATCTCATGCACAACCTCTATATGAGACCACTCCTTCAACCAAAGGGATTCCATCCTAAAATGCAATATCTATGAGGTTTTCATCTCTCAACCTCCATAGATCTATGGGTTTTCATCCTCAAATCTGAAATCTTGAACAATGAGTTCTCACAATGATGTAGTTTTTCATATATTTCATAATAATCTTTTTGTTCATATTCAAAATCCTAATATACCCAAAAAGGGTGTCAAAATATGCAACAATGGCCTCCATCTTGAGATGCTAGGTGACACGGATTGCTCATACCTATCAAGCATTGTTTCCCTTTGAATCATGCCAAGAATCATGCTTACATGTGCAAAAATGTACTTGGGAGGCATAAAGGAATATCCCATGCAAACTACAATTTTCCTCATCAATAATGATGAGGGCTTCCTCAAATTTTGAAACCCTAAGTACCTCATTAATGGGAGTCAAAGTTGTTTTTTTTGTTTGCACAATTGGGTGAACACGTGGAATTGTGTCATTATTAAAAGATAAATTTGTACCTATGGGAACCTTTTTGAAATATGTTTCATCAACTTGCACATTAATGGTTTTTCAATCATGTAGGGAGGTAGGTGGATGCAAACAATGAAAACAAGTAGGAGCATCAAATTTTGGGTGTCATTTTGACTCATTCCATAATTCAAGGTTTAGGGTTTAGAAGGGAGGCATGCCAATGAAGGCAAGTCTGACTCTTCAATAAGGGTTTGTGAAGGAGCGAAGTTTGGTGGAAAATAATTACTGTATGGGAAACTTTTGAATTCTTGATGAAAAAGGGAATGAAGGCGGGTAACAAGTAGAGGGCATGAATAGATGGGGAACCAATACCCTAGTAGAAATAGAAGAGAAAAAAATCTTGGGAAAAAAATCCATGCCAAGAAGGGAGACTCTACAACTCCAACGACTTACATAAACTTAGAAGATTGGTCATGCCTTCATACTTAGAAATTTTAGGAATCTCAGGCGAACTCATGAGGGATGAAGGGGAAGAGATTGTACATAAATTTGGATCAAGGGAGACGTTAGAGATAGAAAATGAGAATTTTGTATTACAACATAGATTATGGAAAAAGGAGACATGACACCCATATCATGTCACATGGATGCTTGAGGTGAGGGCAGACAGGGCAACATTGATGGCATTGACAAAGAGATGGCAATAAAAGACTAGCTTTTTCTACCTCCCAATAAGGAAGATGGCAATCATGCTTGAGGGTGTATGGTAAATTCTATAGATCCCCATTCAGGTTTGAATGATATACTTGTGGGATAAGACCCCCCTATTTTTAGTGTAGTGATTACTTGGGAGAATAGACACTCCTCTTAGGGGATCATGGGATTAGACTTGGATACATTTGAGAGAAGATACACTTGATTCTCATGGCTCTTGTCAATGAAAAATTGCTACTTGACAAGATAGACATATTTTATGATGGAATTAGTAGATGTGATGATAGATATGCTAGATGATGGTACAACATCTACATTGGGATTGTATGTATTGACATAATGATATAGGGATTTATGCATATGATAGTATACTAGGATGAACACAACATTGACACATCTACACTATTACAAGTTTGGGCATGGGAGAACATTGTAGTGGGTTGACCAAAGGAAGTATGGGAGGTGAGATAGGATGATGACCCCATGATGTATTCTTGGAGGATGGTTAGGGAAGATTGAAAGAGGCATTTGTGAGGCATGCACCTTCATAGGTATGCATTAGATGAGCTAACACTTTAGGGCATCATATGGAGGCCTTATGTGGAGTTGTGAGAGGACTTGTTTTTGCCTAGAGGTTACACAAAAACAAAGTGTTAAGTGTATTTTGCCACAAAAGCTACATGATTAAAAGGTATAGGCCAGACCAAGTGCTTAGGTAGTTTGGTATTTAGTAGTGGATTCTATTAGGGCCACATGTGTGTGCATGGGGTACCCAAGAGATCAAGGAGTGGGGGCCTATATAGATTGATTGAATATATCAACTAGTTGGATTGGGATCTAATCAACATACTAAGGCTAAAGGGAGGGCATAATGATGCAAGTGTGGTGGCCATATATGATGCATGGTGAGCCCATATGATTCTTGCGATATTGACTACACCATGGCATAGGGCCAAATCATTGCATGACATGATTGTGGCCATTTTGAGAGTTTGTGCATAATGAAGATGACAACAATAGAGGTTAGGGTAGCTTAGGGAGGAGTTAGAGCAAAGCAAGAGGAGGTTGTAGTAGAAAGAGGTGATGGAGAAGATGAGGAGATGATTTTTATTGTTGTATTTCACACCTTTTAGAGTGACATAAAACAAAACATGTATGCAATAAGGCAACTGATCAAATTAAAGGGAAAGGTCCTTGTAAAGTAAAAAAAACCTAAAAATGAATAATAAGTACTTGTAATTTATAATTTTTACAACGGTATCTAGGGTGGTTCACATTTATGCTGAATAAAATATAAATTCATACATTTTTTAGTTTTTTCCTAGGGTAATAGGATAATATGCTCTTTCAAAACTAGGCAAAAGGTTTTTTTTTTTTTAACTAAAAGCAAATCCTACAACTAGGTGTTTACACCTTGATTGAGTAGGGCAAGTGTACATGGATTGAATGGATTGACACATAACCATGTAATGTTTTGAAACTAGTATTTTTGAATTTTGACAAATGTTTGATAAAATGCATAAACCCTCACGCTTTCTGATCACCTACATTTTGATGTGGTTAAGGCGAGAGCATAGAATAATTAGAACACTAACTTACTAGTGGTAAGCTACACAATTTTACAATGTATGCAATATACAAAATTTAAATAATAAACCATGTCTTGGTGGCATTGTCATTCAAACTTACAAATTAAAATTAATTTGTTGATGAATCACACAAATGATTACAATTTTTGAAAGATGAGTGGTGAGTACTCTTCAATATTCAAATTTAGGAATCATGAAAAATAATTGACCAATAAATGAAAAGTAGACATTACATTAAATAATTAGAACATAAACTAAAAACACATAAAATAAATACCTAAATTAAATGATCAGTTGTAAAATCAAATAATATAATTAATACAAAAAGATTCTAAGTATAATCTCTAACTTCAAAATGTATGACTTGCATAAGAATTTAATAACTAAACTCTCAAATACCAAGCTTGATCTAACAAGAATGTCATTATTGTAGAGATCTAAATAATCTCGAGTTCAAAACTTCCTCAATTTTAAAAAACAAAAACTCTCAAATACCTATCTCAATTAAACTTTAACAACCTTTTTATTGTTAGAAAAATACATGAAACCTAATGTAGGAATGAAGGGTTGTATGGTCCATTCTATGGTATGGTGTTCCCAAAACTCCACTAATGTATTGTGACTCCCTCATAAGATGGGACAACCCTTACAAGGAGTGGAAATAATGGTTCTAATTGTTTCCAATCATTGATGTTAGGACCAATTTTTAAGTCACAACCTTCTAATTGGCTATGTGTCAAACCTTTGTCCCCTTTTATGTGGCACTTACAATATTAGTACTTAAAAATTAAGTGCTACGATATCTTTTTCTTGTGGACAAGAACTGAAATAATAAGGTGGGACCCACTCTATGAGAAAATTGCAATCATTCAAAGTATGTCATTATCAAAGCAAGCCCAAAACCAAAATTATATTACCTTTCAAACTCCAAGGCAAGTTTTCATATGCATAGAAGCTTATAAAGTACGGCCAACCAATAGGAAGTGTATGATGATGATATGGCTCACAATATTATGGTGACATTTCCTCCATATTTTTTTTGTATTTGGAAATAATTCGACTAGTAGCTCTTTCATAAAAATAATAAATAATTACTATTGAGCTCTTATCACTGGAATGGCCAACAATAGCATATGATTTGTTGTTAAAATATGCTAGAAAGTAATATATAAATAAAATTATAAACTCATTGGAGATCTTAGACATGATTAAAATTGAAAAAAAATTGATCTTTGATGAGAGGTTTTTTCGTTCTCAAATTCAATTTAGGAATCAAGAGAGTTTTTGTCTTCTAATATCATTCTCACGATGGTTTTCGTCCTTTGACCAAAAGATGAATAAAAGATGCTTAATCTTCAACAAAATGGTCTTTGACAACAAATAATAGATTATTTTTCTCAAACTCAACTCCTTTTATAAACCCTTATTTGTTGTTTTTAGTCTCCTCAGAAAATCTCTAGATTTTTTTTTTAATATATTAATTTGCTCCTTGTCATAGTGACGTCAAATTATGTCATCTTTTCAAAACACTTTATAATATCACTTTTAGGTACTTATTAATTTAATAATAAAACATAAGTTATCTTTGTATAGAATTAAAGTTACTTTTGAGCAACTTAAATTGAATTATTAAACTATTTTCTTAATTCAAAAACAATACATGTCAAATTATGTCATCTTTTCAAAACACTTTATAATATCACTTTGAGACACTTATTAATTTAATAATAAAACATAAGTTGTCTTATAAAATTAAAGTTACTTTTGAGCAACTTAAATTGAATTAATAAATTATTTTCTTAGTTCAAGGAAAAGGACATGACAAAACATGAATGTTATGGTCAAATTAAATGTAGGACTCACTATAAAGTCATGAGCTATGTCTTTAATCTCACCTACAATACAAAGTTTGTAAATTCATTAAAGCAATTTAACCTTTAGCAAATATAAAAGACATCTCAAACATTCATAAGCAAGATAGGCATAATAAATGTCATTGGGTAAATTATAAAATCACAATAACATTGCATACACAATGACTAGTAACTCTAATAATATGTAGGCATGAAAATTATCATTTATCAATAAAATTAAGTACAAAAAAACACCTATTTATATTGTTTACAAACAATTGCATGATAAAAATAAATTAAACTAAATACACTTCTACCCTAACTACAATTATTTACATGGTGTGCAAGCTTTATTACAATTTATTTCATTTACTTTCTAAATTTACAATCATGTGACTATTAGTTGAATTGACAATCAAAATATTATAATTATTCTTTAAAAGCTCTTGTCTCTCTCATGATGAGGTAGTTGATCTAAAAATAATTGATTTTAAACTATAAATAGTGAAGACTAAAAATAGCAAGGGATCCTTGCACTAAAAATATAACTACGTTACAAATAGAAAATACCTAAATATGCTCTTCTCTTTGAAATGGTGATAGCTAGAAATAGAAAAAACTATTTTAGCACAAACTAAAAATAGATTTTCATCAAGCATATACATTTTTGATGATTTTTTAACTTTTCCTCTAATCATGACTAACCCTCTAAGAAACCTTAAAAATATACTCATACATCCATCTTTGTATAGGTGTATCATTCTTCTATCAGATCAACTTGAATATGGGCTAACAAAAATAAATTGTTTTATAAGCTTAGATGTGTGTCTAAACACTAGAAAAAATAACAACATTTTTTTTTCCTCCTTTGTATTGGCACACAACATTGTCCAATTGTGCTCTTATACACTAGCTTGTTCAAATCTTTAAAATTGACTCCTTAATATTAACTCATCCTTTGCCTTAGTCATGCACCATTACATTGAACTAAAGTTTTTTATTTTAACACTTTCTTTGCATTGACACATCCCACAATTAGTATGCACTACTACATAATATTTTTTTTAAAAGGTCTTTGTAATGGCACATCATATAGCCTAGGCATATGCTGCTACTATTCAACATTTTTTTTAATCTTTTGGTTAGGCATGCTTGTTGATTGGACCATACTCATACATTTGATTTTTATGTTAAAAATCATTTTTTGGCACATGTATGTTAAGAGGCACGTGATATTGTTCTACATGTTATTTTTTAAAAAAATATACTCTTTGCTAAGGCATGTGCCTACTCCTTGGCACATGTGCCCAATCATAAAAATATTTGTTTTCTTTTAAACAACTTTACATAGACATTTCCACGTTTTTTCATTTTTCTTTTGAAGAGTCTTCTTTGTTAGTGTGCCTCGATGCTATTTGTGTGTCAATGGACAAGAATGTTTAGATTCACAAAGTGTATTTCTTATCCCTTTTTGGTGAATCCATCTTACACATACCCTATCAAGGTGCATTCTTGAGTTCACCAAAGACTATTGGTCTTATTAATACATCTTGAAATTCCTTTGTAATGAAACACCTTTCTCTTTTATGTGCACCAATACTTGTAGTTGCAAGTTTTTTTTTAAATCGCCCTTTGTTAAGGCACATGCCACTAGCTAGCCACATGCCAATACACTAGCTAGGCATGTACCAATACACTAGCAATCAAAAATTAATTTATTTTTTTCCAGAATGATGCACCTGCAATCCCTTCCACACACCTTTATGTCATCCTTTTCTTTAGCATGTAGCTTTCATTGTGTAAGTTTTTTCATTCTTCTCAACACCTCACATCAATGCGTCTTCTTCATTAATCCAAACTCCTTTTTTGCATTTTGAAAGACTTGTTGAGTGGCATGTGCCAACTACTAAGTGTATACCATTACTCGTGATGAATCATACTAATCCTTTGTATTGACATGCCTAAGATTTTTTGGCATACATTGTGGGTAATTTATAAAAATTGTTTCACTCATTTATTGAGTTGAACCGACAATCTCCTTTACATGCTTATAGTATTTGATCGCCATCCTCTACTTTGGCATATGGTAGAGGATTTCAACATGGCAATATAATGGCTTTTCACTAATGCACACCTGGATTCTTTTAGTGTGCTTGATTATTCTTCAAGTATTTGAATTGATGATCCTACAAGGGTAGTAAGAACCAATAAGATTATGTGTAGAAGATAAGAATTTAGAACATGTCAAAGGTAAATAAATACTTTTTTTGTTTGATAAGGTTGATAAAATATGACCTTTTGTATGGGTACAAAAAATGGCTCTATCTATTGACCATGGTGTATACTTGTAGTATAAAACTTCAAATTCTCTAAGCTTACAAGTAGTATAATATTTTATTAGTTGGAAAAATAGAATTAGACTATCCCTAAATTTCCTAAATGATTATAAAACACGTGATACACCACAATAAGGGAAAATACAATACAACATAACAAAAATGCCACAAACTAGGAAACATAATATAAATAATTTGGAAGACATACATACTCTTTATGAGAAGAAATGAAAGGAAACAAAATGAGTTACACAAAACTCTTTATAGGCTAGGAAAAGTAACAAGTTTCGTTCCTTGTGAGCTAAGAGTCTAGTCATGATAGCATATTGCATGACGATTCTCAAAGAGCCATTGTTTAGGTTGATACACATAATCACACAAGGATAAACTCAAGATGAACTGATTAATATGCACCAAGATGAAAAGTTCATCTTCCATAAGTAGAAACCCCTCTAGGAGATAAGATAATTTATTTGGATTTTTATTAGATGGAATAAGTTAAAATGATATAAAAAGCATGCAAATGTGCTATCAATAGAGAAAACCATAAGTTAACTTGAATTTTCCCCTTAGTTGGACCTTGATTCAAAAGATCCTTCTAGAACTCATTTAAGACTCTTAATTACCATGACCTTTCCAAATAGATTTTTTTAATATTTTAGAACCATGCCATGTGAATTTGTAGAATATAATTAAGTTTCCATTACTACAAACAATGCTTCTTCTAGTATAGATAACACTTAATTTAGGTCTTTAGTTTAGGTTTTAGGCTTGTTTATGATATAGGCTTGGACTTAATTTCTTAGATATATGTAGCCTATATATACATACACACACACACATATATATATATATATATGTGTGTGTGTGTGTGTGTGTGTAATCAAATTTAACTTAGGGCCATAGGAAATAGTTAATAGGTTCATATTTAGGTAAATTAAAATAATAAGTAGTACTTAGGACTTAGGACTTAAGATTTGGAAATAGATAATTTAAACATATAAATAGGAATTAGACCAAAATCAAAATTATATGTTTTGAACTCAACCTTAGTTAAGATCTACACATAATAATTTTTTAACCTTGACTTAGATTTTTGTCCTAGCCTTATATATATTATTTACATAAGAAACTAGGCATGATAACTGCTAAGTCCTAACCCATACACTACTAAAAAATAAATAGAAACGATAACTACTTAGTAAAATCAAACCATCTAATAATTGTGTAACACAATAAGATGACCTTTCCAAGTGGAGATTTTGCCCATGACACTAGGAAAGTCGGTTTTTCTTAGGATTTTTCCTTATGTCAAGTACCCTCACATTAAAATGATGAAAATCCTTATTCCACTCATGCATTCCAATTTTTCTATACATTGGTATATGTGTGTGGCTATGATCAATCATCTTAATTATTTATACAATAATTTGAGTATCTTGTCACATGGGGGAGGTATTCATTTCATCAATGAGCTTAGCATTATCATTTTCACTTTTTGTCTATTCAATTATCAAAAGGGTTCTATTTTTCTTATTGATTCATATCTAGTTACTATAGAGGTTCTAGGTAACAACTTTTCTCCTTTGTTTCATTTGGTGGATAAAATTATGGGTGGAGACTAGGTTTGCATGGAGCCCACCTCTTGTGAAATTATCAAAAGTGATGAATACTTACTTTGGTAGATCTTTGTTAATGGTGGCATAGATTTCTATTTAGAGAATATAAAGGGACATGATCATGTCATGCTAGTTAAATTTATAAAATTGTGGAATAATGGGTAGGTTACTATCAAAAGTGTCTAATTTTTCATCATTGAGGACAACATTTCTATTACCATTGGTTTGTGGTCAAAAGGGCTTAAGATGAAGAGAGATGACAAGTCCAAAGTCAAAAGTTCCATGAATACTTTCATTTCTAACGATGAGAATGTTGAGTGGTTCCAAATTTTTTATAGAAGATAAAACTTGTCTAAACCATGGGAGGAAGTAAGTACACAACTAATTGAGTATATCACTCTAGAGGACCGGGTATAGTGACATTTTTTCTTATTTTTTCCCCTTTTGAATCACCTTAGACATGGTTTTCTTGTTAGTTTCCCATACTTTTTGCTAAGTCCTCTTCAACAATGTGTTGTAGAAGTCCTCATAAACAAGACATAAATCCATATCCACCAAGGCCTAATTTTTCATCTTGATTATTTTCATCTATTCAACTTGATTACCCCTACTGTAAGTGTGTACAACAACCCAAAAAAAATTTATGTCCCTTATTCATCCCCTCTTAATCTAATAAGTGAGGATGGAATTGCTACCTGTATCAAGGCTTTTTCTTACTTCCCTCCAATTTATTGCAAGAAGTTTTCATGAATTGAATAATCTGCCCTTGAATTTGGAAATAAACTCTCTATTAAGAAAACCTTGGCTACAATTTCCTCCCACCATTCCTTTTACTCTTCTAGTAAGGTTAATCCTTCATCTCACTTCACTTGTTCTTTGCAATCTTCCTAATCAAATAATATATACTTTGATCCTTCCTACTTTGAGGAAGATAATTTTGATGATTATTTAGCTAGAGACCTAAGATCTAATTACTAGGTTGAATCCACTACCTCGAATATTAAACAATTTAAAATTATGATCCCTAGTTTGCAAGTGGCTTCCCAAAAAGATGCTTTGGACAATAACTCTATCCTCCAATAAATTATCAATATTAATCCTCAATACTTGACCTTAAATCTAGGGAATCCCTCATCCCCCATTGTTGTCCCTATTGACACTTAAATTTTTCACATGGGTTTCCAAAAGAAAAAAAATGACCCCCCTCATCCCCATTTAGATTATAGAAGTGCCTCCTTCAAAACACTCATTTGAATACTTTGATGGTTGTGTTGATATAGATTTTTGTGCCTCTTTCCACCCTTTGAATAATATGCTTGCTAATCTTCAAACCTTGCAAGGTGTTTTGAGAGACAAGATTGATAATCTAGAAATAAATATGAATAATATTGTTAATAACCAAGATAGTATTGTGGCTTCTCTTTCTTTGATTATAGGCCTCAATAAATAGGTAATGAGGATCTCTACAACCAACATAATGATGTTCCACTCATAGAGAGAAAATAAAGAAATAAAACCGGTACGGTCCTTCTTTCAATAGCCTCAAAGATAAAGCAATATGGGTTAGACTCCTAAGGTTATAGAAAAGGTGGAAACAACTCCTCTATCAAATAAAGTGAAGCTAATGATGGATGAACTAGAAGCAATCACCAGCCTCAAGGACCTCAATACTCTATAGGGTGGCAACTAATGTGTTCACTTCTTCATGTTTAGTGTTATTTTTCTTTATTATGTTTATTATTTATGTGATAATGTGGGTTCCACCTCTTATATAAACCTTTTTTTTTTTGGATTTAAGTTGTTTTTCTATTAGGTGGGAGCCCCTATAACCCCTCTTTATAACAAACACAATAAGAAGACTTCACATGTAAATTCAATTACTAAAACACCAATTATATAAATAACACAAGAACAACACAAAATGGTTAATGATATTTTCATCCTAGTAGCAAGGTACATCTATCTTAAACATGATTTCATGCCCCATTAAGAAACTAACTTCATCCCTTTAATAGTTGATCTCAAATTTTATGTGCACCTACACCATCACACAATGGGAAATAAGAAAAAATTATTCACATCAAAGCCAACCAACATATTAAAACATAATAATCAAAATATGTATTTTAACATCAAAATCACTCATCATTGACATAATATATAGCATAAATTTACTAATCAATATCATCAAATTTATCAAACTATAAGTAATTAATGTATTAACATGCAAGTAATCAATACATCAAGAGAGATCACAAGATGCCTATGATATCTATAATGAGTGGCTAATATCCATCTAATTCTTAGTCTCATAGGCATCCCCTTCCTCTTATTCAACTTCCATAAATGTATTATGTCCCTAATTTTTAGGTGAAATTTTCATGTTAGAAATCTCACAAATTTAGATGCAATATATTGATTTGAGACCACTTTTGATTTTTTTAATTTATAGTTGTTTACCTATCCTAGTGTAATTTGGATGTATATTTATACTATTAGCTTGGATATTATTCTTTATATAATTGAAATTATTGCTTTGATAATTATTTGGATGTACTAGTTCATTGAGTGATGTTTTATCAAATTATATGAATTATAAAAATATTATTATCTACAAATTATACTAAGGCATGTCAAGTTTGTGATGTTTCAAGAACAAGTACTGGGAAAAGGTGGAACTAGGTTTAGTCCATGAAGTGTGTGAACACCTAACCTTAGGTTCTGAAACAATAATGTTATCTAATAAATTAAAAATAATAATTTAAGATAAATAGAATAAGTATTAATTAAATTTATTATTTTATTATAATTAGTTAAAATGATGTTGACTTGAATATTTTAGATATTTTCTTTATTCATCATGTGCAAACTTTATTTATGTAAAATAAGAATTAATTTAATAAAAAATATATTCTTTTAACATTTAAATAAAATAAAAATCTTGATTAGAATTAGAATGAGGATAAATATTAAAAATTAAATTAGATATTAATATTAAATATTGTATTTTAATTTAGATATTTCTTTGAGAAGTGTCTTATTATATTCAACTATATATTCTTTGTTAAGTGAAGAAACCAAGTAGATTTTTTAACATTAGGGTTTCTTGGTAAAGAAGGAAATGCATGAGATTTAGGATTGAATTATTATAAAAATATGGAGAACATTACACATATAGGGTTTGATCAATCTTTGAGGAGATAAGAGTTTTTCCTATGAATTAAGAAGAGCCTTTCTAGAGAGGAAAAGGGTTTTTCATCAATTTAAATAAATATTGAAAGGTTGGGGTTTTTCATGAAATTATTATAGGAACAAGAAAATATAATTATATTTTTATTTGAATTGTAATTATTGAAATTAAGAAATTATAAAGTATAAATAGAGAAACTAATGAATTTAACCGAGTAAATGTATTTAGAATCTATTAAGAATTTGAATAAGATGAAAGTAGAGCATGAAAAAATATAATTTATATTTATTCAATTTAAAATTTAAAATTGTATTCTCACCTTAGAATTGATGGATTAGGGAACAAGATATAAACCCTAGTTTTATAGTTAAGACACTAAGAGAATGATTGGATAAAAAAGAAATTTGTGAATTATTTACTTATAACTAATACATTTAATAAACTATAGTATGTTGTGATTTTAATTGAATGAGTTGAATGAGAATTGGGATTTTATGTAACGCCCCGCCACACAATCCTAGAGGAAGTTGCAAACAACTACTCAAACAAACTATTTTTTTTTGTCTGTTTAAGTACAATTAACATGCAAGTTCACTACCCATTGCAAACAACCCCTAAGGTTACGAGACTGGGTTTACTTAAAACCCAAACATACTTTACATTTGCATCCATAACTTTTATTTACTAAAGAAATTAAGAACACATAAATTCCATACAAGATAAATTACATCAAAGAATAAGAGATACCATAATATTTCAAATAACAATAATTTAATAAGGAGATTACATCACTCATTCCCTGAATGAGGTAAATCCAATAAGCATGATTATAAATTACAACTTTCCACCTCGAGTACAAATGAGGGGTAATAAATTACAAGAATCAACTGAAATGAATAAAGCATGAAATGTAACAAGATCCCACGAGCTCTCCAACTAGAAATCTCGTCAACACGAACAAGAAGAAAACCCAACGAAGTAAGGTGCATGTTCCACCCAACCAAGTGGTACCCAAAGGCCCACCCCCGTGCTAGGAGACAGTAACAAGGATTCCTAGACAAGACCATCTACCTCTAGACACAGGCTGACTCATTGACTCATACTGATACAACCAAACACATGTACAACACAAGTACAACTCTAACATGGTTACATTGCTTCCAGATATAAAATAGATCAGGTATGTTAAAAAAACCATACACATAAAATCACGTACCAACCATTATCCTAGATAGAGTGTCATCGCAAAACTCGACATGGGATATCCTCTGGGAATCTTCATAGGCTTCGACCCCCATTATGGGTTATCCTGGTGGCCTAAACCGAATCCCAACCCCTATACTCACTCATGCGGAATCAAATACCTTTCCTAAAGACAAGATAGACGACCTTGTCATTCTAGGCCTTCCCACTCATCCCAAGCCTAAATGAGCACTTGTGTCTATGAGTGAGGCTAAATTATCTTGATTAGTGTGAAATACTACCTAATCTTCTAAGTGTATTATTTTAGTTATCACTTGATTAAACCACCTCGGAAGGTTACCCAGTTTACCTCTTTGGGCTCTGGAGCCTAACAAAAGCCACTCTTCTACTTGACAACATACCAAACAAAACCAATCACCAAGGGAACCCAAGTGTATACAAAAAAAGATATTACAACCACTCCAACTCTAGGAGGATACATATAATGAAACTCACTCCAAACATTGGAGGCAACAATTCACATAATCCACTCCTTCCAAAGGAGGCACAAAACATCCCCGTTCATGGAAACCAGGTAATAACATGATATATTTAGACGCACTACCCAAGGCAATCCAAAGCTCGACAAACATAATACGACAACCCCAATTAAATGAAAACCCCATCTGGAAGACTTAACCACCCTTCTAATCAATTCCCCCAAAAGTGAAACAAAAGAAACTTATATTTCAAAGAGCAATTAAACAAGAATTAAATCTAATTTGGATTTACTAAATCCACTTCCTTTAATATCATTTAGTAATTTATTGCTCAATAAAACTGATTTAATAACGTCTCTTTCAGACAAAAGATGAAATTTAAACTCAATATTTAATTCCCTAATTGCTTTTAAATAATAATAATAAAATAAACATTTACTTCTACTGGTTCAGAACTTATCATTTCAAAATAACTATTTGTCCTTTGCAAAATAAATCATTTTAAAATCAATTAAACTAGTTGTTAAACTTATTACTTTTAAATCCAATATTTGTCCTTTCAAATATATTATTTTAAAATAAAATCAATAATTTGACTATTAGATATTGATTAAAATTTCCCCCAATTACATAAAAGACCCGTCATTATTTAAATCACCATTTTAATATATATATATATATATATATATATATATAATTATTAATCATATATTAATATTTTAATACTATATGAATATAATATAAAATATTAATATATATTTTATTAAATATATATATTAGCATTTTAATATTATATATATATTTTTAATACATAAAAAATAAATAAATAAAATGAATTTAAAGAAAAGTCAACCGCATTTTTCTTGGGAAACACGTGCGTTATTAAGGGTTGGGCGGCCGACTATGTTTACACAATCGAACCCATGCTTGGGCATGGCTGTGTAAACACAACCGACCCTAACAGTGGGTGACGACTGTGTTAACACAACCGACCCACTCAGTGGGCGACGGCTGTGTTAACACAATTGTCCCCTGGGCGGTGGCGGCAACAGCGGCAAGGGTGTGGGGGTCGCACTAGGCATGGTTCCCCCACAACGCCTCCCATGGGGGGTGCGGTGGGGTGAGCCCCCAGGGACCCTCCCCCAAACCCTCCAAAAAAAATATTTTTATTTAAATTTTAAAAATAAAAATAAAAATCACTCCTAACCCCTGCGGATCTTAAAAAAAATCTAAAAATCAATTTGATAGGGTTTTATTTCATTCCTCAATAAAAACCCAAATATAAAAAGATAGATGTATATATTTATATATATATATATACTAATTTAAACCATTTATCATAATGGTTGAGCAAATATTTTCCACAATGATCAACTACAACCATATTGCAATTTTTACTTGAAGAGCAACCAAATGAAACAAAGATTACAAATTTGATAAAGATTTAACATGGGTTTTTCATCACAAATTTGTTTTCTTTGTTTTTTCAAAACATGATCTTGCAAATAGCATATCAAGCTTGATTTTTTTTCCTTCAAAATCAAAATAACTAAATAAGTGAACCTGGTTCCAAAAGTTTGAGAGGTTGCTAAATGGTGCAAAGATTCCTTCAGAGATTCCAGTTCCTCCAAGCAAATCAGTAGAGCTCCTTCACAATTCCAATGCAAAACCCCAAAAAAACAAAAATCTTCTTCCTCCCCCTTTTCTTTCAATTTCTCATGCTTATAGAAAAAACTCTATGAAAATCAAAATATCTCATTTTAAACCACCATCATAAATTTTCAAAAACAAAAATAGAAAATATCTCAAAATTTCATTTTTGCATTTAAAATTTTCAAAAATGCAATTTGAAATCATTTTTCAATTTTCAAACTTAATTCCTATCAATTCCAAAATGAGTAACTTAATTCGATTCAACACAATTAATTTAATTAATCAATAAAATAAATCTAATCCAAGATTAAATTATTTTATTAATTAAATTAAATAACATTTCTCACATTATAACCAGATTAATTTAATCAACAACTTAAATATTTAATACCATTTAATTACCCTTTTCAACTTGTAATTAAATAAAATCCAAGTGAAATGAATAACATTAAAGCAACTAAACATGACTTAGAACCGACGACACACTATGACCAGGGTGATGACTTGACACAAAAAACCTACCTACTATCTCCCAATCAAATACCGTTGGGAAATGGACACGCTCAAACTAGTGAAACCAGTTGGAGTCGATGTCATGTACCTATAAATCTGTGAACAAAGATTATATCGAACATGTATATATATCATAATAAAACACACCGTGAAGAGGAAATCATGGAATCGCAGGGTGCTCGCAAGCGAGTGGTGCAATTTTGTCCCCTTCACTAATACAGTGTTACAAATTGATGAATTTAACACCAATAATTTAATCAAAAGCATAAAGCATCATTAATTCAAATATCCCCAAAGCTAATCCAAAGCATGCCATAATGATAACATCAGAATAAAACACCATCACATCAAAATATAACATTTGCATCGCTTTACAGTTAGCGATCAAATAGCAACCAAGTACCATAGTCAAAGTACTAACAAAAAATAAGGCATAACAAAACAAAACACTGCTCAATCAATAGAGCAAAAAGGAGGGGTGTTATAGCCTCCCCCCCTAGGGTCAGGCTTACTCCTAGAAGCTTGCAAAAACCCCTAGTATAAATTCCATAAAACACACATAATCAATGGTTCCAAAACTAAACCGCTCCATACCTCAACATAATCAACCCAACCAAGTACACTGTCGATCCATCCAAATCAACATGGTGAAGCAACCACCAACCAAGTCTCCAAAAAAACATAACCATGGATTAACATACATAATACACATATGTACCAATACACATCACCAGGAACCATCACAAGGCTACACAAGGGTCCATCTAGACACCGGAAAACAACATACTAATCCATGATAGAAGAATCCATGAACCATAAGCAAATAATCATCTCAAATAAATCAACACCCAATCAGTGACTTGATGGTGTTAGGTCATAAATAAAGTGAGACCATCCAAACAAGACCACAATGACCTATCCCTTGTTGTATGAGGTGATTAGCCTCCAAGAGATAGTCATCACACATAGGTGAGTAGTGGGTTCTAGCTGCATAACAACCTCACATACCCCTATCCTCTATGTTTCTTGTGTCTACTTCCTCGTACACAATCACCGAGTCCATCTCATATGTCATTGGAGAAGAATCACAATACAACACATAGCCAACATTGAAAACAACAATGATAACTAGCTTAGCCACCAAGTTCATAAAGAAGAGAAAATTAAAGTTCAATTTCAACAATAAGGCAATAATACACATAATTTCAACACTTAATCAAATATATAACCATTAGGGTTATAAGAAAATAAGATCACAATCAAGTACAAACATTCACAATCAAGTATAAACAAAGTGTCGGCCCTCACAATCAACTGAAAAATCATCAATAACCAAAAGAAAGTTCACAATATTTAAAATTGCACTGTACATCACTATGTGACTAGTTACTAGCCACCAATGAGGAAAGAGGAAACAACGTCTGGCTAGAATGATAATAGCCCTCATGTGGTGTGAAATGAGAATGCTATCCACATGACCCAGAGTGTATCCACGACTAACAAAACGTTGTCACTCTACCTAGTCATACGCTAGCTGGAGCAAGCACATACCGGTCATATGCCACATGGTAGTGTGTCTGAGGGTCCATGAAAATAGGCACACGAAGAATGAACTCCACCCGCGATACCTCATGGAGAAGACACACGCAAGAACTTGCTGAAGCTAGAGGTATACACGGTTAGGATCTACCCATATTCTACTTGACCAACATGGTCAAAGAAGCCATGAGGATCCCTCTACAAGTATTCGAGGCCCCATAACGCTCATCACACAAGTAGGATAACAAAGAAAATCTCATAATGAGCCTTCACGTGTCTCAACACATGGCATCATCACCATCACTATGTCAGAACATGAGTTGGGTGTGGCATCGTATCTCTTCATCATGTCGGAACACATGCAGATAGGGTATAAATACATAATGCAATACAATAATATCACTATGGGGCTACCGAGTTTCACCTCTCATACAGATGAGGTTTACTCACTATGCCAGATCAACGCCTCCACGGACGTCCAGGCATAACTAACATACCTATGTTGTTGTGCTCAAATCTATGGGGATTAGGTTAACACTTATGGATCAAGTATCTTGATCCATCATAAGGGAAAGTAGTGGGTACGTTTCCTCGGGATTGGTTGAGCTAAGACGCTTTGTGCCACAATATGCGTACGCTACACACTCCACCCAAGGAACTTGTGGATGCTACTATCCCTTCACGGATTGAGGGTCTAGAGAACCAAAAGAAAAATAACTAATTTTGGTTACTCTTATATATAAGTTTCAACCACACATGGGTTGGCCCTCAATCAGGTAACAAAAATGCACACACACATAATGGTATGGTAAATCCCACACCAAAGTGTAAATTTTTTCCTCAAGGATGGGTACCAAGTATCACCATCACATGGATACACAAAACAAGTATAGGGTATTCACAACACTCAAACAAGATATAATTACTGGTTTCTTACATTTACAGGGGTACAACTACATACATAATCCCATAGGAACATCCAATTCCATAACCCATGGGATACGTATCATAGCTTTCCAACCATAACCTTTTATCATATTTCTTTCACGCTACTCTTTTCCACATAGTACATCATACGTGATCACTTAACAATTCCACTAACAATTCACAGGGACAACCTAGTGGACTCAAATGTACCCAGAGTACCCAATGTATGAACCTAGGGCTTTGATACCATGTGTAACGCCCCGCCACACAACCCTAGAGGAAGTTGCAAACAACTACTCAAACAAACTTTTTTTTTTTTGTTTAAGTAAAATTAACATGCAAGTTCACTACCCATTGCAAACAACCCCTAAGGTTATGAGACCGAGTTTACTTAAAACCCAAACATACTTTACATTTGCATCCATAATTTTTATTAACTAAAGATATTAAGAACACATACATTCCATACAAGATAAATTACATCAAAGAATAAGAGATACCATAATATTTCAAATAACAATAATTTAATAAGGAGATTACATCACACATTCTCCGAATGAGGTAAATCCAATAAGCATGATTACAAATTACAACTTTCCACCTCGATACAAATGAGGGGTAATAAATTACAAAAATCAGCTAAAATGAATAAAGCATGAAATGTAACAGGATCCCACGAGCTCTCCAATTGGAAATCTCATCAACACGAACAAGAATAAAACCCAACAAAGTAAGGTACACATTCCGCCCAACCAAGTGGTACCTGAAGCCCCACCCCCCGTGCTAGGAGATAGTAACAAGGATTCCTAGACAAGACCATCTACCTCTAGACACAAGCTGACTCACTGACTCATACTGATACAACCAAACACATGCACAACACAAGTACAACTCTAACATGGTCAAATTTCTTCCAGATATAAAACATATCAGGTATGTTAAGAAAGCAATACACATAAAATCACGTACCAACCATTGTCCTAGACAGTGTGTCATCGCACAACTCAACATGGGATATCCTCTGGGAATCTTCATAGGCTCCAACCCCCATTATGGGTTATCTTGGTGGCCTCAACCGAATCCCGACTCCCATACTCACTCATGCAAAATCAAATACCTTTCATAAAGACAAGATAGATGACCTTACCATTCCAAGCCTTCCCACTCATCCCAAGCATAAATGAGCACTTGTGTCTATGAGTGAGGCTAAATTATCTTGATTAGTGTGAAATACTACCTAATCTTCTAAGTATATTGTTTTAATTATCACTTGATTAAACCACCTCCGAAGGTTACCCAATTTACCTCTTTGGGCTCTGGCACCTAACACAAGCCACTCTTCTACTTGACAACATACCAAACAAAACCAATCACCAAGGGAACCCAAGTGCATACAAAAAAGATATTACAACCACTCCAACTCTAGGAGGATACATGTAATGAAACTCACTCCAAACATTGGAGGCAACAATTCACATAATCCACTCCTTTCGAAGGAGGCACAAAACATCCTTGTTCGTGGAAACTGGGTAATAACATGATACATTTAGATGCACTACCCAAAGCAATCCAAAGGTTGACAAACATAATACGACAACCCCAATTAAATGAAAACCCCATCTGAAAGACTTAACCACCCTTCTAATCAATTCCCCCAAAGCGAAACAAAAGAAACTTATATTTCAAAGAGCAATTAAACAAGAATTAAATCTAATTTGGATTTACTAAATTCACTTCCTTTAATATCATTCAGTAATTTATTGCTCAATAAAATGGATTTAATAACGTCTCTTTCAGACAAAAGATGAAATTTAAACTCAATATTTAATTCCCTAATTGCTTTTAAATAATGATAAAATACATTTACTTCTACTGGTTTAGAACTTATCATTTTAAAATAACTATTTGTCCTTTGAAGAATCAATCATTTTAAAATCAATTAAACTCGTTGTTAAACATATTACTTTTAAATCCAATATTTTTCCTTTCAAATATATTATTTTAAAATAAAATCAATAATTTGACTATTATATAATGATTAAAATTTCCCCCAATTACATAAAAGACCCGTCATTATTTAAATCACCATTTTAATATATATAAATATTAAAATTAATAACCTCAACTATATATATATATATATATATATATATATATAAAATTAATTATTGATCATATATTAATATTTTAATACTATATGAATATAATATAAAATATTAATATATATTTTATTAAATATATATTAACATCTTAATATAATATTATATATTATATATATATTTTTTATATACATAAAAAAATTAAAAAATGAATTTAAAGAAAAGTCAACCGCATTTTTCTTGGGAAACGTGCATGTCATTAAGGGTTGGGCGGCCGACTGTGTTTACAAAACCGACCCCATGCTTGGGCGCAACCAACCCTAACAGTTGGTGACGGTTGTGTTAACGCAACCGACCCACTCAGTGGGTGGTGAGTGTGTTAACACAGCCATCCCTTGGGCAGTGGCGGTAGCGGCAGAGGGGGTGTGGGGGTCGCGCTGGGCGCGGTTCCCCCACAATGCCTCCCATGGGGGGCGCGGTGGGGTGAGCCCCTAGCGACCCTCCCCCAAACCCTCCAAAAAAAATATTTTTAATAAATTTTTTAAAAAATCACTCCTAAACCCTATGGATTTAAAAAAAAAATCCAAAAATCAATTTTACACAGTTTTATTTCATTCCTAAATAAAAACCAAAATATAAAAAGATAGATGTATATATGTATATATTTATATATATATATTTATGGGTGTAGGCCAATCTAAGATCGCTTGGATCTTTGAAGGATCCATTGATATACCTTCCCTACAGATCACATGACCAAGATACTTGATCTCAGTCTTGAAGAATTCACATTTTGACAAGTTAGCATAAAGCTGATTATCTCGTAAACACTGTAATACCTGTCACAAATGCTCCTCATGTTCCTCCACTGTCTTGGAGTATATCAAAATATCATCTAGGAACACAAGGAAAAATCTTTCTAAGTATGTGCGGAATACTCCATTCATCAGACTCATGAACACAGAAGGCACATTTGTCAACCTGAATGGTGTTACTGTGAACTCGTAGTGACCATATCACATTTGAAATGTCATCTTATGGATATCTAAGTTGAAAATACGGAGCTGACAGTATCCTGACTTAAGGTCAATCGTTGAAAAGACTGTAGCACCCTTGACCTAGTCAAATAAGTCATCAATCCTAGGAAGCAGATACCAATTCTTGATAGTCACTTTGTTCAACTGTCGGTAATCAATACATAACTGAAGTGAACCGTCCTTCTTCACAAAGATAACTGGTGCTCCCCATGGAGAAACACTAGTGTGAATGAAGCCCTTTTCTAACAACTCCTCTAGCTGCAAGCGAAGCTCTTTCAGCTCCTGAGTGTTCATACGGTAAGGAGCTCGTGAAATGGGCTCTGATCCAAGGACTAGATCTATCTTGAAGTCTATATCTCTTCGAGGTGGCATCCCTGGAATATCATCTAGAAAAACATCTGAGTACTCCTGAAGAATGGGGTGACTATCGAGAGAGACTTTCACCTCTCCATCTCCTAATCCCAAATCCTCAATTGTAACCGTGAACAACTAGCATCCATGACGTACACATCTTCTCATCTGCATAGTTGAGATAATCCTCAAGGATATCGGTCTCTGAATACCCACTATATCCACCTCACTATCAGATGCATTAATGCACCGAATCGACTTAAATTGACAATCTATAACTGCTCGATGAGACTCTAACCAATCCATACCTATGACAACATCATAAGAACCCAATGGTATAACTCAGAGATCTAATGTAGTAAGGAGAGGTCCAACCTCCAATCTACACTTTGGTACTAAAGAATGCGACGTGACTTTCACACCTGAAGCTAACTCAACCTTCCACCTATCAGCTTGCCTTACGACCCCCAGTCTGCAACGTGACACTACAAAAGAAGAAATGAAGGAGTCTGACTCTCCAGAATCAAATAGAATGGTAACTAGGTTACCCAATAACATACCATAAGTCTCGATGATGGTACCCTGATGCTTTGCTTGGTGATTATCAACTGCTGTGAATACACGATGGCCTCTGCCTGCATCCCCTACTGTTGGCTCAGATGTCGCTAGTCTCTATATGAATCCAGATGTGCCCTTGTTAGGACACATTCTAGCAATATGGCCCTACTGGCCACATGTGAAATAACCAGTGCCTCTACCATATCCTCTACCTCCAACTAGTGCTCTAGAATGTTGCACACTACCTCTGAAAGTGGACTAAAATCTATGAGCGGGTTGCTCAGAATTGAAATGCTTCATGCGCCTCCAATTCTTGTCACCCTGTCTCTGTTGGAAACCTTTATGTTTCCCTTGAGATACCTGCTGATGTCCACTCTATGAAGATCCCTATTGTGTCTTAGGAGGCACAATTCCCTGCATTTGTCCCCCTCGTGCACTAGTCCCAGCTCTCGAACCACTGCTAATAAATATTCCTGAATGGCCTCCTAGTGCCATGGTCAAATTCTCCTCCACAAGCCATGCCTTCTCCACAACTGTCTCCATAGATTTGGGTTCAAATATGTAACGCCCCGCCACACAACCCTAGAGGAAGTTGCAATTAACTACTTAAATGAAATAATCTTTTTTTTAAAAGGATAAATAATAAGTAAGTTCACTAACTAATGCCAACAAACTCTAAGGTTACGAGACAAAGTTTATATAGAACCTCAACAAAAAACATAAATAAAAACTATGACAATTATTTAATTAATAAATTAACACATACATTTCAAGTAAGGTGAAATAACAATAAGCATAAGATAAGACTTTCGATTTCATTAATCCATTCATTAAACCATAAGGTTACAATCACTCATTCCCCAAATAAGGAAAGTTCAATAAAATAGGGTTACAAATACATATTCCACCTCGATAACAAGAGGGGTAATAATTACCAGAATGACTGAAAAAATAACAAGAAAGAACTGCAACAGAAACAACCACGAGCTCTCCAACTGGAAGTCTCATCAACACGAACAAGGAGAAAACCCAACGGAGTAAGGTGCACATTCCACCCAACCAAGTGGAACCCAAAGGTCCACCCCTCGTGCTAGGAGATAGTAACCAAAATTTCTAACCAAGGATGGCTACCTCTAGACATAGACTAATATAACCATACTAAAATAAATACAGTAACAACACTTAATCACAGGGTTACAATGCTTCCAGAAATTACATAATCAATTGCATCATTGATGCAAACATACTGTCGACCTAGGAGAAGTGTCATCACATTGTTACATAGGTTATCCTAGTCAGTCTTCCTAGGTCCCGGCCCCCGTCTCGGGTTATCCTGGTAACCTCTAATGACTTCCGGCCCCTCATGTAAACCAATGCGGAATCAGTTACCTTTCGTAGAGACAAGATAACGATCTTGCCATTCTAGGCCTTCTCGTCTCAACCCAAGTCTTTACAAGCCCTTGTGATCATGAATGAGGCATAATTATCTTATTAAATGTTTGATACTACGTGATACACTAATTAGTTAATTTAATTATCACTGGATTAACTAACTTACAACGAGTTATCTTGGCACCACTTTGTGTGTCGACCCTCATTATAAGCCACTCCTCTAGGACGACATGTGAAACAACTCCACAACCCAAGGGTACACAAGTGCGACGAAAGGTACCACATACCTACCCATGACATACAATCATTACACTCCCATTCGTGATAACCAGGGAACAAAATGGTTTAATGCACTACCCAAGGCCATCTATGGTTGACTACACAGTACAACAACCCACAGACTGAAATCCCAATTGGAAGACTTGTTAATAATTAAGACCCACACTTCCCAATGATACGCATGTAGATCAATGCCAAGACAAGAATCAAATTCTACTTTGGGTTCCCTAAACCCATTTCCTCACTAGCATTAGTAAATAGTGCGTTAAATAAATATAATTAATTACACCATTAAAAAAAATTGTTTTTATTCCCACCCAACATTTAAATATATGAAACATTAATCCGATCCCCAATAATTTAATTAAAAACAAGATCCCATTTTAAATAAAATATTTATTCCATAATCAATTAAACTCATTAGAAAAACAATATTTCCCATTTAAATAATGCAATAATAACATAAAATAATCCTTTTCAAAATATTAATATTAAAATATTAACATGACTATGATTGTTTAAAATTTCCCGTAATATTCTAAAAAAAAAATAACATTAATATTATAAATATTGTTAACAATTTCATAGTATCATAAAAGAATAATAAAATTATTCCATCATAAGCATTTCGATATTATAATCATACTATTACAATATTAAATGCTTTCTTTATATTCTAATAATTCTTAATATTTAATATAACAATAAATTTTAATACCAGATATTATAAAATTGATAATATTAAATATTATGAAAATTATAATATTGAAATAACTTAAAATATTATTATTATATATATATATATTTTTTTAAAAAGCCAACACCCTGCCTCGATCCACGTGTGTGGTTAGGGTTGGAGAGAAGGTGGTCGTCGGCTGCGGTGTTATCCACCATGGCGGCCATGTTTTTTTACCATGGTAGCCACAGGGTTTGCTTTTCGGTGGCCGCAGGAGGCGGCGCCACCAGACCAAGGAGGAGGCGGCGACAGATTTTCTTGCATAGGCGTGTGGAATGGGAAGGGCCATGCTGGCACTGGCGCGGGCAGCGGTGCCAGCCACCAATGGTGGTGGTCGTGTGCTACGCGTCTGCCCAGGCCGTGGATGGGGAGGCTGTTGGACAAGCTCCCCCACCGTGCTTCCCAAGGAAGAGGTGGTGGGGTGAGCCCCAACCGCCCCTTTTTAATTTTTTTTGTTTTTTACAAAGAAAAATGACAGTCCCCTTTTTATTTTATTTTATTTTTTTTGAAAAAAACCAAAGCCTTGAAAGGCAATAAAAAATAATTTAATTCTGGAAAAATGTTTATTTTAAAGAAATTTGGCTAGCATAACCTTACAATGAGAAATTATAAAAATAATTCCCAAGCCTAAATATATTTATCTATATATAAAATATATCTAAATAACCATACAACCAAATGTATGCTACAATTAGATTGAAGAACAACATGAACACAGTAGAATTGAAATAACCATAGCAATTTAATCTTCCATTAACACCACACCAATGAATCAACAAAAAATCCAATTAAACAAGATGGGAACCTGATTCCCTTGAAGTATGTTGAAGGTCTTGCTGCTGCTTTGAAACCCTCTTGAGCACTTCAGATTCCACAAGCTTTTCCTCCAAACCCAAAAAAACAAGCAATCTTCCTCTTCTCTTTTCAATTTTCTCCCCAAAACTCCATTTTTGATTTTGTGAAGAAATTTTTAAGATAATGGCAAAATTTCTTCCAAAATCCCACAACAACCCTCATAAATTTTTGAAAATAGAATAGCAAAAGTCTTTCTTTTGAATTTTTGAATTTTTGAATCTCTAAATTGATTTTTAATCCATTTTCTTAATTTTCAATTTCAACTCAAATTTGCATGCATTTTCAAAATGGATAATCTAAATCATTTCCACATAAATAAATTAATCAATTAATAATTAAATCTACCATAAGATTAAATATTAAATTAATTAAATTAAATTACTCAATAATTAAATCACAATTCCTAAATTATTCTAACTCCCCAAATAACTGAGACCAGTCAAACTGAACAAAATAGAATAACTGGACCATACTAGGACTGACGACACACTACAACTAGGGTGACGACTCGGCACATAAATCTTAGCTACTATCTCCCAATCGAATGTCGTTGGGCAATGGACACGCTCGAACCTGTGAAACTAGGTGGAATCGATGTCCTGTACCTGTCAACCTACAAACACAAAATATATCCATATGCAATAATATGTCATAAATAAGGCACACTGTGAAGAGGAAATCACGAGATCGCAAGGCACTCGCAAGCAATTGATGCGATACCATCCTCTTCACCAATACAATAGTTCTAACTGACGCATCTAACATAGCAGCATAATCGAAAGCATGAAACATCATAAATTAAATAACCACTTATGTTGATTCCAACATGCCATATAATCACATCAAAATATGGTATCATCACATCAAGATACATCACGATAAAACAGTGATGCATTGTAATCAAGTACATAGTCCAAGTACAACACAAAACTAAAACATATAAAAGAAACAACATAGTTCGCACAATAGATCAAAACGGAGGGGTATTACAAAAGACCCTCACCCCACCACTAATACGGGCATTCAAGCCCTTGAAAAAGTGTTGAACGGGCATCCCCTCGTCATCACCTATTCCTATGAACTATTTAAGTTCGTAGAAACGTCTCCCGTATTGGTCTACAGTCATGGCTAGCTGTCGTAAGGCGTGAAACTCATCGCCTCTATGCTGACGCTAATGGTTAGAAAGAAAGTGAGCTCTGAACCACTCAAGAAATATCTCCCAAGACACTGTATTAATATCAATGTGGAGCTTCTGCTCCTCTAGCCTCCACCATGTGGGTGTGAACCCTCGTAGTTGCATGATAGCGCACCACGCTTTAGTACTACTGTCGAACAGGTGCATAGAAAAACACCAATCGAGACCTATAAGCCAAGTCTCAACCTCTAATCCACTGCCTACTCCATCATACAATGGTGGTCATCACCGGAGTAAGTCTCTCATATATGAAAAGGCTAACATCTCTGACTGTGTCGGAACTGCCCTCACACTAGGATTACCCTATGCATCTACCTATCTTAGACCTAGGAGTGTTAATGCCTCCTCAAAAGTTCTACATGCGACTTCGATCCATGGAGGATCCTGCTATCTATCACCGCCCCTTGGGCCATTCTATGATGCATGTTGCTCCTCTTGATATGGAATATTTGTAACATGAGGCAGAGAGTCATGCTAACTCCCATCGCGACCGCCTACCCAGCCACATCCTTGTCCTCTGCCTCTTCCGCGTCTGGGAGGTATAATCCTACATAGACACATAAAGGTAATAGACAAGGTAACACTTGAAAACCTACACAACTAAGCTTAATGGGTACATCATAATCCTAGAGCACCCAGTGTTTAAACCTAGGCTCTGATACCATGTGTAATGCCCCGCCACGCAACCCTAGAAGAAGTTGCAATCACTATAAAAATATACAATTTATTTATTTATTAAAGTGTATTAAACATACATGTTTACCTACAATTGACAACAACCTCTAAGGCTACGTAACCGAGATTACTTAAACCCACACATACATCAACATATAACCATACCATTTAATGACAATATAAAATAAGTATTTAAACAACAACAAGCTACAACATAACATAATGAGATATACATCCACATTCCATATTCATTAACTTAATCAAATGGTTACATCACTCATTTCCAAAATGAGGCTATAATGCAAATGTGTTACAATATACAAAAATCCACGTCGAATACAAATGAGGGGTAAAATAACATGATACATAATGAAATAAATGCATTGCTTGAATTATAAACAGGAATCACGAGCTCTCCAACTGGATACCTCACCACCAAGTACTGAAAATCAGAGGGGACCCAACAATTTATGGTGCATGTTCCACCCAACCAAGTGGTACCCGAAGGCCCACCCCCCATGCTAGGAGATAGTAACAACATAACATGGACAAATTCTACAACCACTAACCAAAGGTTGACTCATACTGCATCACACTGACATAACCAATCAAATGAACTATACAAGTCTAACTCAAACATGGTTACATTGCTTCCAAACATAAAATAGATCAAGTATGTTAAGAATACCATAATTATAAAAACAAATAAAAACTGTTGTCCTAGATAGAGTGTCATCACACAACTCGTCATGAGATCTCCTTTGGGAATCTTCATAGGCTCAGGTAATCCTAGTGACCTCAACCGAATCTCGACCCTCATACTCACTGATGTGGAATCAAATACCTCTCATAAGGAGAAGATAGTTGACCTTGCCATTCAAGGCCTTCCCACTCATCCCAAGTCTAAACAAGCACTTGTGTCTATGAGTGAGGATAAATTATCTTGATTAGTGTGAAATATTTCCTAATCATCTAAGTACCTTAATTTAGTTATCACTTGATTAAACTACCTCCGAAGGTTATCCAATTTACCTCTTTGGCCTTTGGCGCCTAACATAAGCCACTCTTTTACTTGACAACATACCACACAAAATTAATCACCAAGGGAATCCCAAGTGCATACAAACTAGAAAAATTAACCACTCTAACTCTAGGAGGCAACATATAATGAAACTCACTCCAAACACTTGGATGCAACCAAACACATAATGCACTACCCAAGGGAAATACTAATGGTTGACATAACAAATTGACAACCCTCATCCTCTAGAACTCTCTGAAAGACTTACAATACATAAGACCCATTTCCCCAAACATGACACAAGGAAATAATTACTACAAAGCAATCGCA
Organism: Sequoiadendron giganteum; assembly: GCA_007115665.2. NCBI lineage: Eukaryota > Viridiplantae > Streptophyta > Pinopsida > Cupressales > Cupressaceae > Sequoiadendron > Sequoiadendron giganteum. The sequence continues at coordinate 457,155,695 of CM021106.1, forward strand.
AGGAAATAATCTATTTTTGGATCTACTAAATCCATTTCCCATTCGAATAAATTTCACAGTAAATAAGAAAATTTCCTTAACAAAATAATTGATTACTACAATTAAATTTCCTCTATAGTAAAATCAAAATTTTAAATAACTTTTAAAATCAACATATTTCCTTCTACTAACAATTCCTTCCATTTTCCAATCTAAACATAAAATATGATATTTTTGAAATAAAAAATATTTTAATTATCAACATATATATTTAATATATATTCATAAAATATACATACATAGTTATATTTCACTATATAATTATGTATATATACTTATGATACATATACTCATTAAATATATATCTATAAATAACTACTATTTTATTCAAATCATAGAAATAACATATATAAATAATATATATACTTATACATAGACACATTATATATATAATATAATATATATATACATACATATATACATAATGTTTATATATAAAAATTATATCATATACAAAAAAATATAAATAACATTTGACATTCCTGATTTCCAAGGCAGAAACGAACTCAGACAGAATTAAAACTTCCGTGATTTTCTTTTGTTTTAATAAAAATAAAGTAAGTCAAATAAAAAACATGGGCGCCGGACTGTACCGGCGTATAGTCAACCACAGTTACTTGGGTGCCGGATTGTACCTAGTACAGCTGACCACCCAAGCCTTGGGGACAATGCTGCTGCTATGGCAACGCTCCCTCCACTAAATTGGAGGGCGTCGCCATGGGAGCAGCGGTCTCCTCAACCTTGCGGGTATAGTGGGGTGTGCCATGCGCCCCCACCAAACCCCTTTCTTATTTTTTTTTATATATAAATAAAGACAAACATCCATTCAACAATTTCGCCTGCACGGAAACAAATTTGCCTTACGACGATTTCAAAAACAAAACAAATTAAATATTTAAATGTGTATATATATATATATATATATATATAAAGAATTTTCAACATAAAAGATAAATTGGAAGAATTTTTCCAAAACATTCACCTGTAGGTGAAATTGTAAAATTTCCAGAGAACATCCAAATTTCATAAAGGATTCTAAATTAACTTTTTTTGATTAACTTCCTCAAATCCAAACACTGGTAAGGAAACTACTTATTTCTTAGAGAGGATATCATTCAAATCCTAATATCTTTTGGGTCTCTCCACCACAAAGTACACAGAGGATTCAAAGAAAATTCATTTTTACTACAGAGGTTTAATTTTCTAAAAATCTAAATATTGTTTTCCTCTAGGTTTAATTTACAGTTTAGATCTAATTAATTTCCCAAATAAGACAATTCATATACAAAGGTTTTTATTGTAAATAATATTTTCTAAATTCTTCATGGCAACAACAAAAAGCTTTAAAATTTTGTTTTCTCTAAAACCAATTAATTTTCCTTAATAGATCTAGCAATACAATTTCTACTCTAGATTTTAAACAATCTAATTTCACAAGTAAAAAACCTGTATCAAGAAGCTTTTGATGAGTTGAACCTTTGATGTCGAGCCTCTTCCAAAGCTTTCATAGCTTCTTCCCGGCAACCATAGTATTTCCAGCACCAAAATTGTATCCAAAATTCACAGCAAATATAAAAGAACAAATCTTTAAAAATTCCTATAGCCAAGAAAGCTCAACAATCTTTTGTGTATTTTCAAATTTTCATTCTTCTCCCAAAAATATCTTCTCCCAAAAAAAATATCCTCCTTCAAAAATATCCTCACACTCCCGTGAAGAAGCTTTCCTCTCTTTTCCAATCCCAAATTTTTCTCTCGTGAATAAATTTCCCACAAACTCTTAATTAATTCATCTCACACATGTGGCAATTAACAAATATCTTTTAACAACCAAATTTAATTTCACAAAATATAATTTAATAATTTCTAATTCAAATTCATTCCAAATTGAATTTAATTACTTATAATTCAAATTTAAATTCCAAAATGAATTAAATTCCCTTTTTTCCACTTTCTAAATAAATATAATTAATTAATCAATTTTAATTACTTAATAAATAAATTTAACTCATGGATTAAATTAAATTTATTAAATAAATTAAATTAAATTAATTAATTTAAATAAATAGCTTCTACCAAAATGTCAAAAATTAATTAAATAAAAACAACATTATTTAAAGCAATAATTTTAAACATTTATTTCTATAATCAATACTCCTTCTTAATTAAATAATATTAAAATAAAGCAACCAAAGACACAACAAATACAACTGATGACACACTATGTCTAGGGTGTAGACTTGACATATGTTACATAGCTACTATCTCCCATTCAACTTAACCGTTGGGTCGACACGCTCAAACCTATGAAACTAGGTGGAGTCAATGTCATGTATCTACAAACCTGTAAACGAAATAAAAAAGATCATATATATATAAGCAACATAAAATACACACCGTGAAGAGGAAATCATGGAATTGCAGGGTGCTCGTAAGCGAGTGATGAGATCCCATCCCCTTCACCAATACACTCATCATAAACTAACAATTTTATATTACTCAAATATCTCATGTATAATAAACATGTTAAAGGAACAAGTATTTCACTCCAATTAAAGAATATCAAATAAAGCATCATATAAGATACACTACATCACACAAATAGTTTGTCGCTCGATAAATAGTGATCAAATAACACACATGATAAAGTATGCAAAGTATCAAAGTAACTGAAACTAAAACAAAGCAAGGAATGTTGTTTGATCAGGAAGCTAAAACGGAGGGGTATTACACATCACATCAAAACATAACATTCGCATCACTTTACAGTTAGCGATCAAATAGCAACTGAGTACCTTAGTCAAAGTACTAACATAAAATAAGATATAACAAAACAAAACACTATTCAATGAAAAGAGCAAAAAGGAGGGGTGTTACATTTAAAAAAAGAGGGAACTAGTTTTGAATATTTGTTTAATTGAAGTCTTTTTACTCAATGAAGTGTGTATGTTATGATTATTGAGTCTTGTTAGAAGATTTATAAAGATTTGGGAATATGCGAGTTTGAAATCTTTTTTTGGGAATTTTATTCTTTATGCTTATGATTTTTATTTTTCTATTTCCTTAAATTTTGAGTGTTGCATTAAAATTTTGAGTTCAAAATGGTCTTGTATGAACCATATGTCAAATTATTTATCATAAATTTTTGGAAAAGATAGAAAACTTAACATGACCACAATTGCCTTGGACCAGACCAAAGTTGTGAGGTTAGGATCACAATTTCAAATTAGGATTACAAGATTATGATTTAAAAAAAAAAATTATTCTCTATCCTTGAGTATCTAATTTTCATTAGAAAGCTATTGTCTAGTTTGTCATGGAATAATGAATGCTTTCCTTTGTGAATTTTTATCTTTAAGTACAAAAAATGTGAGTTTTGAAGGTTAATCTAGTTTCTATCAATATAGTTTATTGATTGTATTTCTTGTTTGAGAGTTATAAATGGTTTGTTACATCCCATGTTTTATCACCCTCTAGATTATGTTATTTTACTATGCATATTCAATTTTAGACTTGAAAATATTAATGATGATCAATTCAGGTATGTTGATTAATTATTATATTAGGTAGATATGTGAAATGATGAAATTATTTTTTAATGATTTTATTAAATTAAATATGAATTCATGTTTTATATTGTATGTAAATAACTTCGATATTATTATACTTATCATGATATCAAACTAACTACTCTCTCGAGTTAATAAGGTGGATGCAGGATAATACTTTCCCCTCCATGGACAAGAGGGAGAGTATCACCAGAGAGATGAAAGTAGATTTGGGAGAAAATCCATGGTCATCAATGAGAACTCAAAAACTTACACACTAGTAGTTGTTTTCTATGATTGCATTATAATTAATGTCATATTCCTTGTGAAATTAATTGTTGAGTGTTTTTTTTTGAATTTGTAATTTTGGACCAAGTGGAAATGTGTTTTGTATAGTATGGTTACATATCCTTAGGTGGATTTTGTTGTATTAGTGTTATGTCTACCATAAGTGAATTTTTAGTATTCTGAATTATACATTTTGTATATGAAAAAATATATATGTATATATTATATGAAACACACCTGTACAGTTTTGCATATATATATATATATATACATATGTATTTATGTGTGTGTGTGAAACTACACATGTATATATATAATATTTATGTATATACACATATATATTTAATTAAGATACATAAAAATTGATATTATTGTAAATACCCACTCACACACACATATTGATGGATTGATATATATATATATAATTATGGGAATAGTTTGATAGTTGAAGTTCGATTTAAACATAGAATAAAGTCAAACATTGACTAAAGCATGGGAATTTAATAGCAAGTACCATGGAGTTAAATGTTGAGCATTTTGAATGGGAAAAACATTGATGAGGAGTTAAGAGAAAGTATAATTTTCGGATAGTGGGAAGTAAAGGAGGCAAGTATATTGGAAAATAAAAAGGATGGGGAAGGAAAACACAAAGTAGAGGAGATTGGAGAGGAACATATTGGTAAAAATTTATGGATTGCAAGTTCGGTATGTATTTTTCCTCATGTATTCAATAACAATATTTTGTATTCATATAATATTTGTGGAAAGAACATGAAAGATTATGGGAAGTTTGTGAAAGTTATGACATGATTTTATTTGACATTTGTTATTCAATTAAGAGTATTTTCCTAAGCATATAAGATTTATCATGTATCATTTGTTTTCTTGAAATCCAATAGTTTATATAATTTATATCCATTTTCCATTGTTAAGAGGCCATGTGAATGTTTCCAATAACATATGAAACTTGTAAATCACTAGGTATACTTTACATAACCGATAGGTTTACATTATACTATGATATACACATGAGGGTAATAAGATGTTAAGTTATTTCTAATGGTATGCATTGTATAAATACATCCAAATTAATACCATTAAATTTATGTGCATAATGAATGGATATTGCAGTCCTTGTTTTATATCTATCCCTATTTAAATGGATTTTACTTGTTAAAGTTATCGACCCATATCCTCGCTATGAAAATAATTGTATATTTGATTTGATTATCAGCTTGGATCTATCTTTGTGCAAAAATTTATATGCATGTTGACATTGTCTATCCATTACCTCTATGTAATAATATATATGCATGCTAATACTATCAATCCATTACCTTTGTGTAAGTATTCCTATGCATGTTAATACTATTGATCAATTACCTCTATGTAAGCATTGATATTGTATGTTAAAAACATCAATTTATTACCTCTATGGAAATAGTTACATAAAGGTATGAGTTGTTGTTTTATTACCACGTGGTATAAACAGTTGTAGAAAAACTTATCCAATCAACCCATCTATCAAATTAAACCCTAACTATTAAATGTGTTATCAAGTTATCATAATGCATTCAAGGTTTTTTTTTTAAATATAGAGCCCTCAACCTTATAAGGGGTTGAGGGCATTAGATATGTTCGATATCAATGGATTTAAACCACAATGTTGTGATGGTTCTTTGAGTCTGAGAACAGTAATAGAATGGTATCCCTATTTGTTAGCTTAAAAATTCAGGATAGATATTTTGGATATGTTTTCATTTATATGAAGATATAAAGATTTCCCAAAGTAGATAAGGGAGTATGTTCAGATGTTTATATGAATGAAAATATACTTAATTTTGTTTTGAAAAGAATAAAATTTTAGCAATGAAAATTCAATCTAAATATTTGAAGGTTATATATATAAGAATATTAGTATATATTTATATTAAAACATATAAATATGTGAAAGCCTATATGTGGTATATATGACTATATTGTACAAGTTGATTATGTATAAAAATGATATTATGTTGTAAGTTCACAAGTTCCTGCAAGTTTATTCAAACCAAAATACTAATGATGGTTAAGTACTGAGAATAATTATTGATATGTTTTAATTCAGATGGAAAAGAAGGTAAATATGATTATCTTGATCTCTGTTGATATTTATTGAATGTAATTTAAAATGGGTTGTGGAAGCACTATCAATATATCTAGTTTGAGATAGAGGTGTATGTGAACATATGAACACATAATTTTACATGACATATTATAATTTTTGGCTAAAGTAATGCATAATCCCAAATAATGGGTTCCAAACTTAGGACATGAAAATTTCATAAGAGTGGCAAAAAAAATTGAACTACCTTCGTTCAAAGATATTTCTTGAATGAAGTTCATTCGCTTGAAGGTATCAATGCAAAAACCTTTGAATGAATATTGACCTTTGAGAGAAGATCATATTCATTTGAAGGTCCTCGCTAATTAAAAATAATAATATTATTATCTTCGAGTGAAGATTACCTTTGCTCAAAGGTATTAATTTATTTATTTTTAAAGATATTTTAACCAACAACTTTGTTTGTCGATTCATTTAGCGAGTCATTAATGTTTAGACTGCACAACCTAGGTCCTACATTCTCCAGGCCTTTTCTTTTCACTAGCCCAGGCTAATTACAATGTCCTTTTGTCTCCACATTCTCCTATTTTATGAGCTCGTGAAAATTCTACAGGGGAGGAGCAGAGGTTCAAGAGAAGGGGAGGAGTAGGGAGGTTCATGTGAAGGCCCCTAAGTCTATATTTCCCTCATTTTTCATCTCTTTTCCTACAATTTCCCAATTTAGCATAAATGGTAACAATTCTCTAAATTTTAAAATTGAAATGGTGAAATCTACAAACCAAAAAAAAATTAAACCCTGAACCGTAGAACTTGAACCCCAAACCATAAACCCTAAATTAAACCCTAAACCCTAAATTTAAACTTCAAACACTAAAATTTAAACCCTAAACCCTAAAATCAAAACCTTAAACCTCATTTACATCCTAGTATATAAATAAAGACAATCAAATTACCTTAGACTAAGGAGTCAAGTAAAAAAAAACTACATAAGCATGCTCTTCACAAATGACAATGAATGTGTTCAAGGGCCTAGCTTTGTTTGTGATCAAACGATGCTTTGTTTTAATTCACATTTATTAATTTAAATCTAATTTCTATTGCTAAATCTAAGACAATAGAGCTTTAAGAAATTGAGAGATGGCATGCACTTGGTCTTGGATTAATCTTGTAGCTATGAAACTAATCTTTGCACTCGTAGTTTTGACCTTGGATCCAAGGTTCTAACCTTTGGTTGTGACCTCAATTTTGACACTTTAGATATTCATGTATCTATTCACCTTGGTTATATAGACTCATTGGTGTCCATAGCCACCATTAAGCTTATGGTATATTAGACATGGGAGGTGGCTTTCTTCTCTACTTTTGTCTTAGCCAAATCATTTGATTAATTTAATGATTTTTAAACATATTGGAAGATACACCAAGTAAATATGTTGATGCTTATGTTCTCCTTATATGATCTTAAATATTGATATAATTCTCTCAAATGCATTATTTCTCTAATGGTATGATACTATGTTAAGTTTCCTCACCCTTCTTAAATAGTATATGTGAGTTTTCACCTATTTTGTATATTTTTTTGTAGAAGAAGAGGATGGTAGATTGGTCTTTATCTTCTTATATGAACTGTCTAAAACCTTTTGATCCATCTATGATTATTTAACAATCAAGAAATAAGACTTTAAATACTTACTATGAAGTGCTCTCACTTGCATCAATGTGTCATATGAACTCTTGTCATGATTATTTCAAAAACTCATCAAAATTTAGCATTTTGAATGTAGCTCCTAAGTCATCTCTAGTGGAGTAGAAGGTAAAAACAAAGTCTGAGTAGGTAGGACCCAATTTAAAAAGAACATTAGTTGCATGTTACATGAGTCAATTTTTTGTGATCTAGTAATCCTATATAATGGAGACCTCAATGATTTCAAATATGTGATAAAGTATTATATGCTGTCAATATCAATTGTACTTGAATAATTAGTCCATTTTCCAATTGGTGGCCCATAAGAATATCAATCTTTTAAATATAGGTTTCAAATTTTCCATATATTTTTTGTGGTGAATCAAGACTCTCTATGTGTAAGAGTAGATCTAGAGGCATTGAAAAGTAAATAAAACCATATGATTCACCATAATTGATTAAAATATATATTTTATATATATTAAAAAAGGAGCATTATTTGTATACCATATATGGTCCTAAAGTACCTTTTCTCAAAAATAATAATTTTATTTTACTTCATTGAGATAGAAGTTTTAGGGCATGATGATAGGAGTTTTTTTTTCATTTGTATTAAGATAAATAATAGAAAAATAGAAAACCTAATAAAAGGTACATGTATAATCAATACAATCATTTATCTCACCTCCTTGATTCTCTTATATCCTTTCATACCTAGAATTATTACTTTGATCCATCCTTATTTGGATTTCAACTATTCACACCACCTCCATCTAGAAAAAATATTTTCTAGATCCCTGTCATGAAATTCCATCTCCTCTTTCTTTTTGATTCCTTCTATGGAATTCACTTCCTTTCCTACATTTTTTTCATTCATATATGGCTAGATTCCTTTCTTCCATTGTCTTCTTATCACTACCCACACTCATCTAATATAGGTACATGCTTCATGTCCTCCATAATTTAAGCATAGCTCAATAGAAATTAGATACTCCTCATCCTTAGTATTGTGGGATTACCCAGGTGTTGAATGTTGAAACTTAGGGTAAATGGTGATCGTTCCTATATTTGAATCATGCATACAAGGTTTTTGAATTATAGGAAAGGAATATAAAATCCTTGATCTTGTTATGGGACATTAGCTAGTTGTCTTAAAATTTTGTATATTATTTATATTCATATAGATATCAATTATTTTGTCATATTTAATTAAAATTTAAACCATCAAGATTCACTATATGTCAATCCCCTAACAACAAACAATTTGGAGGACACCTACACCATCAATCCTTTAATCTATTGTATTGATATCTCAATAAATTCAATAAGGTCCATATGTTATATGTAACAGGAAATATGGTAGAGGATATAAACATTCTAAAGAAATATTCTATATTGAGGGTGCCAATGATGAAGAGTAGGTTTAATAGTGGTTGTGAAATACTAATATTATTGTTGTCCAAAATATTGCACCCGTATGATTGAATATTGAAATTCAGCAATCTGTTGAAACATTGGAACTAATTCCAGGTTGTGGGTACCCTATGAGGAATTAGACCTCCAAATTCTAGGCCGGTTCCTATTTAATTTTTTGGTTAATAATTGAGTGATTTGCTGGAAAAGGGAGAAAGACTAAATCTAAATTCTGAACTACGAAACTTAACTATGATGATGCACTGAAGAATTCAATATGCAGACTTAAACTCATAGAATGATTACTCACTATTTTTCTTTTGCACAACCTGATCTAAAAGCTCAAACACTTGAATGTTTTAAACAAAGGCTTTTTTTAGGAAACAATCATAGAAGGAAAATATGATTCCCACAACTATATTGTTTTATTATTGATTAGCACAATGTTTAACCAGTGGATTTTAACTTGGATGCATACAAAAATTCATTAAGGAGACAAAAATATTTAAAGGTTTCAAAAACTGCAAACACAATAATCACTTCAATCAATCCTACATGACAATGATGCTTGAAAACTTGAAGGCGAATTCTAAAAAAGATGGTAATGAAAGGAGTCTTTCTACAAAAACACACTAATTGACCTATAAACCTGTTGCTGTATTAATTTGAAAGTAATGTCGAGTTACAAAATAATTCTCTTTGCAAAATGCAAAGGAGAAAAATAAGAACTAAAGAAAAAACAATTAAGTTTTTTCAATATATACAAAAGCCTTCAAAAAGGAATGGAAATAGAACTGAAAGTCAAACTTCAATGAGAGGGTGATAACTCCAAGGCCAATTACGAGAAAAAATAAAATATCTTTGAAAAAGAGGCTCAAATCCATGCGAAAATGAGTGCATGATGGTCCAAACTCACTGTCAAGTCATAACTGAAACATGGAAGACCCAAATTGAACTGAAAAATCCCACAAAAGGTGGGCCCAAGCATGTGAAAGCCTCCTCATTTGTGTCAATCCGCCCAAGCCAAACTGAAACTTCTATCCTTGCTTAATATTATATGCTCTAAAGATAGTTGAATTAATTAAATGATTTATAATTCATCATTTAATTAATCAACCTTACATGGTTTTTTAGAAAATGAAATATTAAGATTTGGTGCCATGCATGACTTGGAATAATTTAATGTTACTTTGCTCTAAAAATAGTAAAAATAAAAATAAATGAGAGAATTTATCAATTTAACTAATTTGACCTTACATATATAAGAAAAGGTCATGTTTGTGTTTTTTCCCACATAGCGATTGCAGTTCTCTAAGAGGTAGCCAACCTCTACTGTGGATGACTGCAAAGACTAGGGGCCAACTAACAAGAGTCAGCTATAAACTGATCTCCCCTACTCTTTTGGCTCTATAAGACCAAGGCAGGTAAACATAATTGTGTTCATAAGAATGCCTTGTAATTGGTAAGAACACTTCCTATATACAGATCACAATCCCCACACACTCAAGGAGATATTCACTATTCTTGGTATTGGCAGACCAAAGAATAATTGCAGGCCCCAGAGCAATGGAATCGACTAACACAAAAGAAATTACTTCCCGTAGGAAGACAAGGTTTTAAATGTGGTTATGTTCAGCATATGGATAACTACGCTTGGAATTATAGTCTTATACTAAAGAGAAAGGTTGAAAACATTGCTCAGTGCCTTATCCATTGGGCGACGGAGTCATACAAAGTATAATTCTGATGTTATGAACTTATCTTCATGTAGCCTTACTACCATGAGATATTTCAGTATATTAAGACAATGCTTCTTAGCTAATCCTGTGGGTATACAACCATGAACATGTAATTTAACCTTTCAAGCATTTGATTAACTCATTAAGTTAAAGCAAGAAAACAAATCACACTTTCAATTAAACATTAAAACTAAACAGATAAACCCTTGATAAATCCATTCATAATCCATGGCACACACACAGGAGAGAAAACTATCTTAATTTTGTAGATTTGTTTCGATATCAGTAATTAAAAGCATAACATACTAACTTTATACAAATCCCCACCCAGAATGATACTCTGAATAATGTTCACAACATTTCAACATTTTAAGCTAGCTGTACAAACTCCAAGTTTTGAGACCCAAAATTTTGACTCCCTGCAATGTGCCGTGAAATCTCCTTTATATACTAGGAGAGCAACAAGCATTGGGCTACATTATCAATACAAAATTGAGTTTCAACTCTAAGTGAAATTCAAATTCACATTCCTTATCATTTGATAACATCGTGTATGAATCAAAAAATGGTTACATAGTAACCAGTCGGAGAGCAAAATCTCGTGCAAAGCACGTGCACGTCCACGTCTACATAATGAAACAACTAGAGAAAAACACATCCAACGAACCCACCACTGGTAACCACTAAGAATGCACACAACCCCAGTACAGGCGACCGCTTCGAGTCTGTGCCTAAGACAACGACGGAACAAATTTCTCCCTACTAGCCAAGTCAACACAACACCTAACAACAGGACCCGATACCAATGTAGTTATAGGTTCAATCTCCAAAACCTCCTCATCTACTCCCATGAGCTCAGTTAAAGTGGCCAAATAGCATCGATAATTTGAATCGGAATTCATGATCATCAGAATCAGATATGACAATAGGAGACGAGCAGCATGCTGACATCTTTCTAGTATTTTTAGTAGCACCTCTAGGCGCTCTAGGAGTAGCAGGCTTAATCATGACTGGCAAGCTTTGAGCTTCCAGCCTCGCACTTTTGCATTTAGCTGATTTATCCATAGAGAAACCAAAGCCCAATGATATATTGGAGAAGAAACCTTCCTGCACAAAAATAAAAGAAAATGCAATGCTAATTGCATGTAACTTAGTCAACCTTTATATAATGGCCAAGTGTGTAGGATATAATTGCTTGAAAGCAATTCGAGCACTTGATCAATTAGTAACCAAGACAACCATGAGTGTCCTTTGTAGGGTAGTACTGTTCACACGCTGGAGAAAATTTCAGGAGGAGATCCTCTGTAAAAGGAAAATCCATGTCATTTATGACAGGATCAATAGCAAAGCCGTATGTGTCACACAAACGAATAGCACACCCCTCCGTGGAATTTGAACCACAAATTCAAAGCACACCTGGCAAAACAGAGGGTTGAGATCAAGTCAATGAGTATTGATGATCCATCTCAGCGCTAGGGAAGAGACATCCAATCAAAATCCTCGAAGACAGGAGGTCTGAACCATACAGTGGTGGCCACATAGCCCTGCTGGCCGAAGAAAAGGGGCCACACATCACACCCTCGTAGACCTCGCAGTACCATTAATAACAATCACTCTGATCGTGCGAGGTATACGAGAAATCATAATTATCCCAGTTATTAATGACCATCGCCAGTGAAGAGAAGGCCACACGTCACCGCCAATACCTTGGGACAACCCACACATCAGTTGATGCCAAATGGCAACATCTCGCAAACCTCTCACCACTTTGGTGATGCCAGCAGGAAAACCTACGAGGTCGGCGAGAAGCGGTCCAGATCAGAACCTGCGATCGAACGGTTAGCCACACCTCAGATAAAACATTCAGGTGGGACCGGCCAGTGAAACTCCCGACGATATGAAAATACAAGTTGTTTTTGCAAAAAGATCGAAAGAAAGTGAAGGCGGCCGGTAAAAGCACAACCCGAGAGGGATAAAACCTCACTTAAGTGATCGGTTACCCTCAGTAGTAAGTCACTATTGAAACATAACAAGAGGGTTTTAAACAGTTGATAATGAAAATCACTATGGGTAACTTTAAAACCCCAAAACCGACTCTCATTACTTCCAAATTTTGGAATTCCCATCAGTGGATCTGACTGGGGATGTATGCCCCCTGTGGGCATAGCAAGAATCCAGAATCTATGGTTTCGCAGACCAGATTACCAAATTGCACAAGCCTTCCAATAGATATATTACCTTGTTCTATCAACTAGACCTGTTTTCACAAACTTGGTAGCCCCCAGGCCACCAAACAAGAGAAATCAGGGCCTGCCCCTATCGAAAACAAAATTTCCCATTTTCTGACGAAGCAATAGCTTACAGTATTCACCATCTGATGTTTTGTAACTCAGGGGATAATCCATACCTTTGAGAATATTATGGTGATTACCTATACTCTACCCTTGTATTGATTTAGTTAATGCTTTGCCCCACCATTTTAAGAGCAACATATGACCATGATGATACTTTACCTTATCCCGCTCTTGGTCATATTTCATAGGATGGTGGCTCAACTGTACCAAGAAATGAAAACTTTCATAACTTGCCTGGTCCATAACATCATCCTTTCTAGTATCATCAATTTCCATATTGAACTGAAAGTTGTCATATAGAATAGTATGCAGAATATCCTTACTTTCATCACCTAACAAAGATGATACATAGCTCTAGGAATTTCCCTCCTGAAATTTTCTATTCATATTTGGTTGCCACTCTATAAAATCTATCAATTGGGAGTACTCATTTTTTAGGGAATGCACAAACACATTCATCTCTAGCCACTCCATACACATCCTTTCCTGTACTTCTTCATCCATTTTATATGAAAACATTTAGAGATAGACTTAAAAACATCAATTTCACCTTGATCAGAAAAGATAGAACAATATGTATTGGCTTCCTTATACTCAACACTACTTGTTGAATTTGTTGATTTATAAGTGAGTATTTTAGCACAATCTGAAAACCTTCTACTGACCACATCAATGCTGGAGGGAAGTAATACCTCCATCTCCACTTCACATAGATAATCAAGAAAATCCATAGTATCAATATGTTCAATACTATAATGGCTACCTCCAATTGTACCCTTCTGATCACACACATCACTGTCCATGGATTGCTCAAAATTCGCATAGCTTCCCTATTCCACTATTAATATATCTGGGGTCCAGATAGAAATCATCTGATAATTTTTCCTTTAATTGGGAACAAACTTGGGGCTCCTCACTCCCCCACAACTCTGGTAAAAATAACATCTCTGCTATATTTCCAACACTGCAGTGATTACCCTTAAAATCATAATCACTAGCTTGCAATAGAATCTCAGTGACGTGAGAATCACAATTAGGATTAGGAAATACAATAGGTGCCTCATACAATCCTTCATCATTTTTCCCCTCAATTTCCTCAATATTCATGCCAAAATTTTGTAATAAATGTGCACTACTTGTATTTTGTGTAGATGCATTTGTGACCGATTCTTCAATCTCTATCCATTGAATCACTTGAGCCAAATTAGCAGGCTTCAATTCCTCTGGTAAATAACTCAATCCTAGTTCATATAGTTCACAGAATAAATCAATGCATTCATAATCATTAGGCCTTTGATCTATAGGAATTTGTTTTAAGATTCCCAAAAATCTCAGAAAAAACTCACATGGTGATTCCTTATCTTCCCTCATATCATACAACTCTGATACATAAGAAAATTGATGATCTTCACTCAAATTGGACTAGGTTTCATCTTGGGCCTTGTTATCATCTAACTGCATTGGTGAACCTATAACAGTTCTAGCAAGAATTTTATCATCATTTTTTTGAACAACCGGCTCTGATATTCTATTAACATTGGTTAGGCTAGGGTAATGAATCCTTGTAGCTAGACATCTCTTCATCATTGAATATTTCATATTTTTTTCAATTTCAATAGCCAGTTGGTATGCTTGGTGTAGAGTAGTAGGCTCTTTGTCCCTTAGTAGAAAACACATTTTCTTGTTGAAAGCACCAAGATATACAACCAAGCTTTCAGTCTCATTTGGTCTTATTTCTTTAGGGATTCCCCTTAAAGCTCTTGAAAACCTAAGATTGAAACACGAGACTAATTCCTCCTCTTGTATGTGAATTCCCATAAATCCTTTTCTCAATGTGTTGGGATTGATCCTTTCACCGAATTGTTCCATAAAAGCAATCACCAACTGATTCCATGAATTAACAAAAAATGTTGGTAGATAAGAAAACCAATCCCTAGCATCACCCTTTAAGGATTGCACAAATAATTTCATGACAACATCCTCATGACTGATTTCATAATCACCCATTACGTCTACAAAATGCTATAAATGCTTAGAAGTAGATTTTGCAACTTGCCTTGTGTATTGAAGCAAATACTTCCTAATCTTGTTAGGAATTGAATTAGGGTAATTACTGATACCATCAAACATGAAAGGCATATACCTTTGAGAGACAAAACTCCCTACAAGACTTAATACAACTTGCTCTTCTGGCATATTTATGTTTGGTCTTACACGCGAGAGATTACTCACTAGCATACAATTATCAGGCATATCACTTGTTAGCTTAACCAGGAGTTTATTAATGATTGACAAAAGTATTCCTTGCTTTCCAAGATTTTATGCAATACAAATATGTTTCACAAATCCTTTTATGTTTTGTACTACTAGAAGTATGGTAAAACCAATCCTTGTTCCGTTTTGTATGCTTGACATACAATTTGGAACTATTTTAATCCTTAAACAAAAACACCCATTTTCCTTAGAAATAGTGAACGATTTTAGTCTTGATGAAATACCTAGTAGTTGTTTGCAGCATGTAGCAACCTCTTTTCCAGACTATAAATAGCATCAATCTGGAACTATTTCTTCAATTATTCACTGGTTCTTCAGATAGAGTCGCCACCTCACCAACAGAGGACAATATTCTTAGAAAACTTTGACATTTTGTTCGCTAAATCTTGCTATATTATGGGTTTCACTACCCATTACAGAGTCGCACTATACAATCAACACCATCTTTCGCAATCATAAATCCATCATCGGAGAAATTTGACACTTATCTTCAAGTCAAATAATGAGCTCTAGATAAGCACCTCCAACCCATATGGTTCCTCTATCTTCCTTTTTTCTCTCCTTTTTCTTTAAATTTCTCATAATTTCTCCCCAATAGGATCATCCTTCAATGAATAACTTCTAGAACTCCTGAATCCTTTGCTTACAAGAAACCATATATCATAAGATTATCAGGATTATGTTGAACTACCTCCTTCCGCTTAGGTTAAAAACATTCACTGTGTAAATTCAGAACAACATATCATGTAATATGACTCTATAACAACACCGTTTGGAACCGAAAATTCCGAGTTTGTCCCCAATGGAGTTTCCATTCTATTGGTGCTTTTTCCCACATAGCGATTGCAATTCTCTAAGAGGTAGCCAACCTCTACTGTGGATGACTGCAAAGACTAGGGGCCAACTAACAAGAGTCAGTTATAAATTGATCTCCCCTACAATTTTGGCTCTATAAGACCAAGGCAGGTAAACCTAATTGTGTTCATAAGAATGCCTTGTAATTGGTAAGAACACTTCCTATATATAGATCACAATCCCCACACACTCAAGGAGATATTCACTATTCTTGGTATTGGCAGACCAAAGAATAATTGCAGGCCCCAGAGCAACGAAATCAACTAACACAAAAGAAATTACTTCCCATAGGAAGACAAGGTTTTAAATGTGGTTATGTTCAGCATATGGATCACTATGCTTGGAATTACAGTCTTATACTAAAGAGAAAGGTTACAAACATTTCTCAGTGCCTCATCCATTGGGCGATGGAGTCATACAAAGTATAATTATGATGTTATGAACTTATCTTCATGTAGCCTTACTACCATGAGATATTTCATTATATTAAGATAGTGCTTCTTAGCTAATCCTGTGGGTATACAACCATGAACATGTAATTTAACCTTTCAAGCATTTGATTAACTCCTTAAGTTAAAGCAAGAAAAAAAATCACACTTTCAATTAAACATTAAAATTGAACAGATAAACCCTTGATAAATCCATTCATAATCCATGGCACACACACAGGAGATAAAACTATCTTAATTTTGTAGATTTGTTTCGATATCAGTAGTTAAAAGCATAGCATACTAACTTTATACAAATTCCCACCCAGGATGATACTCTGAATAATGTTCACAACATTTCAACATTTTAAGCTAACTGCATAGACTCCAAGTTTTCAGACCCAAAATTTTGACTCCCTACAATGTGCCATGAAATCTCCTTTATATACCAGGAGAGCAACAAGCATTGGGCTACATTTTCAATACAAAATTGAATTTCAACTCTAAGTGAAATTCAAATTCACATTCCTAATCATTCGATAACATCGTGTATGATCGAAGGAATCAAAAAATGGTTACACAGTAACTAGTCGAAGAACAAAATCTCATGCAAAGCACGTGCACGTCCACGTCTACATAATGAAATAGCAGGAGAAAAACACATCCAACGAACCCACCACTGGTAACAACTAAGAATGTACACGGCCCCGATACAGGCGACCGCTTCGAGTTCGTGCCTGAGATAGCGATGAAACAAATTTCTCCCTACTAGCCAAGTCAGCACAACACCTAACAACATGAGCCGGTACCAATGCAGTTATAGGTTCAATCTCCAAAACCTCCTCATCTACTCCCATGAGCTCAATTAAAGTGGCCAAATAGCACCGGTAATCTGAATCGGTGTCAGATTCATGATCATCGGAATCAAATATGACAATAGGAGACGAGCAACATGTTGACATCTTTCTAGTATTTTTAGTAGCACCTCTGGGCATTGTAGGAGTAGTGGGCTTAATCACGACTGGCAAGCTTTGGGCTTCCAGCCTCGCACTTCTGCGTTTAGCTGATTTATCCATAGAGAAACCAAAGCCTGATGATATATTGGAGAAGAAACCTTCCTGCACAAAACAAAAGAAAATGCAATGCTAATTGCATGTAACTTAGTCAACCTTTATAGAATGGCCGAGTGTGCAGGATATAATTGCTTGAAAGCAATTCAAGCACTTGATCAATTAGTAACCAAGACAACCATGAGTGTCCTTTGCAGGGTAGTACTGTTCGCACGCTGGAGAAAATTTCAGGAGGAGATCCTCTAGAAAAGGAAAATTCGTGTTGTTTATGACAGGAGCAATAGAAAAGCTGTATGTGCCACACAAATGAATAGCACACCCCTCTGTGGAATTGGAACCACCGATTCAGAGCACACCTGAAAAAACAGAGGGTTGAGATCAAGTCAATGAGTATTGACGATCCATCTTAGCACCAAGGAAGAGACATCCAATCAGAATCCTCGAAGATAGGAGGTCTGAACCATACAGTGGGGCCTACATAGCCCCGCTGGCCAAAGAAAAGGGGCCACATGTCACACCATTGCAAACCTCGTAGTACCATTAATAACAGTCATTCTGATCGTGCGAGGTGTGCGAGAAATAATAATTATCCCAGTTATTAATGACGATCGCCAGTGAAGAGAAGGCCACACGCCACCGCCAATACCTTGGGACAACCCACACATTAGTTGATGCTAGATGGAAACATCTTGCAAACGTCGCACCACTTTGGTGACGCCAGTAGGAAAACCCGCGAGGTCGGTGAGAAGCGATCCAGATCAAAACCTATGATTAGACGGTTAGCCACACCTCAGATAAAACATTCAGGTGGGGTTGGCCAGTGAAACTCCCGGTGATATGGAAATACAAGTTGTTTTGGAAAAAAGACCGAAAGAAAGTGAAGGGGGTCGGTAAAAGCACGACCCGAGAGGGATAAAACCTCACTTAAGTGACCGGTTACCCTCAGTAGTAAGTCATTATTGAAACATAACAAGAGGGTTTTCAACAGTCAATAATGAAAATCATTATGGGTAACTTTGAAACCTCAAAACCCAGCTCGTATTACTTCAAAATTTTGGAATTCCCATCAGGTCATATTGAGATTATTACAAAATGTGAAGTATGACTTATAAAGGCCGACACCACACCTAGTATTTCATAGCATATATTTTAATGACACCGGCCTCTATACTTGGCAAATCACCTCACTCACTAGCAAATATTGCATTGGCTACTTATACTTATCATTTATTTGCAATATGAAATATTCCACTCTTTTGTAAAATATAGTCAAAAAGACTATTGAATTAGGGCAGAGAGTAAAATGAAGGTCGAACCCTAATCTTCATTATTCTTGACTTGCATCTCGAACCTTTCCTAGAAATAACCTGCTGCGCCGCCATGCTGAGGGTTTGATCAAAAAATGCTTGAGGATTTGGGCTTTTGACTTCCTTGTGGTTCAAAAATCCATTTGCAACCAAGGTAAGCTGGTTTTAGAACTATTTCGTGGCTTCTTTCCTCTGTGTTGAAGATAAAACTCGACCTCAAGGCCGTAGATGATAAATAGAAACCCCTCCAGGCCATGTCATACCATCTTTATGCATTTGTCTTTGGCTTTCCTCTTGTATTTATCTTTTACTTTTGCTATTGTGCTTTTTTGCTTTTGGCCGCCATGAAGGTCTTACTGAGAGCATGGAGTATTCTGGAGATTTAGTTTTCTAAGATTGCTGGAGACTTTGCAATATTATCATGCTTTGCCTCATTGATAAGCTACCTTATGCTATTTTTTGGAAGATGGCGTGGACACTCTATGCATTTTTAATTTCTTTGGAAATAAATTATGGAAGATAACTCATTACAAGCTTTTATTGTCTGCCTACTGCAACCCATAGTTTTGGTGGCTATTCCTCCTGTATTTATCTTTTACTTATGCTGTTGTGCTTTGTTTCATGGTAGAGGTTTCAACCTTTCCATTCTAGGCCGCGAGCCTTGTCTTACTATCAACTCCATTATGGGTTTTCTCCTTTCTTCATAAGCTATGAATTTCTCATGGACGTGGCTTTTGGTGATTTCCTGGGTATCTTTGCTTCTGGTATCTTATTTCCTCCATGGACGATGATTCAAAACCTCTTTATATTTGAACACCAATAGTATCATGATCTCCTTTGCTACGATAAGGAATCATACTATATCATTAATGAATAGAATTTCATGAGGAAATGATAAGTAGAAACAATATTCTCGTTTTACATATATTACTGTAGACATACCATGACTTCCATGTCTTCTGCAACTTTATTATCCTTGTTCAGAAAGTGAAAAAACTAACGTACATTCTTTGGAGAAATTAATAAATCACTATATTCTTAAGAGCATGCTCTATACCCTAAATTTTTTGTTCCTTTGTAAAGCATACATTTATGAATAAAACATATTGTTTTGCTGTGAAAATGGGCTCCTTCAGAGATATCATTTTTTTATCTACTCCTATGAGATTAGCATGGATGTCTCTTGCACATTTTCTGTTAATACCGAACAAAACTCCAAGCTCTGCCTCTTTCTATGAACAAGTTAGCCTAAATTGAGCTCTATAATAGGGAATTAACAGCTATATATACATAGTATATAACAATAAATGTCCTTCCCACATGTGATTACTACTATAAATGGCACTATGTCCTTTTGCTGTGAGGGTATTTTCTCTTTCATTTTGCAGAAATGAGGATTTTTTTGTAGCTGCAAACTGTAGCTTCTATTTATTCTATGAAGAAATAAACAAAAACTCCTTTAATTTACCACACAACAGTTTGTTAATATTTATGTGTTTTAATATTGACTCCCTAAAAAGGCTCAGTAGCTTGCTTGAAAAGCTTGATATATCTTATTTTCTTTATTGTTCCTCATATTAAAACTTGAGGCTCCATGAATTTCCTGCATATTTTGGTATCACCAAATACTATTAAAATCTATTGCTGCTTTACTAGGTGATTTCAAATATGCATTTCTGTAGTGTCTCTCTTTGAAGTTCTTGGCTTTTTTGTTGTACTCATTCATCATACTATTATGCAAGTTTCCTCCCTCAAATCTTATGATGATTATGACATTCAAAAGTTGAAAACATGGTATTTTAAGCTTCTCCAGATGTATGACTACCTTTTTGTAAGTTGTCATATGCTTTTGAAGCTATGAAAACACTCCAATGCAAGAGTACTATGTTTCTCTTCAATGTAAAGAGGCTCAATACTTTATTTAGATATAATGTGAAAATGTAAAGTAGAGATGAAAAAAATATCAATGAAAATGATGAGCTCTCACACTGTTTGATCCTTTCTTGACATGAAGAGAAAATTTATGCTGTATGCTCAAACTGCTTTTCTTGAATCTTTTTGAAATAAAGTTGCTTATTATTATTATATTCCTTGTTTTAGTAGCTCTCTTGATGATTGCTCTGACAATATTTAAGAACTCTCGTATGTAACTTGAGAGTATGTCCTCCTTGATATGCCGAGCTCAACCCTTGTGGGAGTTCGTTTTATTCCATATATCTGATAAAATGATCATGAACATAATGAACCTGTTCCTACACAGTGAACAAACATGTTAGCAAAATAAAAGAAATTGAAAGCTTCCTCTTCTCCTCCTCTTTGAATTTTTGTAATCATCTGATGGATGCCTGATTGATTATATTCTATATTTATGTTGGTAGTGTAGGCATATGATAGGATCTAATTCACATTGCTCTAACCACACTTTCATCATACTTGCAGGTGCACGGAATTGGAGCTGGAGCTAGAACTGGAATCACAACTGAAGACCCAACCTATCAACGATTCATCATTCCAGGAAATGACGAATCACTTTCTACCCTATGCTTTATCTATTTTCAGTTGTATAGTTTTCTTTTGCTCATGCACCCTTTATTTGATTGTGAAAATCAAATGAGTTACTCCCACGACTTGTGTGGGATTCTGGTTTGTACATTATAAATAAAAACAACAAACATTATGCAAACTTATGATATCATTTTGAGATTTTTTTTGCATAACATTACATAAATTTACACTATAATAAATCAATGCACAATATGAGTACTTTAGCATAAATTTTTAAACAACTTGTGTACCTTGGCTTGAATTTACAATTTATCTCTACTTGTTTGAGCTGGTAGTGAAAAATAGGTAACAATTATCTCCAACCAACTACGGGTTACCATAAACTATTAGGCCTTAGCACCCAAAATACCCTCAAGGTATTGGGTTTTGTTAAATAACAAAAAGTGACATGTAATGCCCCACCACGTAACCCTAAAGGAAGTTGCAATTCACTACTTAAGCGTACAATTTTATTTTTTTAAAGTGTAATTAACATACATGTTCACCAACAATTGACAATAACCTCTAAGGCTACGTAACCGAGATTACTTAAACCCATACATACATCTATATACATCCATAGCATTTAATAACAATAAGAAATGAGTACTTAAACAACATAAAGATACAACATCACATAAGAGATAAACAACCAAATTCCATACTCATTAACTTAATCAAAAGGTTACATCACTCATTCCCAGAATGAGGCAATATTACAAATGTGTTACAAAATACACAAATCCACCTCGTAAACATATGAGGAGTGAAATAACATGATTCAAATTGAAATAATACATTGCTTGAATTATAAATAGGAATCGCAAGCTCTCCAACTGGATACTCTGCCACCAAGTACTAAAGATCAAAGGGGGATGGTGCATATTCCACCCAACCAAGTGGTACTCGAAGGCCCACCCCCCATGCTAGGAGATAGTAACAACATAACATGGACAATATCTACAACCACTAACTATAGGCTGACTCATATTGACTCATAGTGACACAACCAATCACATGTACAACACAAGTCCAAATCTAACATGGTCACATTGCTTCCAGATATAAAATAGATCAAGTATGTTAAGAAAACCATACACATAAAAACATGTACCAACTGTTGTCCTAGATAGAGTGTCATCGCACAGCTCGTCATGAGATCTCCTCTAAGAATCTTCATAGGCTCCGGTAATCTTGGTGACCTCAACCAAATCCTGACCCCCATACTCACTCATGCGGAATCAAATACCTCTCGTAAGGATAAGTTAGATGACCTTGCCATTCCAAGCCTTCCCACTCATCCCAAGCCCAAATGAGCACTTGTGTCTATGAGTGAGGCTAATTTATCTTGATTAGTGTGAAATACTACCTAATCTTTTAAGTACATTAATTTAGTTATCACTTGATTAAACCACCTCTGAAGGTTACCCAATTTACCTCTTTGGGCTCTGGCACCTAACAAAAGCCACTCTTCTACTAGACAACATACCATACAAAACTAATCACCAAGGGAATTTCAAGTGCAAACAAACTAGATAAAATAACCACTCGAACACTAGAGGAACATATAATGAAACTCACTCCAAACACTTGGAGGCAACAAAGCACATAATCCACTCCTTCCAAAGGAGGCACAAATCATCCCCGTTTGTGGAAATCGAGTAAATTACTAAGAAGGCACCATGCACTATCCAAAGGAATCAAAATAGGCTGACATAATAAATCGACAACCCCCACAAAGAAACCTCTGGAAGACTTACACATTAAGGACACTTTTAACCCATTTCCCCAAACAAAACCATAAAGGAAATAATTACAACAAGGCAATTGCAAGGAATAATCTAATTTTGGATATAATAAATCCATTTCCCTTTCCTATTCTATTCACAGTAAAAAAATAGCAATTTCCCTTTCAAAATAGTTGAAATAACTAATTAATTACCTTTCTAATTACAAAGAAAGGAAAGACTAGTTTTTATAAATAAGTCAAATTCATTGAATACTTTTAAAAACAACCTAAATCCTTTACAAATTAATTCTTTATGTTTCTCACTAAATTATTTAACGATCATTAAATACACACTTAAATATATATATGTTAATAATTTTACAACGTAAAACATTATTTTAATCAATTTAATTATACAAAATATGATTTCCAAATATAAATATATATATAATATATATATATATATATATATATATATATATTACATTTATTTGAAAATATTAAAAAAAAGAAGTTAAAAGTCAAATCGAAATCCGCGCATATAAACCCACAGACGTTTCTTTTTCCAAAACCATGGCTACTGTCCTGACATGGGCGTCGGTCTGTACATAGTATAGTCGGCCGCCCATTACATTGGGGCAGCACTGCCATGGGATAACGCGTCCCCCCAAATGGTGAGCATGTTGCCTCATGGCAAGCGCTTCCCCCAAGAGGTGGGCGGTGGGGAAGGCTTTGACCTTCCCACCAACCACTATAACAAAAACCTTTCCCCTTTAATTTGTTTTAATACAGAATTCAAAAATTCAGAAAAATTGTATTTCCAAAATACAATTCAATAAAATTCGTCGTACGACGATTTTGTAATTTTAAATAAAATAAAACATTTATATATATGTATGTATATATATACATATATATATATAATATATATACATATATATGTATATATAATATATATATATATATATATATAATTTCAACATAACAGGTAAATTGGAGGAATTTTTCAAGACATTCACCTACAGGTGAAATTATAAAATTTCCAAAAGATACCCAAATTTACACAGGATCTTACAATAAATTTTTAAATGGCTTTCTCAACTCTAAACACATGAAAGGAATATACTAATTTCTTTCAGAGGTTTTTAATCAATTCTTAATATCTTCTGGGTTTCTCCATTGCAAAATATATAGAGGTTTCACAATTTCCTTTTTACTACAGAGGTTTAATCTTCTAAAAATCTAAATTTGTTTTCCTCTAGATTTGTTTCACAGTTTAGATCTAATAAATTCTTCAAATAACTCAACTCTTATTCTTTGGTTTTCTCTGTAACTAAAATTTCCAAAGTTTCTTCACGACAATCACAAAAGCTCTGAATTTCCTCTTTTCTAAAACAAATTAAATTTCCCTTTATAGATCTAGCACAACAATTTTCTACAACAATACAATTCCAATACAAATTTTAAACAATTCTAAATACACAAGAAGGGAACCTATTTCAAGAAGCTTCTGAAGTGTTGAAGTTTTGATGTCGAGCCTCTTCCAAAGATTTCACAACTTCTTCCCAACAAACACAATTTTCCAGAAAAAAGTACGTATGCAATTTCACAACAACTATTCCAAAACAATTCTCTTAATTTTCCTACAGCCAAAAACCTCTACAATCTTCTGTGTTTTTCAATTTTCATTCCTCTCTAAAAATATCCTCACATTCCCATGAAGAAAATTTCCTCTTTTTCTCCATCAATAAATTTTCAACAACTTCTTAATTAATTAACTCACACATGCCGACAATTAACAAATATCTAAAACAATCACATTTAATTTTACAATATAGTTTAATATTTTTGAATTCAAATTTAATTCCAACATAAATTTAATTCTCTTTTTCAACTTTCTAAATAAACATTTAATTAATCAATTTTTTAATTACTTAATAAATAAATTTAACCCCATGGATTAAATTTAATTTGCTAAATAAATTTAATTTAATTAATTAGCTTAAATACAAAGCTTCTATCAAAAATGTCTAAAATTAATTAAATAAAAACCAACATTATTTAATGCATAATTTTAACATTTATTTTCATAACAAGAATCCTTCAAAATTTAATAATATTAAAACAAGGCAAACGATGACACAACAAATACGACTGATGACACTGTGGCTAGGGTGTAGACCTGACACATGTTACCTAGCTACTATCTCCCATTCAACTTAACCGTTGGGTTGACACACTCAAACATGTGAAACTAGGTGGAGTCGATGTCATGTACTTGCAAACCTGTAAACGAGATAACAAAGATCATATATATAAGCAGCATAAAATACACACCGTGAAGAGGAAATCATGAAATCGCAGGGTGCTCGCAAGTGAGTGATGCGATCCCGTCCCCTTCACCAATACACTCATCATAAACTGACAATTCCATATCCTCAAATATCTCATCTACAATAAACATGTTAAAGCAACAAGTATTTTACTCCAACTAAAGCATATCAAATAAAGCATCAGATAAGATACACCACATCACACAAATAGTTCATTGCTCTATAAATAGTGATCAAATAACACACATGATAAAGTATGCAAAGTATCATAGTAACTAAAACTAAAACAAAGCAAGGTACGTTGTCTGAACAAGAAGCAAAAAACGAAGGGGTATTACATGACAATATTGATTAGCTCACGTAGTACTCATAATTTAATCAAAAATAAATTGACAACATGATTGAACTATTTTGTTTACCAAACCTTAATATTTCTGGTTACAAATCTAAAAAATAAAGACACTCTATTTTTAGGGAACTGTGTGGGATTAAATTTTTGATGGGAGACTACATGCTAGATTGTTATATGTTCACCATCTCAATGGCTATACAAAAATTATTTTGGGAGTTTAATGGCTTAATACAATAGGAATAGTTGAAATAAATTTCTAAGAGATGTTCAAGAACTTTCACTTATCTAATCAGTAGGATATATGAACTAAAAGGATTGTGCACAAAGTGTATGGACAACTAGTACTCTCACACTAAATGGAAAATATACTTAATATGGGGGTTAAAAATGGTTTGTCCCTATTATTTTAATTAGAATTAAAACACTCAAAGAGCCCTGCATCACTAAACCCACAATAAATTATAGATAGGAACATAGTAATCTTTGGGGATAGATCAAAAGGATTTCCTCCTAAAGTAGATATTGATAATGACATTCAAAAATTATCATAGTGGCATCCATCATCCATCACATTTTATTAGAAGGTATACCAATAGGTTAAAATAGTGGAATAAAATATTAAACACCAATAGGAGGTACTCTCTAGTCTTGAGGAGAACAAGGAAATATTACAAAATAAAAAATTAAGTAGCAAGCTAACCAACATATAATTTTAACATAGACAAAGTTTCTATATCTGGGGGTAATCCTTTTTACAAAAAATAATAGATTGTCAAAATGGGATATTACCAAGTATTTGATCAAGTGGGAAAATATAGCTAGAAAACATGTAATACGAGAATATGAAACATTCTTGCAATCCCCTTCTAGATTCAACCCTTCAACCCTAAACTCTAATTTTTCCATAGTAGAAAATATTTTTCTACACATCTAGATTACTAAAGTACATGCAACACATGTGCTTGATGTTAAATATTTATTTATTCAATGATTTTGTGATTGATAGATATAGATCCTAGTTCTTATATGTGTGAATGTAAATCATAGTCCTTACATGTATGTGGTCTTAATGTTCCTATATTATGTTGTAGCTCTTTGAGAGTGTAGTTTATGAGTTCACCTTGTATCTAAAATATTCATATTATGTGTGTTGTTATCCTATTATAATCCATTTCTTCTAATAACTATGCTTATTTTTTGACTTACTCTTCAATGGGAGGCTCTTGAATAAGAAAATTTAATAAAAATTCTCTTAAAATTGCTCCAATCCATTCTTCTCTTACTCTAGGACACATTAATAGTGAAGGATGAGTGAGTAGGAAGGGATATTTGAGAGAGAGGCAAGCTTGTTTTCACCTATTGAAATTTTGTTGAGTGTCTCATGGAATTATTGAGGGATTCCATTTATCTTTTCTTTGGTTTAATTTTGATGAGAATTCAATAATCTAATTTGAATAAAAATATACTCTATATTTTTGAATTTTTATGGCAATTCAAATATTACTTAAACTATTTTCTGAAAAATAAATCATCTAAATGAGTGCAACTAGATGACTTTTTTCTAAATGTAGTTTCTATGTTTTATGTTTTGATCTTGTTGTTTTGTATTGGGATCAAGTGTCTAGAAATGGTGAAAAAAATAACCCAATATATTTTAATATAAAGAATCAAATAAATTTCTAATCTACAAAAGTAAGTACAAATCCTATTCTAAACAAGAAGAGATAATTAAGTTAATTTTTAATTACTACTTAAATGACTTCAAGACAAAAAAAAATTCTCTAGAGATTGTTCCTTAATGAGTGATTCTAGTATTGGTTATTTTATACATATCGCACTTAACACCATGATAACCTAATATCCCTTTATCACAAGACACATTGGGTATGAATCTTGAATGAGGGATGAAGAAGATCACATGAGATATTACTTTCATTAGGAAAATTTAAGTTTTATTTTATACCCTCCTTTGTTTAGCAAGTGGGTGCTCCTCCTTGATGATATTAGGGATATGAGTGTACTAGCTCTAGGAAAAATATAAATTATGTTGAGACTAGAGTAACTTTTAAAGCTTCTTTGCAAAATTGAAAATTCATAGGAAGTCTTATAAGAGTATAAATATTGATGCAGGGGCATCTTTGCATCACCTAATCTTGGCACATTTTGGTTTTGGATTTTGGGTTTAATTTTGATTGCATTAGTGGTTTGTGGAAAAGTGGCATCAAGAAAGGAAAAGAGAATTCTCTCCTTATTGTGGAAAATAAAAGCTAAGACAGTTAGGAACAGTTAGAAAAAGAGGGATCACCACTTAGTCCCATGTGGCATAAAAATCAAATTAACTTAAAATTCTTCAGAGATTTTATCTCCTAAACCTTAAGGTTGGCCTGTGTTGTGTCATTTTCAAGGAAATTAGGGCATCACATGTATAAATAAGGGTTTTACCCTCATTTTGACCCCTACCAACCCTACCAACCCTAATTATTCCATTCATTCACTCTCCTTTCATCACTCATCATTCTTCTCAAGCAAGCTAAGGTTTGAGCATCCTAGGTCAAGCAAGATATTTTTTTGAAGCATTCAAGAGCTGAAACTCCAACCATTGCAGCAACAACTCAAGATCTATCTTCATGAAAAGGTACTAACTCTATTTGTTTCATGCTTTATTACATTTATATCTTCATTTTTTTTAATTAATCAAAAGGGGTTTGACCAAGATAAACCCCCATGCCTTAACATCCAACATTTATTTCTCTCTTTGTGTGATTTGAAGGTCTTATTTGTAGGTTTGTCAAAGAGTAGGTTTAAAAGTGTTGTCATCAAATTTTCAAAGCCATCAAGGTTGGAAAAACCCTAATTGGAGTTTGGACATCACCTATAGGCCAAAAAATCAAGGTTTTTGGTCCAAATACTTGGAGGAGCAGAGGTGCAGGTTGAGGTCTATAGATTCCCCCTTTGAATCTTTAGAAAAGTGAAAAATGATACTTCCCCCAGTTGTGGCGACTTAGTCCCACTGTGCTAATTTTTTAGAGATTTATGTGGATCCAAATACCCTTTTGGATGAAACAAACCCCAAAGTAGTTTTCCAGAATTTGCCCTAAACTAGACTAAGTCGCCTAGATTGGCACAAGTGTCTTGCTAGGCTCAAAAATTAGATTTTGTGGGATTCTAGGGGCATTTACACTCTTCACTCTAGCCTCTACCATTTTATAGGTGCATTCTTTCAATTTAACCCTTTTAGCTTGTTCTTTATTACATTTAATTTATTCTTCTGCATATCACAATGTGTTTCAAAACATAGTTGCATTCTCTAGGTTTTATATTAATATTTAGTTTCTATTTTCCATTTACAACACTTATATTTCACAAAAATCACACCTATTCAAAACCCTAATATTTGAATGAACACCAAGAATACTTAGTGTGAAAGAGGCACCATTTCTCAACCTAGCTCCTAGGTGAAAAACCCTAGGAGCCCATTGGGGAATCTTCTTTCCCTAAATGTATCATTTTTGGTGGTTCATTTTGGTGAACCCAACTTTCAACACCCTCTTGTCTAATTTGGAGCTCTTTCTCATCCTATTTTTGCATTGCATTGAATTTCGTATTGTTTAATTTGCATTCTAGGGTTTTAAAAATTTGCATTAGTGCAAAGTGCATATAGGTTGCATTTTTGCATCTTAAAACATTAAAATTTTCTGAAATTTTGCATTTTTATCTTAGGATTACATCACCCAACACAAAAAACACCCACATCCATCAAAAAAATCACCAGGTGGACTTTCAGGCCTCTAAAACAACCTTTTATAGAGCTGAAAACCCAGTTTTTAAGCTTTTGTTTTGTGCCATCAGCTATCTGTATCAATTGGTTGCATTTTTGTAGCATGCATTTCATTACATTTAGCTTAAATTAGCTCATTTCATGCATTGCACATTTTCAATTGTACAAGTATGTAACATTTCATTTTCAGATCATTGCATAGTGTAATTAGCAAATTACCTTGTTTGAAATTTGAAAATTGCATTTCCTTTTAAGTCTTTACATTACATTTTAAATTTCAGCAATGTTAGTTTTAATTATTTCCCAAATTTCAAAGAAAAATCTAATCAATACACATGTTAATCATTCATTCAATTCATTCCCTAGTTATGAGAGTCTAGAGAATGAAAATGTTGACAATTGTCTTAAACTTACACTACCTTCTATCTCTCCTATTTGTGAGGATGATGTGTTAGAAGCAAATAAAAACATAGACAAACATGATGATCATAATTGTTCTTCTCCTGATACCTCTCCTTTTAGTGAAAAAGGTATCTTGGTGCATGAAGGTACAATCATTGAGCATTGTGATGGTCTTGCTTGTTCTTCTCTTCATCCCCTTTGGGAATATATTTTAGCACGAGAAAATGAAATCATAGAAACCTTCCTAAACATCACCCTACCTAGAATCTATAACCATGACAATTTTCCTTCTCCTACTATCCACCCTCAATGTGTTGAAGATAGTTTTGTGTTAGAAGCTACCCTTAATAAGACTCACGGGAATCTTCTCCCTCCTTTTCTTGATGCCCCTCCCATTTCAGACAACCTATTTGAACAAAAAGTCCTCCTTTTTCTATCTCCCATATTTGTGATGAAGCTACTTCACTAAATACTATGGAAAAAGAGAAAGTGACTTTAGATAATCACCTAGCACCTTCTCCTCCTCCCCCCTATCAATAAAGAAGAACACCAAACCATTGTGCAAGAAAATAACAACATTGTTTAGCTTCTTCCACACAATAGTAACATATCTTCCTTGGGTGATGGTACCAAGATGATACTATATTGCTCTTTCTTATATGTACATAAAACCAATCCCACTAAGGTTATGCATACACACATGTCTATTTTATCCCCCTCGATCAATGAACCTCCTACATACCTCGTGGGACATCCTAAGAATCCTCTCATTCTTTACCCACCATCACACAAGCAACAATATACAAACCAACCCGAACTTATCTTTCACCCACCTAAGCCCAACATTTCACATCAACCGAGTAACCATGGCATTGCTCACATCTATGAAAAAGTGTATACCATCAAGGAAATTTTTTCCAAAACTTTGATTACTCATCCACATAAATAACATTAGTTGTTGCTCCTTGCCATGTAATAGTTGTAGGATCATAACACACTCACTATTACATGTTTTGCATCCCTCACGAGGATAAACATACCATCATCCATTATAGGCTCACCTTTTCCCTACACTAAGTGGGAGAAATTGATTAAGTAGCTTTTCCCTCGTATGTCACTTGTCGTTGTCTCTTTTGACTAATTGTTAACCTTTCATGAACATATAAGAGCAAGCTTGGGATGTGGATGACATGTCTTAAGTTGACTCACATGTGACATACTACTTTTTCATGATGCAGCCTCACTCAGAAACATATGACTTGGCATGGGGATTTCCAAGTTGGATCTAATGTCTTCCTTCCTCTATCCTTGGCTACTTTAAAGAAATTTCTCACAGTGATGGTGTAGCAACTACTTTAAAGTGGGGGCATACATAGACAAAATCTTTTTATAAAATTCCATGGCGTGATTTTTCTTTTTCTTGTGATGTGTCCTCTTCTTGGTGGTGTCATTGGGTTTGATTCCTTCCAAGAGTGTATGATCAATTCAAGTGGCCTGATGCGAACGATACATCCCATGGATAACAATCTAACACCCGGAATTTTCCTCTCTTGGAGACATTAGGCACAATGCTCCCTAAGAAGAAGACCTTGCATGAACTAAGAAAAATCCCCTTCAACAAAATCTTCACATAATATTTACAAAAGCATTGTGGTTCCCTATCAAAGTTATCAACATGACAACTTTGGTATGGTTAGTATAATGGAAAGCCAACACAATGGCATGAATTTCTCATTATACGTTGGGAAGTCAACACACTGACATGAATTTCTGATGGACAACCAAAAGTTTTGTCTCCCCAGAGTGAGTACAAATATTTTATTTTCTGGACAAACAACCTAGATCTGATCCACAACTAGCTAGACAAACGGTTGAAGCTTGATCCAACCTTTTAACCTTTTTTTCTTCTCTTCCCTCTAGGTCTTGTCATCGCATGATTGTGTATCTTGTTTTGCTACAAATCATTCACCCTTGAATGTGTCCTTTGGCATTTATGTTTGTTTGACTTAGAATCTCGAATCCTATGGGCTTAACCACCTCCTTCATCTTTCTCATTATTCACCATCCACACCACTTGGCTACTTTAGTGTGAGTTTGAAGAAATTTCATCCTCTCACTAAAGTGGGGGCTAAATGTGTCACCAAAAAGTGTAGCCTTGACACTTTTCACTCATTTGGGCCCTTTCCTATGGATTTTTGACCTCTTTTTACCCATTTCCAAGCCTTGTTTTAAATTTTTGTAAGGTCTTGTAACGATCCCTCACACTTTCCTAGGCTTGTCATCACTAAATCAACCCTTATGGCATAATGAACCTTTAATGCACTTATAGGTCCAACTTTAGTGTGTTTCAGAAGACAATCCTTAAAAACATCATTAACCACATGTTAATTCACGACATTCAATCAAAATTTCCCAGGTGGACTAAGTCACCACCTTGGATGACTTAGTCCCATGTGGCATAAAAATCAAAATAGCACCTAGATTGGCAGAAGTGTCCCGCTAGGCTCAAAAATTAGATTTCGCAGAATTCCAGGGACATTTGCATTCTTCACTCTAGCCTCTGCCATTTTCCAAGTGAATTTTGTCAATTTACCCCCTTTATCTTGTTCTTTATTGCATTTAATTTATTCTTCTGCATATCACAATGCGTTTTTAAAACATAGTTGCATTCTCTAGGTTTTACATTAATAGTTAGTTTCTATTTTCCATTTCCAGCACTTAGACACATTTCACACACATCACACCTATTCTAAATCCTAATATTTGAATGAAAAACAAAAATAATTAGCGTGAAAGAGGTATCATTTCTCAACCTAGCTCCTAGGTGAAAAACCCTAGGAGCCTATTGGGGAATCCTCTTTCCCTAAATGTATCATTTTTGGTAGTTCATAATTAATCATTCCTTAGTTATGAAAAAATGAATTATGGAAGTTTTTGAATAGAGGGTGGACCATTTTGAGGAAAAAGGAGACCGAAGTTGTTGTTTTAAATTATTTAGATGTCCATGTTGTCTTGCATAGTTTTTGAATAGTCCAAATCTTAATTTTTGGTTCTTAGTTTAAGGTTGAATTTAGTGTTTTCTTGTTATATTTTTTAAGATTTGAATCATCCTGAAATGGTGTTTAATTTGAAGCCCATAAATGTGGATCAAACCAAATTGGGTGTAATTTATTTTTAAATCAATGCATTGGATGGTTTCACCACTTGAGGATGTATACCATCTTCTTTACATTAGTATTGATTCAAGTGTTTTGGAATAACATATGGTAGACAAAAAACTCTTAGCATTGCAAAATTTTGAGTGTCAAACAAGGTGACATCATTTTGGTATTAGATCCACATGAGATTGGAAAAGTGGGAAGTGGGCAGAATGCCACTGAGGGTGATAAGATGAGGAGGTGATTGGGGTGGTGGTCAAAGAGGCCATGAAGAAATAATCTTGGAAATGTTGCAGAACTTATTGACAAGGTTGGATGCCATGGACCATGCACA
This sequence comes from Sequoiadendron giganteum, assembly GCA_007115665.2. Lineage (NCBI taxonomy): Eukaryota > Viridiplantae > Streptophyta > Pinopsida > Cupressales > Cupressaceae > Sequoiadendron > Sequoiadendron giganteum. The sequence continues at coordinate 457,189,425 of CM021106.1, forward strand.
ACGAAGGGGAATCATTATTGATGATGTGAGTGAAGTTGCAGAAGAAGAAAAATTGTAAGCCGAGGATGAAGCTCAAGAAGAACCAAAAGGAGTGGAAGAAAGATTGATTAAAGCGGTGATGAATGTGGGATCCAAACCAAGAATCAATGTTCCAACATATTCAGGAAGCCTAAACATAGAAGAAATTATTGACTCGATCAATGATCTAGAAAAATAATTTGAATATGAAGGATATGCAAAAGAAATAAGGGTGAAATTTGTCTGTACAAGGCTTAAAGGCCATGCAACAATGTGGTGGGACTATGTGCAGTCAGAGAGATAGAAGTGAAATAAGGAAAATATAAACTCATGGGACGGGATGGTTACTAAGTTGAAGATGAAGTTTCTTTCGATAAATTATCAAACTAATCTTTTTAGAAGATTGTAGAATCTGAAGCAAAAGGATATGTCAGTCAAAGAATATACAGAGGAGTTCTATAAGTTGGTGATTCAGTCAGGCCATAGATAAAAGGATATGGAAAAGGTTGCTAGATATCTGAATGGTTTGAAATACAGTTTGGAGGATGAGCTGACTTTAGTTTTCCCAAGAACTTTGGAGGAAGCCTACCAGTTTTCCATTAAGGCAAACAAAAACTGATGAGGAAGCAGAATCAACAAGGACAAGGTAGAGGATGAGGTTATGGAGAAAGAGGACAATAACACCATCAAGATGGAGAGGAAAGTAGCTCCAGAGGGAAATTTAATCTAGAAAAAGGAGATTATCAAGATAGAGGAGAAAGATTCATTAGAAGCAATGGTTATCAAGGAAGAGGTAGAAGTTTTGCAGGTAAATGTTTGAAGTGTAATCCGTATGTGGGTCACAAGAGTTGGGAGTGTCTAGAATCTTCCCAAAGAGGTTACACAATGCTTGAATTGAGTAATCAAGTGGTGCAAGCAGATCAGGAGAGTGTGGGATCATTTTCTCCAAGAAAGGAAGAACCTGAGACAGGAAAATCTCTATTGTTAAAAAGAGTGTTGCTGAAACTGCCAAAGAAGAGTCATGAACCTATACAAAGAAAAATGTAAGTGGTGCAAACTAATCATAGAAAGTGGTAGTACTGATAATATTGTTGTTGTGGAAATGGTGGAAAAGTTGAGACTTAAGAGAACTACACATCCTACACCATATAAAGTTTCTTGGTTGCAAAAAGGTCGACAATTGTTGGTAGATGAGCAAGCTTTGGTTGAATTTTAAATAGGAATTTATAAGGATAGTGTTGTTTGTGATATCATGCTGATGGATGTGTGCCATGTGCTACTTGGTAGACCTTGGCAATTTAATTGAAATTCCATACATGATGGGAGACATAAAACCTACACTTTTGAGAAGAATGGTCTCAAACATACCTTGTTGCCTTTGCAAGAACCAATGGAGGACAGCCATAGAAATAGTAGTAAGGTGATATTGGTAAGAAGAAAAGTGTTTATAAATGGAAAGGAGATAAAGGAAGTTGCAGCAGTAACCAGGGAGGTGAACCTTCATTTTCCTCAAGGTTGAACGGGTGTAAACAATGTTGATTTGTAGGAAGGACAACCAACAACATGTATTAACAAGGTGACTATGAAGTTGGGGTAGTAATTGTTATTCTAAAGGATGTAGAGATACATGGGAGTTTGGAACAACAATATCAAGATGAATACATGGGCACGAATTTGCATGGAAAAAGTGTGGAGATAGAAAAAGAGCATTTGGAAGATGACCTGGCTCTTTGAATTGAGATAGTTGAGCAATAATGGCTTGTAGTGAAAAGAGGTGTGATGAATAGTGCATACACCAATGGTGGGGTAACGTCTCAGCTTTCAAACCCCTTGAATATAGTTGAATATGATACAATGAATGATATGGAAAGGTATGCAAAAGCCAAACAATATAGTGGAGTTGATTATTGTTGGAGGGAAATGCCAAACGAATGGGAAAGATGTAGTGATGAGAGGTTAACTGGAAATTGGGTGAAGTATATTGGAGATTATGAGATGGGATATGGAAAATACATTAGTCCAATGGTTTGGGATCATATGCAGCCAACCAGTGGAATGAACATGAAGAACATATGGAGAAGTTCAATGCATGGTTTGACCAAATGTTGGAGGAAAAGGAAGAAGTGATGGTATATGTTGTCATTTATCAACATAAGGGGATATTTTTCAAGTACATGGAGCTTGAAATGGTATTCCTACTACCCAAATCCCCTTTGTGAGCTACACTCACAAACAACTCCCCTAGGGAGCTTGATGCAGGGGCATCTTTGCATCACCTAATCTTGGCACATTCTAGTTTTAATTTTGTTAGCATTAGTGGTTTGTGAACAAGTGGTGGCAAGAAAGGAAAAGATAATTCTCTCCTTATTTTGGAAAAGAAAAGATGAGAAAATTAGGAACAGTAAGAAAAAGAGGGATCACCACTTTTGGTTTGAGATTCTTCCTGGAGACTAATGGTTTTTGGGAAGATCTTTCCACTCAAATGAGAGGTACGTAGCAGCTGGTGTTTTGAAGTTGTTGCTAGGAAAAATGATCGATCACCTTTGGTGGAAGATTTTTATGGTCTACACAAAAGAGAAAAAAAATATGAGGTTTGGTAGCAGTTATTGTTGTTAAATTAGCTACCAATTGCACTATTCTACTTTGTGTTGCAATGATGGTACTAGAATTAATCATTCCTTAGTTCCAAAAGAATCGATGATGGAAGTTTGTGAATAGAGGTTGGATCGTTCTGAGGAAAAAGGAGACTAAATTTGTTGTTTTATATTCTATATATGTCCACAATGTCTTCCCCAATTTTTTCATAGTTTTTAAATACTCCAAATCTTGATTTATGGTTCTTAGTTTAAGGTTCAATTTAGTGGTTTTTTGTTCTATTTTTCAAGCTTTGAATTGGCCTAAAATGGTGTTTAATTCAAAGCCCATAAATATGGATCAAACCAAATTGGGTGTAATTTATTCTAAAATTAATGCATTAGATGGTTTTGCTACTTGAGGCTGAATACTGTCTTCTTTACATTAGTATTGATTCAAGTGTTTTGGAACAAAATATGGTAGACAACAACCTCTTATCATTACAAAATATTTGAGTGTCAAACAAGGTAGCATCAAATATGCTATGGTGGAGGTTTAAATATAATGATAAAACATTTTTATAAATGTGATTCACAAATGGAATAAAAGATTTTATCAAGGATTTGGATAAAATTTAGAAATGATCAACCTCATAAATGCCAAAGGCAAGGGGTGTATAAATAAGAAAGGAACTTATCAATCATGTAAAAGTGACTAGGATAAAACCAAAAATTTGATGGATAGATAGATGAAGGTTTTGATTTATAGTCAAGAGAAGAGGAAAATCAGTTAAGGAGAGTGAAGGATCAATCAAGACTAGAAATAACTCTTAATCACCACAAAAAATAGTGGAGAAATATTAAAATTTAAGCAATCACATGTCTCAAAAAATAACAAGGTCACCCCTTTTGAGTGTTTGGGTTTCCCCCTTTTCTAAGGTTGATCACTTGAGTGACCCTAGAACTTGAGATATGCCACTTGAGAAACCCTATATTATCTTAATCAACCCAATCTAGGGGTTGAACAAGATGGATACAAGGCCAAGAAGGATGATGGAACTATAATAAAATTAAAATAGAGTTGAGAGGTAACATTTTTCATGACTCATGGGTCATGATTTGGATGACCATGTCATCATAAAAATGGCATGTCATCCCATGTAATTTTGGGAACTTACACACTTCGCCCCTCATGTGTTGTAGTCTACATAGTAGGTTGGTATCATTCCCAGATATTGGCACTATGGGACCTACATTTACCTATGCTTACATTTGTCATTATGTTGCATACATGGTCCCATAAAATGAATTGTTTAATCACATGTATATGATATTATATAAATCAAAATAAAAAATGACAAGATAATTTACCTTGGATGCTTACTTTAAGAGATATTATCTTGTTTCCTCTTATTAATTACCTATAAACTACAAAACTAAGATTGATAAACTAACTCAAGATAATATCGGTAGTCAATTAATTGAAAGTAAGTATGAAATAGGAATGAAAGGACATACCATTGATACATGTTTTGATGTTTACCTATGCCACCTCACATCACCTTGATGAATTACAAAATTAGTGAATGATAAATGTAAAATGAAAATAGAACCTAACCATCCAAAGAAAAAATAGAGATAAAAAAGGTTGATTTTACTTTTGATGGTGAAGTGAAGACACGAGAGAATGGAGGGAAATGAGGGAAAATAGATAAACGACAATAGAAGAGACAATGAAGTAGGAGCCTTAGAGGATCTATGGGCCTAAGCTAACCTTACAATCTATTGAGAGATCTACAGTTTATTTATTATTTTCCAATATTTTAAATTCTCCCCTTGTAATTAGATATTAGCCACTTATTCACATGTTTGTTTAATAATGTATCTATTTATCTCCCTTCATGTATCCCATTGTAATTAGATATTAGCCACTTGTTTAGAAATTATTCAAGTGGAAACCAAGGTTTGCAATATTCTACACATAGGTACAGTTGTTGTCTATTTTTTCCCTTGTGTTTATGTATAATTTTAGAATTTATTTAAATTTATTTATAGGTATTTTATACTCACACATGTATGGTACTATGTTCATGCTCTTTTTGTAACTTTTGCATTTATACAATATTAATACAATGTGAACAGGTATACATGGATCAATATATGCATACATACATACCTACATACATACCTACATACATACATACATACATACATACATACAATAAATTTATGTGATTTTATATTTTCATGGATGCCATTTTCTATTGCAGGAATTTTTTCTTGTTTTTGTGGATATGAATGTGATACTAACAATATGATTTCTCTTCAATAAGATTTTTCACTTAGAGTATTACGTGATTATTAGTATAAGATGATTCACTAAGCTTATAAGCTTTTATTTATTAGGGAATCAAGTGGAAATGGGGAAATAATGTAAAAAAAATAGATTAAGTCGATAAAAGGAAAGAGACCAATCCTTATCTAGATAGACCACTTAGACAATTTTCTAACATAGACAAGCAATAATATATATATATATATATATATATATATAATGCATTTATATGATTTAATATTTTCATGGCTGTCATTTTTTATGGAATGATTTTTTTTCTTATTTTTGTATGATATGAATGTGATACTAACAGTATGATTGCTCTTCAGTAAGATTTTTGACTTAGGGTATTACGTTATGAATAGTATAAGATGACTTGCTAAGCTTATAAGCTAGTATTTATTAGGGAATCAAGTGGAAATGGGGAAATAATGGAAAAATTTAGATTAAGTTGATAAAATGAAAGAGACCAATCCTTATCTAGATAGACCACTTAGAATAGTTTTTAATGTAGACAAGCAATAAAAGTTATTGGTACCTTTTAGATTTACACCAAAATAGATAGTTAATAGCTCAAAACCAAGTTGAAGGATTAATTCCTTACCAAGGATGACCCCAGAAAGAAAGCTAGACTCTTAGTTTTATCTAACTTGTGTGTATGTGTGATAAGAATATTTTTCTTTTATATTTTTCTATTTGGATGTAATCTGTGTAGCTTCAACATTAGACTATTATTCAATAGAGAGTAAAAATAATAATTTTTCTTTTTCATTTATTTTTATTTTTCTTTTTTGAATTGCCTTGTGGATTTTTGACCTCCTTGATCTAAGAGGATTAAACCAAGTGATTAAGGGGATAGGATTAACCAAAAGGGTAGCCAAATCCTAAGAATTCCCACTTGTTAAGGATACATAGGAAGACCTAATTGTTAAGTTCTATTAGGCAGTATTGGTTTGATATATTTTTTTACTTAGACTCAATTATATGAAAACTAAGAAGTTAGGATAAATTCAAAGGTTGAGTTGACTTTATTTTAAAGTGTTTAGAATGTAAATATTAGTGATAATAATGATTAAGAGAATCTATGATTTAGTAAGGGAAACCTATACTAACAAATTTTTGACTCCTTACTAGGATGAAAATAAAAAAAGAGAGTGATCAACTAACAAATGGAATAGTATAATGACTAGAATGCAATGCATTTTTTCTTTTGAATTATATAGTGTTCATGTTTTTTTATTTTTCTATCAAGATATTCACTTTTTATGTTTTTCAAATGCAATATTTTTTAGATAAAAGGAATTATTGTTTCTCTAAATTCTTCCCCCTCAATTGTGCATAAGATATGGGTAGGTCATTATCAACATATTTTTTAACCACGTAGGAATTTTGAATTTGATCTAAATGTGTGGCCCTCACCAATTTTTTTATCAAATATATTGTCAATTTTAAGTACAAGGTCTTTAATATTCAATGGTTTGGGGAAATTTTATTGTTATAATTTTGGTTTGCATGGACCCAACCAACTAGGACTAGGGTTCAACAACCTTAGGTAAAAATCTCGAGGAATAAAAATATAAATAGTGTAGCTCATGTCATTAGGATCTGAGCATAAGAAAAATGTTTTAAGTAAAAGAAATAAGATAAATGCATAAACACATAAATATTTACCCCAAATCACCTTCAAAATCCATGATTGAGCTAGAATAGGATGAACCTGTCCTATTGATATGCCCTTAATATATGAAATATGGTTGCTTATGATTTATATAGTATAAAGGTATGATGAATGAGGATTCATAAAATGAGAGAAAATGCCTCAATTTATAGTTTTTTGATGGGTGGAATCAATAGCCAGGATGCATTCACTAAATGGAGGGTCAAGATTGAATGAGATGATGGAGGCTTAGCCTTGTGATAAGTGTCACAAGAGGAAAGGATGTGTAAGATCAAGGTGTGCTCACACATGTGTGAGAACACATTAGAAACAAACATGAAATATACATGTCTATGACATGTGTAAGAGGTAGGATGGCTTCACATGCGTGAGAGATATGCTCACACATGTGTGAGAAATGGGTAGAATAGGTAGGTTAGGACACTTGTCACACGGTGACAATTTTAGATATTGATCCATGTAGATGGATTCTAGGGCTAAGATTGAGTGGACAAGGATTGATGGTGAGGTGGAATTAAATAATGGAGGAAAAGGTAATGGTAATTTTTTTTAATAAAGAGGGGTAAACACTTTTGACTTGGAGCTATGAACTGGTGAGGTCACAAATAAGGGACCTCATGCCCAATATAAATTCTCAACAATTATACCCCAATGGGATTTGAACCTTGATGGCAAGAATAACAACAAAACAACTTAACCATTGCACCATGCCACCATTGGAAAAAAAGATAATGGTAATTAATTAGTCTAAATTAATATTATAATCAATTAATTTAGTTGGAGGATTTTGGGATAATGATATAATTAATTAATAAAATATAAAATTTATTTAATTAAAGGTGTGGATGAGGGTAATGGATAAATTAATTAATTAAATAATAAATATTTATTTAATTAAATATTAGGATAGGGGAAAAGGTTTAATTAATTAAATAAATAATAAATTTTTAAATATAATAAATTATTAGGATAGGTAAAGTCAAGTGTGGTTAGGCTAAGGCCACATTTCAGGTGTCTACAAGATCTTTTCCCTTCTAGTTTAATGTTGGGATCATAGAAATAAGATAGTTATCCATTTGATAAGGAAAGATCCTAAATGTTAGAGTCTCAACCATACAATTATTTATGGTATCTTGAATATATAAAAAACAAGGCTTGTAGGTGTATATGTGTCTATTGAATGAGGATCAAAAGGAAATATGATAGACTAATCCTCCTTTAGTTATTTATAAGTTGTGATCTCAGAGGAAACTATATCAATTATGTCAAGACATTTTTGAGGGGTTTCATTATTTTGGGTTTTATATTTAGGTTAAAGTTAGGAAAAGGTTCATAATTATTGGCCCAAGTTATTTTATAATCACTCCATTTCGTCCCCATACAAGTCCCATGTGTTTGAATTGACTCAACCTTCTTAGAATGTTTGAATTTATAAACACTAAAAGGATCAAGATCTCCCTTGATGATGTAGACTTGACTAAGGTGGAGAAAATGGGTCTCTTGAAATACGGTAGAGGGAAAGGATCTTACCTTATGAATTCAAGGCTGTATAAAATCATGTTGTAGCTAGTTTCTTCATCTATCAATAATATATATAGTTTTAGGACTAATTATGATAGGGAGATTGACCTTTCCAAGGCTACGAATCTAAAAATTATCACAACCTTTGAGGGCATCACTGTTTAAAGTAATTTAGGATTCATCATAACCTATCCTTTGATTAGGGAAAAGGGGACTCAATAATGACATGTTTAATACAATAATCATTAACTCAAAACCATATAAAAATAAAATATCCACCTTAGCTAGTAATTTCATTGTATAAAGGTAGTTGTTTCAAATTGGATACGAAAGAAATGTCCTTATGAGGAAATCTGGGTGAGTGAATATTATTTCTAATGTCATTGGTGTGAGTGGATTAAACAATTTGTGTCACCAATCCTAAACCTAGGACATCAAGAAGATAACACTTGTGAGAGGGAGAGTCTCTTAGAAGGTTTAGGATTTAATAAAAAAATTAATCATGAAGTTTTCTAGTCCATGGGTGGTGTAGATTTCCTTATTTTTATCAAGTTTGAAAAGTCCCGACATGTCTTGTTCAAAGGTGTGTTGATAATTAGTTGACCTAGAATTTTTATCACATGAATATAGGATTGTTTCCATGAACATTTGTTATTGTTCCTTGGGAAGTATTTAAATGGCTTTGTTGTAGTTATAACATATTGTATCATTCCCTTTGACTTATGATATAAATAATATTTGTCAAGTTCATAAGGGTGATTCTATAATTCATTCTTGTTGTCAAGATAATGGTTTCTTTGTCATTGATTATTTTCGTGGTGAAAATTATTGTTGTTACATAGTTAATTTATAATATTGTAATTTTGATATCCTAAACTATAATTAATATCAGCATAACTATTATAATTATGGTTTTTATTGTTCATTTTTGGTGGAATATATATCACCCATAATAACACTATGATTTTTTTATAAAAAAATAGTGTTGAGGGGTTATTATTTCTATTACCATACATTATCAATCTTCCACTAATATTATACTCTTTCCTTCTATTAAAATGACAACCTGTTTTATCTTAAGATATCTCTTAAAAGCCTTTGAGTATAAATTATAAGGAAGTTTTTAGGCCTCCTCTTATGTGTCCCTATTAATGGCATGCAAGAAAAGATCACACAAATCCCTATGATGTATATTTAATGTGATAGTTGAAGAGTAGAGGACTTGTCTCCACTATGTGATGATATGAGCTATTGACTCATTTGCATCTTATTTCACACTTATAAATTCATATATTGTTATTTAAAAAATAATAATTTCAAAATCCACAACAAAATCATTGATGATATGTTAGAAAGAGTGGATTGATGCATTAGGAAGTATATAATAGTATTTGAAGGAAAAACCCTCTATATTTTTTAGAAATGTCTTAGAAACAACTCAATCTCAGGCGAGGTTTGCACATTTTTGTAGTGTGATATTTTATGTGTGTTAAGATCTCCTACCCCCTTGAACTTATAAATTTCAGGAGGGAGAAAAATAGCATGAAATTTCAAATTATGTGATCCAACAACTCCTTGAGATGATCACGTTATCCTCCTAAAAAGGGATTATTCCTAGAGGGGGTGTTTCTAACAAACATAATCCCTATGGGTGGAACATGCTATGTTTGAAATGTTTAATATCACATTTTTAATAAATTATTTTTTGTAGACCAAATCCACATTTCTTGTATCTACCTTGGTCAAAGAGTGTATACATGTTCTCCCTCTTCTTCCCCCATGTACCTATCAAGTCCTAAGGTCACTAAGGAATCAAATTTTCTATCCATAAGTGGTTAAGGAATTGGAGTTACCCTTCCTAACATGCATTTTCTCCCAAATTCACCTTTTATTCCATTCTTCTCAAATTATCCGACTTCTCCTTTTTGGCATCCCTTTCCTTTGATGCCTATTATTTTTCTTACCTTGTCAAAGTATCATAATTTCCCTATCAACATGCCTCCTACCCAAACACTAATCCTTGATGAGCAATAAGAATTTTGAGGTACTCTCAACCTCAAACATTGAAATTCTCACCTTTTTGTATTGCCATGTTTCTACATTACCCCTACGCAATCAAGAGAGCTATTAATGGCTAGTTTAACATCACAAGTACCATAGAAAATATTTTCTCAACCATAAACAATGGTCAACTCTCAATAGAATAGATTCACACATGATTTCAAGTGAGGGATGAAGAAGGAAAATTAAGAGCTACTTTCTTGCATGCATTGACTATTCACCTACTCCTTGGGTGTCATTAATACGATGGTTGCATTTATATCCACTAATGATATTGGTGTATATATTATCTATTGTTTTATTGAGATCTCATATTAGTCGTGGATCTCTTCCCTAGGTCATTCAAATGAACTGAAGGATATATCTTTCAAAAAAAATTATGGAGACTATGAGTGATTATTTTATAACGAATAACCTATAAAATATTACTTAGATCCACATGTTCAAAGGTGTTAGATGTGAGGATGAAAACCATCAAATTTTTAGGGAACTAGAGTACATATCCAAAGGATGAAACCCCTTTTGACCAATAGCTTATGTAGAGGACAATTGAATTATTGAAATTTGAATTGAGAATAAATCATTAATAAACCCAAATCCAATAATTAAATAACCTTCTTCAAAAATGTGTGCACAAACAAAGTAAATTAAATAAATATCAATTTTACCTCCACAAAAACATACCTAGTCTTACTCCATTGTGTGTGATAATCTATGATAAATGTATGTGGATCGCTCAATAACCTTAGCATAACCTTGTTAGAAAAATATATGTAAGATGGATTCAAGATTCATCAAAATTCTTGGAGACCTTGAATGGCTAATTGAAGGGTGTTTTATAGCTTTTATTGGTATTTGATCAATGGTGTAGGATGACTAGAGAGATAAATGGATGAGATTGTTTGGAGATCATGAGGAACATGCAAGTGACTTGCATTAGGATGAAGGGTTGAGATACAAATTTAAGAGGTTGCATGGATAAGATGACTAGTTGCATGGGTAAATGAAGTGAAAATGAGTGAGAGTGAAGCGAGGTTGCTTTTCGGTCAACTCACTAAATTTAGAGATGGTCACTAAATTTAGAGGTGGAGGAATATAAATAGAATGATATATTTAGGAAAAAATAAAACATTTATTTTATTTATTTTTAGAAAATTTAAAGATAGAAAAGTTAAATGTTTTATTTAATTTTTGAGAAATATTAGCTAATTAAATAATTAAAATTATTTAGTTATGTTGGAAGAGGAGAATTCATGGTTTAATTAAATAATTAAAAATTATTTAATTAGTTTGGATAAGAGGAAGTGATAAATTAATTAAATAATTAAAAATCATTTAAATACTGTTGATAAGGGAAAATGATGAAATAATTAAATAATTAAAAATTTGCTAAAATTATTTAATCAATACTGATGAAGGGGATGATATTAGATGATGACGATAAGTGATGATAGTTTAGACAAAATGTGTTAATCAGTTTTAAGTGTCTATAACATAATATTAAACCAAGGTTGTGAGTGAGCTTCATGGTTGCAAGTGTTATTTATGTCGTTGTACCTACTATAGTGGTAATATTTTTTGAGTGTAATTTCAATGTTATTTCTATTGTTATCATAAGTATTGTAAGAAATTCTTGGCCCATTTAATATAAGGATTAAGTATGATATTTTTTGCTAGGGTTGTTGTTGTTGTATATTATAATATATTTCAATCTTATTTAATATAATTTAAGTAATTTTATAATCTAATTTTCATTCTTGTGTGACTTGATTTATAAATTTGGGCATCATTTTTAATATGTAAACCATGAGTATATCTTAGTTGTTAATGTGATTGTAAGAGTGATGATGAAATATGGGTTTTACTAGATCTAGTTAAAATACATAGATATGAATTTATCTTCCATTTATAGGTTCATTTGTGAATCTAGGTATCAAGGTTAATATGTGAATGTAATGGAAACTTGGGTTTCTAAGATCAAGTTAAATTAATCTAAATAGTATTTACAAAGGATTTGAAATAATATTTCCATTAATATTTTATTTGAGACACTATAGTGGTATCAAACCTACTTTTCCTAGAATCTTGTAAGACCTCGCCTTGCATGTGATTAGTAAAACCCTAATATATTTTATGTTTTCCTAAATAGATGGTAAGATGTATTGTGGATGAAAAATAATGTGATTATTTGACAATATTCTTTCTTTTCATTCTGACATTTTATTGACATTACCATGAAGGAGTTAGGACTCATGAATTGTGAATATGAGTTGAAATTGTAAATGAATTTTTTGTACAATTAAATCCTATTTCAAACTATCAAATTAATGTGATATATGATTGTTTCTTATGGTTCATTGGTAATGTGTAGGATATGAAGAGTGTCAATACAAGAAGGGAAGACCATTGAGAACACATAAAAAATACATCTCCTTGTGATCATGAATTTTGACCTCCTTTTGGGGCTTAGAAATAAGTGAAGTTAATATGTTGGTAAATCAAGGCAGTGAAGGTTGATATTAGAGGGATAATTGATTATGTGTTATGTGGGTGTAACTGGGACTAGGGCTTAGGAAACCCTTACCCAAGTGTGAAACTCTGATGGATCCTTAAGTGGATCTTTAAAGAGGGTTGTTGGACAATTTTCTTGGTTGGGATGCAAAAATAAACCCCCTAGGGTCTATACCATAGTGGTAGGTGGGCTTGCAATAGGGTCCCAAGGACATGATTTGACTCCTAGAAAGTCCTCTTTCTTTTACTGCATAGATTTGAAGTTTTCTCTTCCTTTTCCTTATTATTTTGCTTGCCTCTGAGGCTGAGAATAAAATAACATGCTTATAACTTCTCTATGAGGTACCAAGACTATCATCCTCACTGTGATTTTCCCTTGTGATATTCACATTATCAATTTGCAAGTGACTGTTATAAAAAAAGTAACAATTCTATGAAATCTATTATCATGACTATTGTCCTTCACTTGAATTCACTCAATGTCATGATATCATGATATCCTACAGCTCATGATATATTTTAATAGCACTTGATGGCACTTGATTAGATCTGTTGACTCTTATAAACACATATACATGTGAATTTTGTATCTTCATGGAATAATACATTTGTTTTGATACATGATGTTGTCCTCCTACAATGATTTAACAACTAAGCCCTTACAGTTTTGATTTAGAGATTGGACATCTAATCTAAATAACTATCTTAATCATCATGAAGGTGAATTTAACTTGTCAACCTAGGGACGCAAACTTGAAATGGGCAACACAGTATGTGCACTAGGAATCCAAATTAGTCATATTCATCCTACAGCTAAGAAAGACACAATGTTGAAAGTAAATTGCTTGGAAGGAAATAACATAAGTGTTGAGAATCAACCAATAAATATACTAAGCTGAAATGCATGACACAAGTGAAAATCTAGGTGAACTAACATGAAACTACTCTGTCTGCTTTGGTTGCAGGAATAATTACATAATGGAATTCTAGTGGTTGCAGGAATAGACACTACCAAATTCTTAACTAATTATTGAAAAAAAAAATAACAACTAAACTAAAGGAGGGAATACTCACCAAGTGGGCCCCCTTGGATGAGTATCCCTTAAAAAAAATGTAAACTCAGATGCGCGAAATTATAACTTCATTTTATTCATTGGAAAATATGAGTGCGATCAGGCAACATGACTGTATTACTGAAAAAATAAGAATGTGAGTACATCATCAAATTGAGCAACCTTCTAAGAAGAAGTATCTGAGTCTTATTTATAGGAAAAGAAGCTACTAACTAATCACCTACCAAGGCAGTCAACTCCCACAGATTAGGAGGACACCACTTTAGGAAAAGCATAAAAAGTGGAGAGGCTGTTACACATACGCGAGATCTGGTCAAGCATATTTTGCATATTTAGCATAACAGTAACACATATATTCTCTCAATAGAAAATTAAGACCATTTACAAGGCGGTTATAGTTTTGATTTGAATGAGGAATCTCCCTCCATCGAGAGTCTTCCCTCTTTGAATGATCACCTTGTTGACCGTTACGGAAAATGACCAGCTAGCAGAATCTTCCTCAACTGCAGGCCTCTAATTATATTTGCATGACAATATTAGTACACACAACAACTGCATATTTGTAACTATCTTAAAGTGACATTCATTAATCCACATGTAAAATTAACACAGATAGTTCATATAGCATTTCAATATCATTTAAAGGTTATGAAAATAAGATTATGCCCAATGTCTATGGTTTTGAGGAAATATCATAAAAAGGTCAACATCCAAGCATCAAAGTCTATGACAATTGTAGCAAATGGATAATAAAATCTATCAAAATTGAACCATAAACTGGACTCATCACTCCCCCCAACTTAAGGTTTTGTTGGTCCTCCAACAGAGGAAGAGTTTTTCTTTAGCTTGGTCAATGATCTAAAATTTGCAATTGCCAGTATTCCTACATCAGTTCTTGTTGTGTGTGAATTAGGGTCCTAATAAAACCCTTGTTGTCTGTCCAACTTGCTCTATCTTTGTATCTCTGCAACTATATCATACTAGTAATACCTGAAATTTGGCACAAGCCACAATAGGATAGGTGGCTGAAAAGTCTGTGGAAGCCAAAATTGTCCCTTTGTCCTCCCAATCTGTATATATCTATCAACTCTCTTAAGTGTTGCAACATAATTCTGCATAGAGTGAGGCTCAACTTGTTTCAATTCATTAGTTAGGATGTTCCACCTTTGTGGTAGGTATGCCATTATAGATTCCCCTGTGGTTTTTGCTACCTCCTCATTTTATTTATAAACTGCTTCTCTCTCAGACAGGATCCTATTGCCATAGCTTGGTCGGTAAAGAATTATGTGCCAATCCCTAAAAATTTCTCCTAAATTTCTAGATTCAACCCTAATGAACAAGGGAGTGTTGGATTCAATTTGCCTATAAGTCCTAAACTATTTTCCCCAACTAATTTCATTTTGTATCCAAGACATAAATTCCCTTAATTGGACATCTCCAACATACAATTTTGGATTCCAATCATGGTCTTGGGTCCAACATAATTATGCAAATAGAATTCACACAACAAATTCTTCATTTCAGGAGGAGCAATCCGATAAGCATTGAAAAATTCGAGAGGAGTCTCAATGGAAGGATTCAAACTTGAAACAATCCTTGCTAGCTTAAAAGAAAGATGCTTCTCCTTCAAATTTAGAGCATAGACCCTTGGAGGAGTCTTGCACTCTAACATCTAAGGTACTAAGGCTGTCATATTATCCACCTTTTCCTTTAAAGAAACAATTTCTTTACTCTTATCTTCAATATCTTCATCTCTCTTTTGAATTTCCCTCTTTAGCCTATGCTTATCCTCTTTCTATTCTTCTTCCTTCCTTTTCACTTCTTTCCATAAGTTCATGGCTACCATGTGCATTGAAAAATTAGAGGGTTTATGTATTCTTACCAAAAAAAATCTTGGCACTTTTTCTTGCTCTTTGTATAGCTCTAGCCGTGGGGATTCTGTTTGTTCAACCAATTCCGATTGCAGAGGTGCTGACTATTCTCCTAGTTCTAGCTGAAGGGCCTATTTTTCTTTCTCTTGCTCTTGCTACAGGAACTCTTGCTTCTTCTCTTATTATAGGAGCCCCTAATTTTCCTCATACTCTTGGCTTTCAACTTGTTATGCGATGTCAACAAGATATGTCAACATTATGTTTGTTGCTTCCTCAAATATGTAATTTTCCTTGACATTCACCTACCCCATTGGAGCTTCTATATCCTCCTGTGATGTTTCTCTACGCTTAGGGCTTCCCTATGGAGATACAACAAAAGTTGGCCCAGCTGGTCTTGATTTTCTAGGAGAGATTTCATGTTTTTCTTTTGTTGTAGGAAGAACAATGTCAACCTTCCATTTCTTAGAGGTTGGCACTTCTTTTTCCGTCATTTTATTTTTATCTTTTCCCTTCCCTATTTATGTCTCCTTCTTTTGTGCCCTAGTTCTCATTAGGATGCCAAGAGGAACACCATCATCATAATCTAGAGAGGAACTTTCTTTTTTCTGAATGTTTTTAGAACTAATCTCTATGGTTTGTTTGGCTGCAAGAGGGTTTACACTAGGGATTGTGCCATAAGTTGAGGCTCCAGGAGTGGATCCAACATTGATCATTCTCCTACTAACCCTACGAGGTTGAGGAAAAACCCTAGGTCACAAATTCTCTAGTCTAATTTGATCAATATTCAAGAATTCTTCCCAAGTCATATCAGACACATCATGTAGAGAATTTTCAACTAATAATTTGATCAGACAATGGTGGGAAACAAAATTATCCCTACCTTTTTGCATCTCAGTCGACATGATTGAGAGAAGATGGTATAACGCGTTTGGCACATTCATTCTTCTCCCATGCCTCATGTGATTCAAGAGTTTGAAGTGCACATAATGTAGATTCGACTAACGACCTTCACAGGTAATGTACTTCACAACATAAACAACTAGTTGCTTCCATAGCTTAGGCAAAGAGGTTCTCTTTGTACCTTGTTTGTCCACACTCAATGGAGGGTCACCAAAAACTATAAATTCAGCCCTAACTGACCTGGTGTCTCTGGTATTAGGGTAATGTTCACCATCAGAAAGCAACCCTATAACTTATGCAATCCTCTCTTCAGTGGCTATGACCTCCAACCCTTTTACCATGGCCTTTCCTTCAGAAAATGTTTGGGAAAATTCCAACACGATGCCTTCTTAAAACCATTCAGCTTAAGGAAATAATCTAACCATCTACAATTTCTGAACTCATCTTGGAAAGGTGTATCCTGTATTAATACATCATGAACCATGGGTTCATTTTGAATTAACCCACCTCCCATTGTTCAGTTGTCTGCAATCAAACAATCGCTCTGCAAATTTTCCCTTCCTACAATCTTCGTTTGAAAGCTAAACTTCTACTTCCTGCAACGCTACTAAATTTCCAACGCCAATGTCATCTAAATTTTACATTTTTGGCTTAAAATTATGATAGGAGAAATAAAGGTAGTAAAGGATTAATAAATGAAGGCTATGATCAAGAAAAATGGTGGTGGTTGATGTTTTTTCACACATGCAAGCTGTCATCTCACTCATAATTCAAATCAGCTCAATAATTTAAAATTTGCTGACCTGAACCAATATAGATAGACACACGGTCATGGTATTCACTTTTCCCCCCTAACCTAAATTTTCACATGTTTCCTCACATGCAAGGTGGTAATGATGATTTAAAAAGGGCAGGGAATAATTACATGCTATGGAGAACATCGATATTAATGTACAACAATTAAATGAATGTACTAAAAAAAATTAAGATATAACAAATTGATACTCACGTACCTGAATTCGTGGAAGATTTGTTGCAAATATTATGGAGAAAGTACTAATCCCTTTTAAGAAATCATTTGAGCAATTAATGAAAGTGGAGTGGAATGAGGTGAAATGGAATGAAGTGAAATGATGGTAGTGTGATGGAAGAGAGAGAAAGGTGGAGATGGATGGGCGGATGGGTGAAGAAGTGGACCCTCACAAAAGTGGAAGTCTTTATTATGATAATTTGCATACCCTAGTTAGCCAAAAGGAGGGACACTAGGTCCACTTCCTTTGGTTGTAGGAAGTTAGGGTGTTACATGTTGAGTGAATTGTTGTAGGAATTCCTCATTGGAATTTGGCTTGTGATACAACCTGAGGTGATGACCATTGAAAAGCAGCTTAAATCTGATAGGGTCAATGGTAGTGAGCTAAACAACTCCATTGGAAAAGACTTCAGCAACCTCATATGATCCTAGCCACCTTGCCTACAATTTTCCTACATTGTCTTGATACCTTGAGTCATAGAGAAGTGCCCAGTCACCTGGCTGTAATTTCTTATCCTTTATGAATTTTTCATGCCACTTTATTCTCTAATTCTACACTACTTCTGTGTGATACAAGGTTGCCTTCCTTATCTCATCCAAAGCATTCAATTGCATGATTATATCCCTTTATGCCTCAAAGATATCCATCCCCAAGTCTACTACAGTCCTAAGAGTATTATGCTCAAATTCAATGGGCATCATAGATATCTTTCCATACAACAACTCAAATGGAGTGAATCCTGTAGTTGTTTTTCAGGTAGTTCTATAGGCCCAAACAACTTATAGTAGCCTTCTTGCCCAATCCTTTCTATGTATAGCCACTTTTTTGGTCAGAATGGCTTCAATTTCTCTATTGGTCACCTCAGCTTGGCCATTGGCTTGAGAGTGATAAGGAGTAGACTTCCTATGCCTAATGTTGTACTCATTGAGTAGTGCTATAACAAGGATTGAATTGAATTGAGCACCTTGATCAGTCACTATCTCTCTTGGAATCCCATACCGTGTGAAAATTTCATCATAAAGAAATTCAACAACCTTATTATCTCTTGCATGCTTCATGGCCTTAACTTCTACCCACTTGGTTACATAATTAGTGCATACCAAGATATAGGATTTACCCTTTGATGGAGGATCAATGGGTCCTACAAAATCCAATCCCCACTTATCAAATTGAGTGATTACTACTTGGGGGTAAAGTGGAATCTCATCAGATTTGGTTGGCTGGCCCATCCTTTGGCATCTATCACAATTCCTTATATATCTCCTTGCATCCTTGTGGAGTGTGGGCCAGTAATATCCTGTGTTCAAAATCTTCATTGTTGTCCTCTTGGTTGCAAAATTCCCTCCACAAGGTTCATTGTGACATGCATGAAAAATATCATATGTTTGATCTTCCTCACACATATCCTCATGCCATGGTCTAGTCCAATGTAGAACAAGCATCCAACAATCCATGAGAAAGGAAAATATTTTTCAATGAGCACGCTCCCCTCTTTCAGAGAGAAGTGAGGAGGAAATCTCCTTATGACCAGATAATTAGCTATGTCAGCATACCAGGGTGTCTGTACACTGATGGAAAATAAATTATCATCAGGAAAAGAGTCATCTATGACTTGATTGTCCTCTGATGTAGTCAGCCTCAAAATTAATTCTGCAACAACATTGGCCTTCCCTGGTTTATCCACAATGGTCATGTCAAACTCCTACATCAGCAATAACCATCTTGCTAGCCTACCCGAGATCAGGGGTTTATTCATGAGGTATCTAATGGTTTCATGATCAGTGTGCACAAAGATTTGGTAGCCTATTATGTAGTGCCTGAATTTGTTTAGGGCATAGATCACTGCCAACATTTATTTTTTTGTCACTGTATAATTGAATTCAACTCCTTGTAGATTTTTGCTAACAAAATAAATAACATTTTCAATAGCTCCTTCTTTCTATCCTAAGACTATTCCTATAACATAGTCTGATGCATTTGTATCGATGTGAAAAGGAAGCTCCCAATTAGGACCCTTGAGTACAAGAGCATGAGTTAAAGTTGTTTTCAAGTCAGAAAATGCCTTGTCACAGTCTTTCATCCATTGGAATTCAACATCTTTAGTTAGGAGATTATGCAATGGTCTTGTAATTTTACTGAAATCTTTGATGAACCTCCTATAATAACCTGCATGTCCTAAGAAACTCCTAAAATATTTTTGTTTTGCAGGGATAGGCAGATTGGTGATCACCTCAATCTTTGCAGGATCTACTTGAATTCCTTTGCGAGAGATGTAGTGACCAAGAACTACACCTTCCTACATCATCATGAAGCACTTTTCACTATTTAAAGATAGATTGTGGTCTTCACATATCTATAGGAATCTCCTGAGATTTTCCAATGCTCCATTAAAATCAACATCATAGGTAGTGAAGTCATCCATATATATTTCCATGCAATCAAGAGAGATGTTTGAAAATATGCTAATGACTACCCTCTGAAAAGTTGCAGGTGCATTGTATAAGCCAAATAAAAGTACTGGGTAGGAATAGGTCCCCCATGGATAGGTAAAGGTGGTCTTCTCCTGGTCCTCTAGTGCAATTTGGATCTAGTTATAGCCGTTGAATCCATCTAGGAAAGAAAAGAACTGCTTTCCTGCAAGTGAGTCCAAAACTTGATCTATGAAAGGTAAGGGAAAATGGTCCTTTTTCGTGGCAGCATTAAGTTCCCTGTAATCAACACAAACTCGCCACTTCCCTCCTTTGTTGGGCACAATCATCAATGGGGACACCCAATGGCTATTTGAAATGGGGTAGATAAATCTTGCATCTAGAAATTTTTGTAGTTCCCCTTTTACAATTTCTCTCAATGTAGGGTCAATTCTTCTTTTTGGTTCCCTCATTGGTGTACAATCATCTCTTATGTATATCCTATGAGTGAAAATCTTAGGGTGCAATCCCTTCATATCATGATAGTCCCACACAAATGCACATTGGTGGGCCATCAGTAATTTTTCCAATGATGAAATATACTCCCTCAATTTTTTTGATTTTCAATAACAATTACAATGTAACCAAGCACCCGTTAAGGTTAGTTCAAAACCCAAAAATTGCATTAAATAAATCTAACCAAGAATACACCCTAAAACCACTTAAGGAGGAGGGGCGGGCATATGGTCAAAGGATCATTAGGATCTACTAAATCAATAGTTACAAAGATTACAACTAAAAGAGAGAGAATCTAAACTCAACACCAAGAATGTGCACACAAGATCCTTTAGAAGGCAAGGTGCTAGCATATGGTGCAGTGCTAATTGCAGAATTGAAATAAAATAGGCGGATAACTAGCCATGAGAGAAATTACAAATAACAATTCATCTGTTGCGGCAGGAATCCACTCAAGAGTGGGAACTCTCCACTTTCCAGTGGGTAATATGAGAGGTACAAGTTTATTCTCCAGACTAGCAGTAAACCATCCATGGGTACTTAATGTTTGCTTTAGAAATTACAAGTAAATGCAACAATAACATATGGTTGGATTAGTACTGCTAATTCACAACCTTACAATCAAATAATGTACAATTTATGAGTATTACAATGATAGACAAAGTCACAATGTGAAGAGTGACTATCTCAATCTAGAAAGCTCTTAAACATTGAAAAGGAAGCTAAAATCTGATCTTTGTGAAGTTTGATAATTAAAATCAGCAAACTGAAATTGTAAACCAACAACCAGATTATCAATGAAATACTTATATCTTTAGCAATTTACCTCCGAATCAGATGAAATCAAATGTAATGAATCTCTAGAGGATAGGCGCACATTCCAAGATGAAGAAACAACTCCAAAAAACCATCATTTATTTACTTGCACAGTTCCCAAGGCACACAAGAAGGTACGACCCTAGCAAGGGCAATTTTGCAAGCATAGATCACACACTTTGAAATAAAATCTAGAAATTGCTAAGAGGGGTCGCTATGACCTTAGCAATGATATGATTGAATGCCCATGACAAAAATAAAATGATACAAGAAGCTATGAAAAAAATTGACTTTCAACTGTGTAAATATCAACAACTTGAAATCTGGAAAACACACCAAAATT
Source organism: Sequoiadendron giganteum (assembly GCA_007115665.2). NCBI lineage: Eukaryota > Viridiplantae > Streptophyta > Pinopsida > Cupressales > Cupressaceae > Sequoiadendron > Sequoiadendron giganteum. The sequence goes on from CM021106.1 coordinate 457,211,080, forward strand.
CTCCACTTTGAAGCTCTATCTGCTAGTCTGATTTGAGAAGCAGCTTAAAATAAATTAGGTTTTATCTTGCAAACACAAAATTGAATTGATACTAGGAGGTTAGCATTCCTCGAAGTGCAAAATGAGTACTCATTTCGACAACATAAATTTGGCATAAACATCAGATGATCAAATGCTAGAGAAAAATCTTCTTTTAAAAAAAAGGATGTGAATTTACAAATTTAGTAACTCCCAAAGAAAGAGGGACGCCCCTTTCATCAATTGTGAAATATCAATATTTTAAAAAAGCACTTTATTTCCTCCTTATGGCGTCCCACATACAAGGCATTATATTTTTATAAAAAACATAAATGATACTCCTTCATGAAGTGCCCACCCTCAAGTACCACTTTTCAACACAACTTAAGTTGATGCACAAGGCCAAGGGGTCAACTAAAAATTACAACATTAATGCCTTATATTCAAAATCTCACCAAATAATGTTTTTAAGCTAGACTGAAAAACACTTGATTGTTCCAACTGAAGAGGGACTTAACTGAAGAACTGATAATTGAGATACTGCCAAGAATAGAATTTAAAGTTCCGAGAAATACCACAAAAACCTGCAGTAAAGGAAACCCTAATTTTCCTCAACAATCCTACGGGCCTTCGGAATAGGCTGAAGAGCAACTGAACTGGTTACTAATGAGAAGGGGACATTACAGTCCGCCCTCCTCAAGATTTCTTTTCCTCAAGCAACCGAAAAAGCTGAATGTTGCAAGATATGCTCACCTTCCCATGTTGCATCCTCAATGGGAAAGTTCCTCCATTTTACTAAATACTCTTTGATTGTTCTTCTCCTCAAAGATCATTCTCTAGTATCAAGAATTTCCTCTAGAATCAACACCAATTGACCTTCTTCATCTAATGGAGGTAACTCTAAAGTAGCCACCACATTGTGCCCAAGTGCCTTTTTGAGGCGAGACACATGAAAAACGTTATGCACTCTGCTGTCAACTGGAAGCTCCAACTCATAAGCCACCAAACCAATCCTCTTGGTGACTTTGAATGGCCCATAAAAACGTGGCTTTAACTTTTCGATGACCCTCATCTTGAGAGAATATTGTTTATAGGGTTGGAGTCTCAAATAAACCGTATCCCCAACTGCAAAAGTTCGCTCAACACTCTACTGATCAATGTATAAATTTTGCTGATTTTGAGCTTGTTGCAAGTTTTCTTTTAATGATTTCAGGATGTCTTGGCTCTATTGTAACATATCCTTGGCCTGTGGAGCTCTATTATCACCAAATACCAAGTCTACAAAGTTAGGAGCATCATAATTGTAGGCAGTTGTTCTTCACTCGGTTTGTTGTTAATATTTAGATATTTTCCTTCTAACACCTTCTTTTGTGTAGTTAACTCTACCATGGCTGCTTCACTAATTCTTGGTACCTTGAGTTCATGTGGCAACAATGTATGAGACATACTTGTTGTTGTAGGAAGTTTGACTATAGGAAGAGCAGGCAGGAGTGTCTTCGCTAGATCAATAGATTTAGATGCATGAGAGGGTGATGCTTCCTCTACCTCACAATGGTTATGAATTATGTTGGACAATAATTCATCTTCATCTTGAAGCTGCATGAAATAAATTATACCTAACATCATAAGTTGTGCCACAAAATTAACTTCCTCGGCCTCTTCACCAACATGTGGCCATATGAGATCATTCCTATCATGGGATGGTTGAACAGGAGGGTAGAGAACAAGATTTTTGGTGCTCTTTCCATAAGAAATGGTCATGTCTCCTATCCAACATCCAATATAGGTGTTTTTTGTTGCTAACCATGGCCTTCCAAGAACAATGGGGTACCTGCCTAGTGTGGCCTTAGGAGAAAGAATCATAAAATCTACCGGGTACTCCCAAGAGTTTAGAGTTACCACTAGATCTTTTACTATACCATCAAGCTTTACAATAGAACTATCAGCAAGCTACAAGACAGTAGGAGTAGGTCTCATTTTGGCAACATTTACTTATTGTAGGATGTCCTTAGTCATTACATTTATTGCTGCTCCCAAATCAATCAGAGCATTCTTTATCTAGATATCATTTATAACAACTCCTACCATAGGACTCCCTGGCTCACTATATTTGAGAATGATCACTTTCCCAAGCATGATGTCAGCCAGTTGTCCCACCACATGAACTGTAGTGGGGTCTTTCTTCTTCCTTAATGGCTTCTTAAGGAATCATTCCTTGATTGTTTTTCCATATATGGGAACACATTTTATGGCATGAAATAGAGGTATTTGGACACATGTATACTTCAATTGAGCTAAAATTTCAAAAGTTGTGTCCTCCTCTTCCTTTTTTTTCACAGTTTCCAACCTCTAAAGAAATAGTGCTTCTGGTTCAGTCTGCTTGACTGGGACTAGATCAGGATTTTTAGGTACACTTGGCTAAATGGAGACATTCAGAGGCTCCTCTTCTTCCACAAGAAGCTCAATGATAATGGGTGTGGAAGGAGCTGGAAAAATAGTTCATGAATGCAAGTGGATGTCACTTACACTCACAACATATGCAGGGAATTGATTTGGATCAGCAGAGTATACCGACTACTGTTGTGGTTTATTAGTTGGGTTAAGTGTGGGTTGAGCTGGTAGCTAAGTAGGTTAAGGTGAATTTGAACTTGAACTAGTAGGAGGAGGAATTATAGCAGGTTGTTGGGGCTGAAAATGTGGTTGCATGTAATTGGTTGTCTGGTTTGGTAATTGTTGTCCTCCCCTCCATTGAGATGTTTGCTACCAGTTTCCTGGAGGTGGTTGCCAATTTCCTTGAAACTACTACCAATTCCTCTGAGGTTGCTACCACTAGGGTGGAGAGTTTTGGTGATTGGGCTAGGAATTTGGAGGGTTATTCCAAGGTTGTGGTGGATATCCTCCATAATTAGATGGATATGGGGGTTTCCATTAGTTACTATATGAATACGAATTGAAATATGGCCCAACAAAAGATAGTGGATCTGGTGGCATAGCTTGTCTTGGAGCCCATGGCCTCCTTTGTGCCACATAGTAGACTTGATCATCTTCACCTTGAATTGGCTTAACTCAGGTGTCATATGCTTATGCCAATATTAGTTATCATCTTGCATTTTCAGTCCTTCTTCTTTTGCTTGTAATGAGGGTAATATTCTGCCAACATTGCCTCTGCCTCCTCTTCTTTCTTCTTGGCCTAAAGTGTATCCATATGAGTAGCTAGATTGTTTATGATGTCTTGCTTGAAGTCTATCAGTAAGTGAATAATATCCATCATTGAAACTCCATTGGTAGATGACTTACCCATGGAGGATTGGTAAGCTCTCCCTTTCTTTGAAGCTACCCTAGAACAATTCTGACATATCTTCTTGATGTCCTCCCAAGGAACTTGGGTGATATCTCCTCCCATCAGGTCCAAGGCATTTGTGCAGCTGTCATTAATTCCTCTTAAGAAAAGAAGCTTCTGTGATTCTTCATTGAGTGTATGATGTGGAGATTTTTGTAGGCAAAACAAAAACCTTGAAATGTAATCTTCTAGGCTCTCTTCTTCCTTTTGTTGCATCCTAAAAATGTCATCTCCTCTCATTTCATTGCCCCTGCAATATTCCTTGTATTTCTCAAGGAAATTTTTCTTCATTTCCTCCCAAGTCTTAACAATATTTCTACCTAGGCTCATGAACCATCTTAATGCAACTTCTTTCAAGGTGGTAGGGAATATCTTAAGCCTATGGGTATTAGTGGTATAGTCATAACTCCTGTAGAGTATATCAAACTCAAACAAGAATGTATTAGGATCTTATGTGAAAAGTCCATAGAACTTAGGAAGGAATGAAGTAGGGATATTTTTGAGGTTGTCTACTTCATTTTGATGAGAAATGGGGAAAGGAAAAGGTGGTTGGTTCTCCTTGTTAGGCATATTTCTATTTGCATCGCCCATGCTTGTTTGATGAAGTTCTAAAGCAAAGGGGTTCTCAATCAAATTCTGATCTTCAAAGGAAACTTTAGAACTAGTCAGATCCAAAAATGCATTAGCAAAGGGGTGTGGCTCTTCTTCTTTTGCATCTCTTGATAGGTTATGATACTCAACTATCTAGAATATATCATGATTGTTAGGAGGGAATCTCCCATGAGCATCTCTCCCCCTTCCTCTATGCATATGGTATCAACTCACTATCAACCAACTCACACAAAGAATTGGAAAAATAATAGGGGGGTTATTACTTTCCTAAAAGAGGGGTATACTAAGAACAACTTTTAGAAATACTATAGCAAGAAAGACTATCAATGACTCCAAATAAATTCTTAGTTTGACACCATCCCCGACAACAACGCCAAATTTTTTGGCCTCCTTCAATGATTTAACAACTAAGCCCTTACAACTGTGATTCAGAGATTGGACATCTAACCTGAATAGCTATCTCAATTATCATGAAGGTGCATTTAACTTGTCAACCCAAGGACGTAAACTTGAAATGGGTCAGCATAATATGTGCACTATGAATCCAAAGTAGCCATATTCATCATACAACTAAGAAACACACAATGCTGAAAGTAAATTGATTGAAAGGAAATAACATAAGTGTTGAGCATCAACCAATAACTATACTAAACTGAAAAGCATGACATAAATTAAAATATGAGCAAACAAATAGGAAACTACTTTGCCTGCTTTGGTTGCAGGTACATTCACAAAATGGAATTCTAGTGGCTGCAAGAATAGACAGTGCTAGATTCTTAACTAATTACTAAACAGAAAATAACAACTAAACTAAAGGACAAAATACTCACCAAGTGGGGCCCCTTGGATGAGTATCCCTTAAAAAAAATTTAAACTCACATGCACAAACTTATAACTTCATTTTATTCATTAGAAAACATGAGTACAATTGGGCAACATGACTATATTACTGAAAAACTAAGAATGTGAGTACATCATCATATTGAGCAACCTTCTGAGAAGGAGCATCCAAGTCTTATTTATAGGAAATGAAGCTACTAACTAATCACCTAGCAAGGTAGTCTACTCCCACAGATCAGGAGGACACCACTTTAGGGAAAGCATAAAAAGTAGAGAGGTGGTTATGCATGTGCATGATATGGTCAATAATGTTTGCCTTAACACAAATTTATCGCAACAATAACGCTTATATTTTCTCAACAGACAATTAAGACCATTTACAAGGTGGTTAGTTTCGATTTGAATCAGGTATCTCTTGCCGTCGAGAGTCTTCCCTCTTTGAATGATCGCCTTGTTAACCATTATGGCGAATGACCAACTAACAAAATCTTCCTCAATTGCAAACCTCTAATTATATATGCATGACAATATTAGTATGCACAACTATTGTATACACATAAAACTGGTCCGGAGCACAATTAATTAAATACTTGATATTTGATTAATAAATCCTAATTCTTCTACTAATATAAATAAATTGATAAATTTATTTATATAGTTCATCCCTTAATTTCTTCTATTTCAAAAATCATTTTCCTCTTAAATTAATTAAATGCACAAATTAAATAATTTGTCATTTAGTTAATTTCCCTCCTTCATTTAAATTTGAATTTTTAATTCAAATTTGGCACATGTCTCCATATTTCTCTAACTTCCTCCAATTCACCCTCCAAATAATCACATGTCACATGATTTCTTTTATTTTTAATTTATAAATTAGAAATATTCTTCTAACCTCCTAACCTCCTGGGAGACACATGGCTCCTTCCTTCAATTGATGCTCTTGGACACTTGGAAGATTTTCTCTTCAAAATGGAGCAGCCTCCATGAATTCATCTAACCTCTTTGTGCTCCATCGTTAATGTCTCAGGATCATGATCTTAATCATCCATCTCTGCCACCTCATCCCAAGCTTGGAAAAACCTATAAATAGAAGGCAATTCTACAACTTTTCAAGGAAAATTTGATCATAAACTTATGCTTGAGAAATTGAGAGAAATTGAGAGCAATTGAGAGCAATTGAGAGTTTTCATTTTCATATAGCATAGTCATCATGGAGCTTTTACTTTGGATCACTTTAGTATTGCATTAGATTTCATTGTTTTTCACATTACATTAGAATTGCACTATCAATCCTAGCATCATCATATATAACAACATTTTTCTTTTTCGTTCAACATTTAAGCATCAAAAATACAAAAATATAGTGATGTAGGCATGTAATTTTCATTACATATTATCTTCTCATTTCTTAGGTTGTCATCTTTTCAGATTCACGTGCAACACTTAAATAGATCTGGGAGCATGAATTTAAAGGCCCTTAAGACTAGAGAACCATGAAATGATTTGAAAGGATAGCAGTAGCAATTTGGTTTTGTTATTCCAATTCCTTTTACGTAATTCATTTCATGGATGTGTGTGTTTAGTTTTACTAACTAATTACTTCACTATTTTACACCACACATAAATTTTGGTGCCCACCATGGGGTTTAGCCCCATTTTTAATCTATTTTTCTGTTGAGTTATTTTTCATAGGTTCCATCGAAATATGTGGAATAACGTATCCAAATTTTTTTCTAGCACATTTGCCAGATTTATCAGTGCATTGAGTCACTATTTCAGTGCATTTGGCGGTTCTTCTAGCGCATTTGGTCACTGTTCTGGTGCATCAGGTCACTGTTCCAGCGCACCCTGTTCTTTCAACGCATCAGGGAGTTTTACTTTTTATTCCTTGCTTTTCCAGTATAGCGCATTTAGTTTGTCATTTAGCACGTTCGGTCTCTCTTTTAGTGCATTTGGTTTTTTAAGCGCATTTGGTCTGAGTTTTAGCACATTCAATTACTGTAATGGAACATCTGGTTTTTGTTTTAAATTTTCCAAACTCTAGAAACTGATCTACATTTCTCTATTTTGTAGGAACCTTACATGCAGTTAGAGACTCTGTTGAAACCATAAAGAATGTTGTCAAAGAATTCAAAGTTGAAACTACTAACAATTGATTGCAGGGTTGAATTCATTGTCATTTCTTTTGATTAAGTTAGGAACATAACTTAATTAGAAGGATAATTGAACACCATGCTTGCTATGTTTGTGGAGTGATAGGTGTGTATGCTCTCCCCTTAACTGGGTGATCAGAAAGCCAAACCCATTCTTTTTATCTCATTTTATCCTTAGAGGGCCTGCCTGATGGGAAAAAGTAATCACCCTAGGGAACGACCCAACCGGTAACATGCTAAAGCTAAGCGACTTCCAACCGGTAAATAAGTGTGGTTACTTGAGGAAAGTTCAAGTATCACAAGGATTGTTTTGACAAGAAGGGAAATATTGGTCTCTTGTTGTATGGATGATCCCCCATGAACAAAATGCCCCTACTAGAACCCTTTGTTGTAGTAAGCCACAACTTCATTTTCTATTTACTGGTGCAAGAACAGTCATTCTGAAGCCGTCCCATATTCTTTTGGATTTTGGTAGAAATGAGAAGTGTGTCATGGGAGATTCATGAGGAATGATGCTTGGTTGACCCAAGAAGTGAGTGCAATGCAAGGGGGAGCCAATTTGGTCAAGCCTCTAATCATTCGCCAAGAGTAAGCACAGTTGGAGCACTCCAAGTGGGAATCCAATAAATATTGTCCTTCACAACCCTAGGGATTGTGCTTGCTTGATATGTTTTACATGCATGTTTTGAAATGAATTTTGAACAAATATCACATACTGGAATATACAACCATTGATTCAGAAGAACATCTGAACAAAACAATCAAATTCTCTGACAAAAGACCAAAAAATCCATCAAACTATCAGAAACAAAGACCATCTTCCAGTTTAGCGCATCCATTGACTACCCTCGTGCATGCCTTCCATATTTTAGCGCATACATTTACTATTTTGGCGCATCCCTGTCATGTTCTAGTGCATACATTTGTTGTTCTGGTGCATCCCTGTCACGATCTAGTGCATATATTTATTGTTCCGGTAAATCCATCCACTATTTTATTGCATCTGTGTAATCTTGCAGTGCATACCTATCATACTTTGGTGCATCCATTGCATGTTATGGTGCATACCATCCATATTTTAGTGCATACAGGCCATTCCGTAGCGCATCTATCTTTTGGCACATATGTGCATTGTTCTAGCGCATCCAAAAAAGTTTATACCAAAGAGCTAAAATCCTTTTTTGTTTGAATTTTAACCTCTCAATTTAGGATCATTCTCAATCCAAAACCCTTCTTCAGTCATACCAAAGTCTCAAACTTTTTGAAACTAGTATTCTCAAGTGAAAATCTTTAGCCTAAACTTTGATCAAACATCTAAAAGTGCCTCATTATCACATCTATCTTTGGTTAGTAACTAAGTTTCACCATCAGGATTCATCATCCTTCAATCCCAAAATAATGTTGTATAATCATATCCCACCTTAGTCTCATTAATAGAATTTGTCATTCTATTCGATTTGGGTATATCCTTGGCACTCCTAAACAAAGATCAAAGTATAGTTTGATCACTTGAAATTGAAACCCAAACTACCATGGCGAAAGTAGAAGAAAATCCATTTCTCAAGTTCCACCAAATTGAAAATGATGAAATAATGAATGAGGACATATTACAAGCTCAACAAGACCCTCAATTTCACAATTTTGTGGAGAAAATTTTAGAAAAAGATGGAGAGAAATACCTTTTTCATGCTAACAAACAAAGGGGTCAAACTACCTGAGGATTTTGATATCACAAAATTAAAAGAAATCCCCAAGAAGAGAAAGGTCGACTCACAAAACACAGATCCAATGGATGCTTTGACCCAACAAATGCAAAATATCCAACAAAAAATCCAAGACATGCAAAGGGGAACAACAAAGAGATATTCACTACAAGATATATTACCTTATCCCTTTGACAAAAACATGAACATGATATCTTCTCCACCAAAAAAAACATCATCCAAGTTCAATGTTTCTAAATTCTTGCAAAGGTTAAATGAGCCCAAATCTAAGCCATCAAACATAAATAATATTGAATAATCCTATCATGTCATGCACCTATCTTCATCTCCCACAAAACAAAATAAGCCTCATGATTCTTCCACTCAATTTAACGATTTTGTCCAACCACCTTCTCCTATCATACTCTCTAAGTCCAATGATTCACATCAAGATCAAAGTATTCTTTCCACTCCATCCAATGATACCAAAATTCCACAAGCCCTTCCAATCTTTGACCAAGATCACATCTTTCAAGAATCTTATGATGATCCCCTCATTTCATTATTCACCCATGATGATCCCCTTTCATATCAAGAGGAAAGTATCCTTCCAAGTCCTTCTTCCACCTCATCTAATGAATCCATATTCTCTCAAGATTTCATCGCATCCCAGGAGCATGAAAATTCTTCCATCCTATCTAATGATGCCCTACCATCTCATGATCAAGATATTCCTTTCACACCACTTCATGATGATTCCATGATTAATTCATCTCCTAAACCTCATGATCCTTCTTCAAGTCAAAATCAAATTACCTCATCATCTCCATGTCAAGAGCCTATCACACCTATTCAAACTATCCATGAACCCCATACCTATAAATTGGGATCTTCCACCTTTATCCACTCTGGCTTACTTTAAAAACCTATCCTTTCATCCATATCATATCCTCCCCAAAATGGACTCGCATCTTGTTTTGTAAATAATGCATATCCCATTGGTAAATGAATGTGTCAAAATATGAACTGCAAAGGCAAAGGATTAGGCCTTCATGAACAAGGTATCCTAGAACCCCTTCCTACCCAATAAAATCTATATTCTCATGGCCTTGGCTATACACCTCATGCTCAACCTAAGTATCCTAGTCCATAAAACCTTCCATCTATCCTAGGTCCTTATCCTAGTCCATCAAACCTTCCATCTATCCTTGGTCCTTATTATCCAAACCTTAGTTCATCAACCCTTCCATCCATATTAGGGTCCTACATCCCTCTGTCTCCTTTTCACCAAGAACAACAAAGGAACACATCCTTGTTTCCCTTTCAAAATTATACCTACATTAACTCATCCATAATACCTCCATATCATTCATCTCAATTCGCTTCTCCCATTGCTTTTGGATGCAATTTGGGTGCCAAATGTCAAAAGCTTCAATATCAAAATCCACATGTATCAAAGGATCAACATGTCTCCTTGAAGAGTCATGCAAAAATAAAAGAAAATTTGATCCAAAATCAAAGGAAAAAATTCAAAAGGCCACAAAGGCCCATAAATCAAAGTCAAAAATTCAAAAGGCCACAAAGGACAATAAATCAAAGAGAAAAATCTCAAAGGCCACAAAGGCCCATAAATAAAAAATAAAAGTCAAAAACTATGTGGATTCCTAAAATTCTCATAGAAGTAATAAAATCTAAATTGGCGTCCAAATTTGCTAATCCAAAAGCTTCGTCCAATCTTCCATATGAAAACCTATCACCTTCCAAATCCATTTTTCCTCCATGACTCCACCACCCTTCAAGGTGTGTGCCAATGTTGATCTTTCCATCCTTTCCATCTATCCATTAACAAGCCTTCCAACCTCCTATCCATTATCCAACATCCATCCCCCATTATCCTCATTTAATCCAAAGCTTTGCATAAGTCCTTAGTTTCTTCTATCATTCCAACATTTATGATTCTAATTCCCATGTGCATGGTTTATTATAACACATAGTCAAGGGATATTAGTCATGAAACTTGATTCTTAAGCCATTCCTCCATCTCCCTATCATGCATATATTATCTTCCATATCTATCACCTTATCCATATCCTATCTTCCATATTCCTTTTGCACTCTACACTTCAGGGAAATTTTCATCCATTTTATCATTCATGGTCATTATCCTCTCCATGTTCATTTCCTTACATTTTCACCTTTGACCTTGACAAGGTTAAGGATCTTCTTGAACATCATGTATCTTATCCTATGCGCTTTATCCAAACCTTCCATACCATGTCCTCCACTAGGAATATTATCCTATATTGTGGGGCATCTTGTTTCTTCAATTGGTCATCTCATTCCATCTTAAATGTCCTAGAAAAATCCAAAAAAAAAAATCAAAACATTTCCAAAAATCCAAAAAAATAAAATCAAAACATTTCCAAAACCCAAAACAAAATCAATAAATTGTATGATTTCATAATAATTGGTTGTTTTCCACTGGGGGAAAAATATTGAACTCACCGAGGGAAACCAACCTTGAGTTTAAACCAACATGTAACAAATAAGAAGCAACAAGACAACTTGGCACAAACAACAATCACACTAAACATCCATCAAAATCAATCAACCAAATCAACCATCCACCTCAACATCTAGACAAAATCAAATCAAATCTCACTAGATGATCATCTTCTAAATCATGGTTCAATCACATTGGTATGAATGTTTAGATGTTGTATCTCAATTGTTGCTATCATTTCTCTTGAGTACCTCGATGATGTTCTAAACTAGAGGGGCTAGAAAGGATAATGACATTTTATTTGTCTGATGTTTGTGAGTCAATCATTACTACTATGCAAATTTCCATGGGACATGCTCTACAAATTATAATTGATGACATTCTGAATTTGCATGGGAACATGATTAACTCTTATCTGTTTACGCAAGTGATGCTCAAGTCATCTTGGTCCAATTATACCTAGATTATTGTGTTATCTTATAATATCAAATCTCAATGGGAGTTATATGGAAGTTGTACTCAGGTCATCATGGTCTAATTATACCATTGATGTTTTTACTAACTTTTAACATAATAAAAATCTCAATGATGAAACTAAGCACAATAAATCAGATGATATTGCATAGTTAGATTTTAATGGTTAAGATAAATTGCATCCATATTACTTTTGCATGAGCATTATCATATCCATCATATCTCATCTGCATAGTAAAATCCATCTCATATCATCATAAAGCATCATCCAATCTCATCTAAATTAATCCATCCAATCATTTCTTCCAATCTCATCTAATCAATCCATTCAGTCTAGCACAAATCATTTAATCATACCTTTAGTCTTGTTCCTATCCTTACTATAATCCTTGATCATCATCATCATCGGGATGTATCCTTCCCTATCCTTGTGTTGTTTCAGGATGTATCCTTCCCTTATCATCATCATCGGGATGTATCCTTTCCTATCCTTGTGTTGTTTCGAGATGTGTCCTTCCCTCATCAACAACACTCTCATCATCATCGTCGGGATGTATCCTTCCCTATCCTTGTGTTGTTTCGGGATGTATCCTTTCCTCATCAACAACACTCTCATCATCATCATCGGGATGTATCCTTCCCTCATCAACAACACTCTCATCATCATCATCATCATCAAGATATATCCTTCCCTATCCTTGTGTTGTTTCGGGATGTATCCTTCCCTTATCAACAACACTCTCATCATCATCATCAATCCATCTCAGCTTGTAGTTTGAATAGGGAAACATCATACTTACTTTTGAATCCATTTGTGTTTTATTTATTCAAATCTTCTCTTCCCAATCTCCTATCGCTTATCATCCTCTCTTGACCATCATTTGGCATCATCTTCCTCATCTTCCAATTTCATCTAATCAATCCATCATCTCAACCCAATCATTCAGCCATTCAATAAATATATCCCATTCATCAAATCTTCTTCTATTGTTCTAGTCAATAATTCAAATGCAAGTCAATCCTTAATCCAACCAATCCAGTCAATCAATCTTGTCAAATGATCTAATCACATCAATGGTCTTGATCCTAATCTTGTTTTAAACCCAATCAATCAATCTATCAATCAAACATCATCATCCTATCATTGATCCTCACCTATCATGAGGTCAATTATCAATGAATCAATGGTTTACACCTTGACAGGGGCAATACCTTGTTTTTTTTGAATCATTTGTACATCCTTGCTTGTGTGTGTTATCATTTTATCTTGTATTTGTATCAAATCCTTATCATTCCATCAGCTCAACTCTCTATATTTCTGCAGAATGTACTTATGATCAAATCTCTCCTTTTTATCGGGAGATAAACCGTCTCTACATCATAAAAAATTCAAAAATAAAATAAAAATAAAAAATCCCCGATTTATCTCCCGAGGGGGCACCCATTTATCATCACTGAAAAATCAGCGTCTGGGGCATGTCAAAATTTTTATCATCACAATCTAAATTTTTTTCTTTGAAGCAATGTGTAAACACATCACTTCAAAGAGGGGCAAAATGTATACACATAAAAATGGTCTAGAGCACAATTAATTAAATACTTGATATTTGATTAATTAATCATAATTATTCTACTAATATAAATAAATTGTTAAATTTATTTATATATTTCATCCCTTAATTTCTTCTATTTCTTTATTTTTTTTAATTTTTTAATTTATTTTTATTAGACTGCAGGAATCGGGTAGCATGACCCCCTATAAACTGCAGTGCGCCTAGTAAATTTTTTAATGTGACCGGCGACACTGACCCGACACGCCCTCCGGTACCACGGGGGTGGGGGAGACTAGACCTTGTGACCAATCTCCTGCAACAGGAAAGATTTAGCCAACCGAGCTAGGGCCCCAACCCATTAATTTCTTCTATTTCAAAAATCATTTTCCTCTTAAATTAATTAAATGCTCAAATTAAATAATTTGTCATGTATTTAGTTTCCCTCCATTTAAATTTGAATTTTTTATTCAAATTTGGCACATGTCTCCATATTTCTCTAACTTCCTCCAAATCACTCTCCACATCATCACATGTCACATGATTTCTTTTATTTCTAATTTATAAATTAATAATATTCTTCTAACCTCCTAACCTCCTGGGAGACACATGGCTCCTTCCTTCAATTGATGCTCTTGGATACTTGGAAGATTTTCTCTTCCAAATGGAGCAGCCTCCATGAATTCCTCCAACCTCTTTGTGCTCCACCGTTGATGTCTCAGGATCACAATCTTAACCGTCCATCTCTGCCACCTCATACCAAGCTTGGAAAAATATATAAATATAAGGCAATTCTATAGCTTTTCAAGGAGAATTTGAACATAAAATTGTGCTGGAGAAATCGAGAGCAATTGAGAGAAATTGAGAGCAATTGAGAGTTTTCATTTTCATATAGCATAGTCATCATGGAGCTTTTACTTTGGATCACTTTAGTATTGCATTATATTTCATTATTTTTCACAACATTATATTAGAATTGCATTATCAATCCTAGCATCATCATATGTAACATAATTTTTCTTTTCCGTTTAGAATTTAAGCATCAAAAATATAAAACATATAGTGATGTAGGCATGTAGTTTGGATTACATAGTATCTTCTCATTTCTTAGGTTATCATCTTTGTAGATTCATGTGCAACACTTAAATAGATTTGAGAGCATGAATTCAAAGGTCCTTAAGACTAGAGAACCATGGAATTATTTGAAAGGATAACAGTAGCAATTTGGTTTTGTTATTCAAATTCCTTTTATGTAATACATTTCATGGATGTGTGTGTTTAGTTTTGCTAACTAATTACTTCACTATTTTACTCCACACAACTGCATATATGTAACTATCTTAAAGTGACATTCATTAATCCACATGTTAAATTAACATAGATAGTTCATATAGCATGTCAATGTCATTTAAAGGTTATGAAAATAAGATTATGCCCAATGTCTATGGTTTTGAGGAAATATCATAAAAAAAAGGTCAACATCCAAGCATCAAAGTCTATGACAACTGCAACAAATGGATAATAAACTCTATCAAAATTGAACCATAAAATGGACTCATCACATGACACTGTGCACATTCCTCATAATTTCATTGAGAAAATATATGTGATCTATGAGAGTGACTAAAATATCACTATCATGAATGACATATATGCTTGCTTGAGGAAACATAAGAAAATGAACTACTTTTATATGCTTCCTTAAAGCATAACCAAGCAACATGTTGGGTTCAACTCTAGTGGGAGCCTCATTTTACCCCACATGTTGTAATTTGATAGAACAAATCAGAAACATAATTTACCCGTGTCTGCACATGAAACAAACATGTTAAAAAAATAATGCATGCCTTAGATGTATATGATGACTTAATTTTTTTCCTGGACATTTAAGATCTGCAAACTTTTTCTAACGTATTTGGAGATCAGCTTATACATTTATAGGTACTTGTACATGTAATGTTAGAGACTTTTCATTGCTCTAACATAAATTTACCATTTAGATGTTGGCACTAGGGCAACACAGGAGCTAAAGTGGACTCAAAGCAGCTTGAGACAGGAGACAAAGCAAGGCACCTACACTAAACCAGTCATTTAGGCAATGACTGGTCTCTTTCCTTATATATACATTATATTTTCATTTATCTATCAATGTATATGTTTTCCTTCCATTTACATTGAACAAGCCAGTCTCACGGCTTGTGTGAGACATATTCATTCTATTATCAATAAAGATTACTTTTTTCAGAAAAAAGACTTGTATAAATCTTTCCTATGAAACATGCATCTATATAAATGCAATGAAATTGCTAATGTAATCTTTTGATTTTTGCCTATGCACATGAATGTAATGTAGGAAAGATCAAAAAGTGTACCTTTCTTTTAGTTTTAAATCAAAGAGCTCTACCTGAATGAGATATTAGTGAAATTGGGTAATAGTAAGTGAATGCATTTTCATCTCATTTATTTGAATAATGCATACTTGGCCTCTCTTCTTGGTAGAGTTTTTTTCTCGCAAGGGTTTCTCCACGTAAATCCTATGTTATGTGATGCTCTTGTGTTGTTGATTTTTGCCTTATTTATTCTATATTATGGTGATATTATTCTTTATATATTGTTGTTATAAGTTCACATAAGGTAGTGTTTATAAGCATGTTATATTGGCTATTTTTGGCATCATTAAGATGGATCTAATCATGGTAATTCCATATTAAGGAAACTCAATTTTTAAATTTGCATATAACTTTCAGATTTTCATGTTATTTTAGTCTAAGCCTTTTATCTCATCCATTGAAATCATACTTCGATAGAGATTGAATTTTCCAACAATTGATATTGAACCTATTTTCTTTCATAGGTGGCATGTTCGAATATGTGAAAAGTTTTTTTGCTTGATGGTGGTTATCATAGTTGATTTTGTAGGTATTATGAATGGTTGATCTAGACCTAATCAAACATCATCAAACAACCCAATGTTAGTCATTAAACAATTCCAAAACAATCACTCCCTATGCAATTCATTCAAATGCAAAGAATAAGAAACAAAGTGAAATTAATCAAATGAAGGCTATTAAATCTTGCTCAAAACATTCAAACCAACATCCCATGGGGGAATTGGTGCTACTGTGATGTGGAAAGTAGCCTGTTCCCAATTCCTTGATGAACTTTGATGAACTTATGCTCAAACATCATCAAACAAACCAATGCTAGTCATTAAAAAAGTCCAAAACAATCATTCCCCATGCAATTCATTCAAATGCAAAGAACAAAAAACAAAGTGAAATTAATCAAATGAAGGCTATTAAATCTTGCTCAAAACATTCAAACCAACATCCCATGGGGGAATTGGTGCTATTGTGATGTGGAAAGTAGCTCGTTCCCAATTCCTTGATGAACTTTGATGAAGATTGTTGATGATTGTGCTTCTTGGTGAAAATTTGACCATAACCTAGATAAGACTGATAAAATGATATGAAAACCTTGATGAACAATGGATGAACTTGTATAAAATTTGTAGATAGTGAATTTTCCTAAACTTGTGTATCCCAAATCAATAGAGAAGCTCTCTATTTATAGGAAAGAAAGATGGCGGAATGAGAAACATGAAGCACATGGGATTAAACTTGACCCAATGGCATTGTGCCACTTGTCAACATGCTATTGAAGAGAGGTGGAGCACATTTTGTTCAGTGTGCAAATTAATGCATATAGGTGGAGTTTGAAATTCAAAAGATGGTTTGTGGAGGAAGAGTTGAAAGATGATTTAATGCCACTTGGCTCAAGAAAAAGGACATGTAAGAGCCATAAATGCCATGTTGGAGGAAAAGTCCTTTTGGGAGGGAAATTTCAAATTGGAGGAATATTCCAATGAGATGCCCTTTTAAATGAAAATAGAAGAATTTGTAAATCAATTAAATTGATTTACATGTGAAAGTTGCAAAATCTAGAGGATTTGATGGATTAGAGTTAGAGTTAATTAGAATTTAATTAACTTAGATGGAGATTAGTTGATTTGATATTTGACTTAGATTTTTGGATTTATTTAAATCAAATGAGAGGAATAATGGACATTAGATTTAATTAAATAAAGTTTTATTTATTTAAATAAAAGGGATGATGTTAGATTTAATCAAATAAGGGTAGTTTATTTAATCAAAAGAGGAAATATGATTTAACGAAATAAAATGGTTTATTTAATAAAAAGAGGAACATTAGGATTAATTAAATAAAATGATTTATTTAATTGAAAGAAGATAATGAATTAATCAAATAAAATGATTTATTTAATTAAAAGAGGAATTATGATGAATTAATTAAATAAGGATTATTTAATTAACTAGTTAGTAAAGAAGTGATTCAGGGAGAACTGATGTTAGTAAATCAGGATCAGCCGGTGCATGGTATCAATCAGGATAATTTGAATGTCTACATTTTGCTCCTCTTTGAAACAATATACCTGCTATGTTGATTCAAAGAATAACACTTGCGAGATCGAAATTTAAAAAAAAATGATTTTTTCGGATGCCCCACTATTGCCCCAGCAGAAAGAAGTGCGTTGGTTCACTGCCCCCTTGAGAGATCGAGCAAAAAGTTCAATTTGAGGGTCAATCTCATGACAAAGAGGTTTAAGATGTACGTATGGGTGGTTATGATGATGATGCAAATGAGATGGATTAAGATTTTGAGAATAACAAATCTATATTATCCTAAACATCTTAAATGATGATGCAATGCATGTGAGATGGATGTTGTTACTTATTATGATGATATGTATGAATATGCAGGATGCATATGGTTTGTGGATGACATTATATCATATTAGCATGAAGAGGATAGAAGAAATAAGATGATGAAAAATGATCCACCAAGTCTATGATCTGTCAAGACTTTATTAGAGATGATGATGAGTGATGATGATGTATTGCTTATCAAGAATTGGGATTTTAAAAGGGCTTACTTACCTTATGTTTGATAGCACACATAGGTGTGATGCATCAAGGTATAAAGAACCAAGATGGCATTGTACTTAGTGTGATGGACTTTGACTCGATAATCAGATAGGACTATCCCTGTTCACACTTGACATACGAAAACCTTACTAGGATGTACTTTAGACATTTTGAACATCTCAGACCAAAACACAAAGAGACAAAACCTAACAATGTGATAGTCAATAAGTTGTCCAAAACATCTTCCATACATACCTAATAAAGCAAGTATTCACCAATGGTTATATTACAAGAATATCCAAAAAGCACGATAGATAAAAGATATCGATCCATGCCCCATTCCTTTCTCTCTAAATATTTTGATTAGACATCATTGAGAGGTCCTTGAAATGAGCGCAATAAGATAAATCAAAAGAAAAGATCAAGTAAACAAACAATCTAATGTTCTTCATACCACTAGCCAAGACTTAAACTATGTCGATGCCTGATGTTGATGTCCATTGTAGGAAGGATTCATCCTAGGACATGATGTTATCAGATAATGGCGAGATTGACTGGACGATAAGCTATTGATATTCAAATTTGTCCAACTTGTTTACCTACTGACCTAGAATTAAGACCTTGACATTTGAGTTCGCACTTTTAATTTGCTATACCTATTTCTGATTATTTTACAAAAGGATGAAGGCGACGATTGATTTATTGTGAGTGGAAGTTTATTATGGGTGAAAGTGAAATGGGGTGGAAGATTTTTTGGGTTTTTTGAAATGTTTTGAGGCTGATTTTGGATTTTCGAGATGTTTTACAAATATTTTTATTTTCAAAATTTCCAATGTTTTTGTGTTTTATGAGATTTTATAAATGTTTTCAGATTTTGTGTCTCAGGGGCCGATCAAGGATTAGCCTTGCCTACATTTAAGCTGAGAGATGATGTAGTTCGAATGCCATGTTTTTGATGTTTTTTGAATTTTTGACTTGTTTTGGGATTTTGACATGTTTTGGATGTTTCTGGATTTTCACATGATTTTGATGATTTGAATATAGATATGTGATGATATTAGTGATTTTTTTTGGTATTTTTGTTGAAAATCAAGCTAAGGTTGATTGATCAAATTGATGTATTTGTGATGATAACATTGTTGAGGATACACAACAATGCAAGGATAGTGTTAAGCAACACGAGGATTGGGAAGGATATCCCAAGATGATGATGGATTGATTGGATTTGATTGATCAGGATTTTTTTGGATCAAAATTGTTTTGATGATTTGATGTGATGTTGAAGTGCAAGTTAGATGCGACTAATATTGATTGTTTGGATTGATATCTGATGAAAGATAAAGCTTGATCAAAAATATCTTCTCATCAAATTATGCCATGGGTTTGTGATTTGGATTTTGGCTCACAAATTCTTGACCAATTTGATTTTATGTTTGCCAATATTCAGAACACCACATAAGTTGGATGATATAAATCAAGATTTATTCTCGAAGCAAGATGTAAATATCTACCCTAGTGTCTAGCAATGTATGGAATGCCATGGGTGGATTCTTGGATAGATGGATGGATTCTTGGATATGGTAAGCATGCAAAGGATGCCAAGGATTATCTTGTGATAAGATACGGTGTTTGAACAAAGGATGCTCATTTGGATAATGCTTCATGGATTAAATAATATTGGGTAGGATAGGATCAATGAAAATGACCCATGTCAAGATATTTACCATAAGCAAGTCTAAAGTGTAAACCAAACATTTTCAAGATCAAGATAAGTTGGAATATGGATGTAGATAGATTAAGATGGATTGGATAAATTGTTCATGGATGAATGGATTTAGTATGGATGGAATGTTGGCTTTATTATGGATGTGATGAGACATTTTCTCCTGAAATGGCATACGTAGATGCTTGATTCTGCACATGAAGCCTATTTTCCAGGTTTTCATAATGGTACCTGTCCAAAGTGCCACCATAGTGGTTTTCACTGGAGGATGATTTTTTGATTTTTTGCTAAAATATCTTAAGCTCATGTTGAACCACCTGGTACTGGTGACATTGATCCTGATTTCATAATGTGTCATCGATAGCTTGCTTGAAGAAGTTGTTTCACTAAAATAAATGCACTTGAATGCGACTTTTGAGAATATTGTTATGCTTTTTTGATACCAAGGTTAATTTTTTCTTTGTGCACACATCGTGATAGGGTGCCTTCTGAATCCTTATGATGAAGGGTTTATGCCAATACATGGCCAATGTTAGAATTGGATATCATGCATGGGGGAGTGGACGTTGATGTATGTTTAGGAATGAAAGATGGATTGGTTGATAGCTTGGAACCTTTGACTCTCCAAACTTGGGAAGATGAGCAATGATGGGTGGATACGCAAGTATGCATGGAATTAGGACCAACTGCTTGCTAGACTTTGGTGAAAGATGATGATCATGATTTGGAATAAACTCTTGAGCTATATCCTCTAACACATTAGGTGATGTAGATACATTGTAAATATGATCATTGGCGGATGGATCTTGGATTATGTCAATAGGACCAAATAATTATAACACTCCCTGAAATAGATCATTGTGGGTTATTGTTGATGAATTTTGATCATGATCAAAAAGTGACTCTTGATGCATGTTGATTTGATCATTGGATGGGGTAAAAAAAATTTCAAGGTGCTCATTGATGCATAGATCTTGATCATTTTCAAACAACATTTATGGTGGAGATGTCAATATTTTCGACCATAGGATTAAATGATGTTAACATTTCTTGAATTGGATCATTGTTGGGTATTTTTGGTGGATTTTGATCCTGATTGAAAAGTGACTCTTGATATATATTGATTTGATCCTTGGATGAGGTAGAAACATCTTCAAGGTGCTCATTGATGGATAGTTGTGATTGATCTTGGAGATATGATGACTGATCTTCAAGATGGGGTGATTGGGTTTGTTGTTGATCTTGATATCCAACCTCTTGAGATTGGAGATATTGTTCTTGTTGTGGTTGTTGACACAACTCAATTCTTTGATGACATGGTTTAACCAATGAAATAGTGTATTGATTTTGGGGTGGAGATTTCTCTTGATGATATATATCAATGAATTTTCTAAGTAAAACAATTTGATCTCGCAAAATTTGATCTTGATTTTGATTTTGACACCCTTGATATAGTTGATTTGGTTTTTGTTCAAGCATATTTGGAATGTATACTTGTGGTGTTTGTATGGGATCATGGACAAATTTATTTTGAACATGTTCTGATTTTGGATAATGTTTAGATTTTGCATTATAGGTTGACATGGAACATTGTTGTGGTTGGGAAACACATTGCCTTGATTTGGGTAACTTTTATTTTGCATGATGTTACCTTGACTTGGATCAATATATGGAGTTGCTAACATATTTTTTAGAGTTTGAACAACATTGGTGTGATTCACAAACATATCTATCCAAAATTTCACCAAGTGTGGATTTGATATGTTCATGTTTGGTAAGCTTGTATTTGGTATAGTATAGTGACATTTGGGATGTATGGATTTGATGGGATAATGTTGTTTGGAATAAGACTCATGCATTGATTGTTTGGATTATAGATTTGTAGGTTTTGACTTTGATTTAAATCTACCATTGGGAAAGGTAGTCCAAAATTCAGATTGGGCATACTCACATTTTTTGTATCATTGAAGTTTGTAGGAGATAATGATTCCATGTATGGATTGTATAAATGTGATTTTTTAAATCACTTGGCATTGTAAGGTCTTGATAGTTTGGTTGACTTGGATTATTCATGATGTATGAATCGAGTTTATATTCCATGTTTTTCTTATGTTTTGACCTTGTTGACCTCTAAGGAATTTAGGACCAATGATGAGATGAAGGATGAAAGGGATGAGTGATATGGGTGTTTGAACTCTTTAGAACTTTGGAGGGATACTAGACTTTAGGACTTTAGGACTTTTGGATTTTGGATTTTGGATTTGATTTGGATTTAATTTGGATTTTGGATAATGAAATCCTAAACCCAAAGATGTTGGATGTTATCTTGGAATAAACTTGTCCACAAGGTGATAATTTAACTAAGTGTATGAAGAAGGATTCATCCACACACCCTTAGTCAAACAAGATGATTTTGATTTGGTTTAAAGATGCACCCAAGTCTAGATAATAATGTTTCCAAAGCTCTAAATTTGTTTGTGGGATGGAGATGATAAATGTTTGGGATGGATGAAGTGATTGGTTGTTTTGATCCTAAATGAACCTAAGAGGGACTTTATTTATAAGATCAAGATATTGAAGAACATGCTTTAACCTATGAGTAGTTCAAACAAAAAAACCAATGTTTTTCTTGGAAAACCATAAGAGAGAAGATAATAAGCACATGTGTGGGGTTCAATTGATTTAATCATGATTAAATGGATTCTTTTTACCATGTCCACACTTTATTTCTTAGCTTTTCAAACTGAATGTCTATGTCTCAATTTTTGTTCATTCCAAAAGGTCCATTATGTGAAAATCGAGAGATTCAAGGCAATACTTTCCCTAAGTTGACTTTCAAGAGAGCGAATTGAGAAATAGGTCCCAATATTTAGAAGTTTCTATGGATAGAATCCCTAGGGACAAGCAGTAATATATGGGATTTTCAAAGGTATTTTCTCTTTCCAAAGGGTTTAAATTTTGATGACCTTATTGAATGTTTGTTTCCAATGTTTTAGATCTAAGCAAAGTGTTTTGATTTTGAAACAATGCACAACCCTAGGATAGAAAAGGAAACATTTTTCGGATTCCCACTTGGATTTCTCCAGCTATGCTTATTTAAAGCAGATGATTAGAAGCTTGACCAAATTGGCTCCCCTCCATGGCACACACTTCTTAGGTCAGCCAAGCTTTGATTTCTCATGAATATCCCATGAAAAAATATTCATCTCTACTAAGAATCTCAAGTACATGGGACGACTTCGGAGGTCCGATCTCTTGACACCAACAAATATATAGGGATTTTTGGATTCTACACAAATTGGTTTGTAATCAAGGCACCCATTTAGAAGGACACACGAGAGGCAAGATAAATTCATATAAATAGTATCACCTACTTGTCTGTAGGAGCTCCTATAATGATGAGATTTCCTCAACATTTGAATTTGTATACCAGTTGGGAGTAGCTTGGCATTTAGCTCGTTACCGGTTTGAGTCGTTCCCTTGGGGTGAGAACTTTTTCCCACCAAGGTAGGCTCTCTAAGGGTAAACAATAGTAAAGAAATGCATTTGTAGTTCAAGCATCTGCCGTATTTAGGCGGGAGCACACACAATGCCTTTTCTTCACACTTGCATGTTTTGTTCAATTTTAAAAGCCCAAATTTAAAATGTGGAGGAAATAATTTTGATTCTCAAGATCATCATGAAGCATGAGAGAAGTGTGTAACCTTTTAAATGATATTATTTTTTAAAAGATATTACAAAGAAAACTCTTAAATCCAAAAAAAACTCTAGTGAAGAAACAAAGACCACGATTGCATCGTTGGTTCAAAAAGCATCAATCTTTGGAGTTTGAAAAACCGGTCCTTCAGGAAAATAGTAGAAGCATCGCCCTTTGAATTAGATACAACATCTTTATATAGTGATAGAGGACTGATAGCATCGTTGTTTCTCTTTTGCAACATCATTGTTTCTTGTAAACACACAAAATTTGAAAAAACAATAAAATTTTGACCAAAAACCGTGTTAATTTCTCAAGATTCACCCTCCTTCTAGCGCCAAAATGTGAATGGTTGATCTAGACCTTCTCAAACATCATCAAAAAACCCAATGTTAGTCATTAAACAAGTCCAAAACAATCATTCCCCATGCAATTCATTCAAATGCAAAGAACAAGAAACAAAATGAAATTAATCAAATGAAGGCTACTAAATCTTGCTCAAAACATTCAAACCAGCATCCCATGGGGGAATTGGTGCTACTTTGATGTGGAAAGAATCCCTTTACCAATTCCTTGATGAACTTTGATGAATATTGTTGATGATTTCTCTCCTTGATGAAAATTTGACCATAACCTAGCTAAGATTGATAAAATGCTATAAAAACCTTGATGAAAAATGGATGAACTTGTATAAAATATGTAGATAATTACTTTGCCTAAAGTTTTGGATCCCAAATCAATAGAGAAGCTCTCTATTTATAGGAAAGAAGGATGGAGGAATGAGAAACATGTAGGATGTGAGATTAAACTTGAACTAATGGCATTGTGCCACTTGTCAACATGCTATTGAAGAGAGGTGGAGCACATTTTGGTCAATGTGAAAATTAATACATATAGGTGGAGTTTGAAATTTAAGAGATGGCTTGTGGAGGAAGATTTGAAAGATGAGTTAATGCCACTTGGCTCAAGAAAAAGGACATGTAAGAGCCATAAATGCCATGTTGGAGGACAAGTCCTTTTGGGAGGGAGATTTCAAATTGGAGGAATATTCCAATGAGATGCCCTTTTGAATGAAAATAAAAGAATTTATAAATCAATTAAATTGATTTACATGTGCAAGTTGCAAAATCTAGAGGATTTGATGGATTAGAGTTAGAGTTAATTAGGATTAAATTAAATTAGATGGAGATTAGTTGATTTGACATTTGACTTTTTGGGTCTATTTAAATCAAATGAGAGGAATAATGGACAGTAGGTTTAATTAACTAAAGTTTGATTTATTTAATTAAAATGGATGATGTTAGATTTAATCAAATAAGGGTGATTAATTTAATCAAAAGAGGAAATATGATTTAACCTTATAAAATGATTTATTTAATTAAAAGAGGATCATTAGGATTAATTAAATAAAATAATTTATTTAATTGAAAGAAGATAATGATTTAATCAAATAAAATGATTTATTTAATTAAAAGAGGAATAATGATGAATTAATTAAATACGGATTATTTAATTAACTGGTTCGTAAATAAGTGATTCAGGGAGAAATAATGTTAGTAAATAAGGATCAGGTGCATGATATCAATCAGGTTAATTTGAACGTCTACATTTTGCTCCTCTTTGAAGCAATGTACCTACTACGTTGATTCAAAGAATAACACTAGCGAGATCGAAATTCAAAAAAAATCTGATTTTTTCGGATGCCCCACTATTGCCCTAGCGAAAAGAAGTACATTGGTACACTACCCCTTTGAGACATTAGGCGTAAAGTTCAATTTGAGGGTTGATCCCATGACAAAGAGGTTGAAGATGTACGTATGGGTGGTTATGATGGTGATGCAAATGAGATGGATTAAGATGTTGAGAATAACAAATCTATATTATTTGAAACATCTTAAATGATGATGCAATGCATGTGAGATGGATGATCTTACTTATTATGATGATATGTATGAATATGTAGGATGCAGATGTTTTGTGGGTGACATGATATCATGTTAGAATGAAGAGGATAAAAGAAATAAGATGATGAAAAAGGATCCACCAAGTCTATGATTTGTCAAGACTTTATTAGAGATGATGACGAGTGATGATGATGTATTGCTTATTAGGAATCGGAATTTTAAAAGGGCTTACTTACCTTATGTTTGATAACACACATAGGCTTGATGCATCAAGGTATAAAGAACCAGGATGCCATTGTACTTAGTGTGATGGAATTTGACTCAAAAATTAGATAGGAGTATCCTTGTTTACACCTGACCTATGAAAACCTTACTAGGGTGTACTTTAGACATTTCGAACATCTCAAACCTAAAAATAGAGAGGAAAAACCTAACAATGTGATAGTCAACAAGTTGTCCAAAACATCCTCCATACATACCTAATAAAGAAAGTATTTTCCAATAGTTATATTACAAGAATATCCAACAAGCACAACAAACAAAATATACTGATCCATGCCCCATTCCTTTCTCTCTAAATATTTTTATTAGACATCATTGAGAGGTCCTTGGAATGAGCGCAATAAGATAAATCAAAAGAAAAGATCAAGTAAACAAACAAGCTAATGTTCTTCATATCACTAACCAAGACTTAAACTACGGTGATGCCTGATTTTGATGTCCATTGTAGGAAGGATTCATCCTAGGAAATGATGGTGAGATTGACTGGATGATGAGATATTCATATTCAGAGTTGACCACTTTGTTTACATACTGACCTAGACTTAGGACCTTGACATTTGAGTTCACACTTTTAATTTGTTATACCTATTTCTGATTGTTTTACGAAAAGATGAAAGTGACGATTGATTTATTGTGAGTGGAAGTTTATTGCGGGTAAAAGTGAAATGGGGTGGATGATGTTTTGGGTTTTTTGAATGTTTTTAATATTTTGAAATGTTTTGAGGCTATTTTTGGATTTTCGAGATGTTTTACAAATGTTTTGATTTTCAAAATTTCTAATGTTTTTGTATTTGATGAGATTTTATGAATATTTTTAGATTTTGTGTCTCGGGGGCCGATCAAGGGTTAGCCTTGCCTACATTTAAGCTAAGAGATGATGTAGTTCGGATGCCATGTTTTTGATTTTTTCTAAATTTTTGATATGTTTTGGGTTTTTGACATGTTTTGGATGTTTTTGGATTTTCACATGATTTTGATGATTTGGATATGGATATGTGATGATATCAGTGCTTTGTTTTGGGATTTTTGTTGAAAACCAAGCTAAGGTTGATTGATCAAATTGACGGATTTGTGATGGTAACATTGTTGAGGATACACAACAATGCAAGGATAGTGTTAAGCAACACGAGGATTGGGAAGGATATCCAAAGATGATGATGGATTGATTGGATTTGATTGATTAGGATTTTGAAGCTTGATTTGGAACAAAATTATTTTGATGATTTGATGTGACAATGAAGTGCAAGTTAGATGCCACTGATATTGATTGTTTGCATTGATGTTCGATGAAAGATAAAGCTTGATAAGGAATATCTTCTCGTCAAAATATGCCATGGGTTTGTGATTTGGATTTTGGCTCACAAATTCTTGAACCATTTTATTTTACATTTTCCAATGTTCGGATCACCACATAAGTTAGAGGATATAAATCAAGATTTATTCCCGAAGCAAGATGCAAATAGCTACCCTAGTGTCTAGCAATGTATGGAATGCCATGGGTGGATTCTTGGATAGATGGATGGATGGATGGATACGGTAAGCATGGAAAGGATGCCAAGGATTATCTTATGATAAGATAAGGTATTCAAACAAAGGATGTTCATTTGGATAATGCTTCATGTCTTAGATAATATTGGGTTGGATAGGATCAATGAAAATGACCCATGTTAAGATATTTACCATAAGCAAGTGTAAAGTGTACACCAAACTTTTTCAAGATCAAGATAAGTTGAAATAAGGATGTAGATAGATGAAGATGGATTGGATAAATGGTTCATGGATAAATGGATTTATTATGGATGGAATGTTGGCTTTATTATGGATGTGATGAGATGATTTCTCCTAAAATGGTGCACGTAGATGCTTGATTCAACACATGACACCTATTTTCCAGGTTTTCATAATGGTACCTGTCCAAAGTGCCACCACAATGGTTTTCATTAGAGGATGATTTTTATCTTTACTATTTTCGTGATTTTTTTATTTTTTTATTTTTTTAATTTTTTGCTAAAATATTTTAAGCTCATGTTGAACCACTTGGTAATGTTGGCATTGATGCTTATGTCATAATGTGCCATCGATATCCTGCTTGAAGAGTTTGTTTCACTAAAATACGTGTACTTGAATGCGACTTTTGAGAATTTTGTTCTACTTTGCTGATACCAAGGCTAACTTTGTCTTTGTGCACACTTCACGATAGAGTGCCTTTTGAATCCTTATGATGAAGGATTGATGCCAATACATGGTCAATGTGAGAATTGTATATCATGCATGGGTGAGTGGATGTTGTTGTATGTTTAGTAATGAAATATAGATTGGTTGATACCTTGGAACCTTTGACTCTCCAAACTTGGGAAGATGAGCAATAATGGGTGGATACGAAAGTGTGCATGGAATTAGGACCAAATGCTTGATATACTTTGTATGTTGCTTGAGAAGCCTAATTTTTCCTTTGTGGACATCTTTGATGGACACTTTTCCCTTTTATTTTGTCCCATAGTTTCTTTGACTAATGGAGTTTGATAGGGATAATATTTCTTTGTATTCTTTGGTATCCACCTGTATTTGATTTATCCTTCATGCTTTACAACTTCTTCTTCTTTGATAACTTTCTTCCTATTTTGATTCAAGTCTTTCTTTTGGTGTTGGTCCTAATTCGTGGATGGGGTGATGGGTGGATGAGGATTCGTGACATGGCTAGTTGTAGTATTGGCATCAGTTTCATGATACAGATCCTTCGTGCTCCCTATGTTGATGTTTGCTTGAGATGAAGTTGCCCCCAATATTATAGAGGTATCACTAATATGTTTAGATTCCTTAATTGTCTCATAACCAAGACCTTGATACTTAGGATTGCCAATAATCTGCACTGGTTCTAGGATACCCTATTAATGTAGGCCTAATCCTCTTCCTTGATAATTCATCTTTTGAAAAAAATTATTTGTAATAGTATATAATTTAGCTTGGAAATAAGGTGCTAACCCTTCTCTTCTTTGATGTGGATCTTCAAAGGTGACAACTTCTTCATTGATAAAATAGCTTGCCTTAAAAAAGGTAAGTGACCCAAGTTTATATTTGATAGGATCCTCCATATGTGGGAAATTCCTGATTGATATCTTTGGCTTGATCTTGTGAAATATCAGATTTTAATGCTTCTTCAAGAGGTGTTGATGATCCACTGTTCACATAAAATTCTTCCTCATGATTCATTTTTGATATGTCTTCATGGGATGTTTCTAATTCAGAACTTCTATAGGAGCCTTTTTCATGACCCCTTTCTGATATGTCTTTCAATTTTTCTATATCTTGATCAAGTGTACAAATGTTAAGATTGGGAGACTCTTGTTCCTTTGTAATGATATCAAGAGTATGAGACTCTTATTTTGAATGAAGATCATACACATTTCCATCCAAAGAAAGCATCTCATGGGTAAATGGAGTATGTTCTATATGGATATGATCATCATTTGTGATATCTTGTATAGACAGGAGAATTCCCATTAGATCATTGTAGTATTGTGGAGATACAAATTCTTGATCTTGGTTAATGTTGGAATTGATTTTGACATACTTTGGATTAAGTTCTTGACACGGGTCAATTTCACAGAATGGATTGCTCACAAAGGGTTCTTGGACGTCATCATTAGGCATGGGTAGTGGCTCAATATCTTGTTGATCTTTGATTGGATTTGGATCAAGTGTTGAGTTGAGGATTTCTTCAATATTCACAACCATGAGGTCGAAGGATGTCAATATGTCTTGGAAAGGACCATTTCTAGACTTTGGTGAAAGATGATGATCATGATTTGGAATAAACTCTTGAGCTATATCCTCTAACACATTAGGTGATGTATATACATTTTCAATATGATCATTGGTGGATGGATCTTGGATTATTTCAATAGGATCAAATAATTCTAACACTCCCTGAAATAGATCATTGTGGGATATTGTTGATGAATTTTGATCATGATCAAAATGTAACTCTTGATGCATGTTGATTTGATCATTGGATGGAGTAAAAACTATTGGAAACAAGCTACACTGTGAGGGGGGGTGAATTAGTGTTGTGCAAAAAATTAGCATTATTAACGTTTATCTTCAAAGCACTTGTAACATTCAACCAAAATTCATGAACAAGAAGAAAACAATCACAACACCATAACACAAGAATTTTTACCTAGAAACCCTATTAGGGAAAAAACCACGGTGGATGGCCAATCCACAATATGATTTGAGTATACTCAAATAAAGTTTACAATATGGGGAATGCACTACCTAGAGTTCACTGCTCAAAGAAGACTTGTTGTATTACAAAGAAAGTCAGATTCAAACCATATGAGAGTTTGAACTGATAAAATAACATCTACATATGCTTGATTACAGTTCCAATTAGGCTCAATATTCAATCTTCTATCCTACAGACTAATTCTGCACTTCTTCTTTGTTCTGCTCACACTCACAACACAAATCCTTTATGCACAAGTGAAAATTTGCATTATCGCTCTTCTGCTCTATTCTTATTTGCAATTCACATCAACACACTTCATACATACTTCAAAATGATATGAAATATCTCTTATATATATCTGCAACTAAGAATTAATCACCCATGTGTTGGCATCAATAGAACACAACAATATTTACAACTATCGGATCAAATTAGGAGTAAACCTTAATTCACATCCACAATGGTTGGCTACAGCTTAGCTAGGACCCAAAGAAATATTCTTGAACACAAAAATACTTAAATGATTTCTTTCCAAACATTTGCGACATGATACATTCATGAAGTTGGATCCATTACTAATAAAACAAAGAATTAGCCAACTGGATCTTCTAACTCGCACATAGATCAATACGAGGTAGTGAGATTTATGGATAACACTAAGCATACATTGATTAATCTTCACTGAGATACACAACACAAAATATTAATAGAAAATCTTTATGTGAATCAATGAATACAAAACTATCAGATGCTCTGTTCTTCCTTAACTGTTTGCAATCTGACTATTGGTGTGATCAAATGATGATGCGTGGATCCAATCACAGACTAGGGTTTCCATCAATGACAACACCAAATGATATTCATAGTGTATCTTTCCAAAAATCTCCCCCTTTGGCATTGATGGAAACACTTAGTGAAAAATGACTAAGTGTCGGATTAGTACCAACATCAATTACATTGCCCAAAATTTCAAAAACCAAAATCTTCTCCAAAATACAATTCTCCCCTTGAGATGATTATGCATTTTTCACTCTTCTCTCTCCCCCTTTGACATTAATGGCATAGGCAGGAATCCTCATATCAAAAATCAAACAAAAAATTTATGAACAAGTTGCTTATGTGCAAACATGCTTCTTTAACTTACATAAACTTGAAAATGTCTGAAAAATCTTTCTTCAGCAGAGCCAAATTCGTGTCCCAAACTCTTTTGAGACTTTCCAAGATTGTTATGTGTCCACAAAAAAATTAGGATTGTATCTCTATAGATTCCAGGTTTGCTGGATCACCCACTACCTTAGCATCTTCTGCTTCTTTCAATGCACTTGACATAATTTATATCTTTGGGCCAATTAGACCTCAAAGTTCACATGCTCTTGCAACAATTTTGTCATTTTCATGTTTTAAGCTTTTTATTTTGTGAAAAAAAGATATCACTTATCCTTCTAACTTTCCAACACTACCAGTTAAAGGATCAACCACATCAGAAATAGTAGCTAATTATTTTTCCAGATCCTTAACCTTATTTTCATTGTCATTAGTAAATTTTGTCAATGAAAAACAAGACTTATAAATATTCCCACCTTCGGATAGAGCATTTTGGATATTTTCCACATAGGTGGCTAGCAAAGTTCTATCCTTTGTTATCATTTCCTTCAACCCATTTAATCTTTTAGCATCAAATTCCTTTTGAACTTTAATCATAGCTGATTTCTCAAGTCACTCGAAGTGAGTACTTATTGAGTTGATGATCCTCTTTAGTTCACCAAAGGAGGAACCGATCGGATCTTTCACATGAGTGGGCATTATCTTTTCCAGGACTCCAGATGCAAGATTTAGAAGTTCATTGTTCTTTGGCTTCTACTTGGGAAAATGAAGCTACTTTCATTTTGTGAATTGGACTCAGGGTAGATAGGTCGATTAGACCCTCAATCAATTCAAGATCAAACTCTTCTTTCTGTTCTACCAAAAAATTCTTCACTACCTCTGCAATGTCTCTTGCTTCTACTGGAATTACCTTTACATCAACTTTCTTCTCTTCAACCATCGCTTCCTTAGTTATAGGTTCTTACTTATCTTCAGGGATCTCAACTTTCTCAACTGATACACTTTCTAAAACTTCAACTTCCATAGGTATTTTTGTATTGTCCACTTTAGGAGGGATCTGAATATCCTCAGCTGCATCTTGATTCTCTTCTTCTTCTTCTCTTGGACTAGATGAAACATCATGAGTTCCTTTAGGTACAACATCAATTTTGAAGTTTAACAAAAAAATTCTCATAATTTGTTCAGTCTCTTTAGCGACTTCTTTGGTTTGGCTAATCATCAACTTATTTACTCTTGTTTTTCTTTCAAATTCCTTCTTGGCTTTATTCAGTATTGACTTCATTTATTCCATATATACTACTAGACACAATTCAGCAAGAATTATTTCTCTCATCTGCTCTTCTGTCATACTTAGAACCCATTGCATCAACGACTGTTTGATTCTTCACTAATTTCAGAATTGGTAATCCACCAGAAGAATTTAGACTTGTTACAACATTGACAACCTCCTTTGTAATCTTGAATGGTATACTTAACCACATTAATTCATCATGGAATCGACTCAAGATGTAACAGACCCATTCTGACTCTTCAAAGATGAGAAATTGAATAATTAATGTAAATTTATTTTCTTCTAGGTTTTTATATTCTGGCTTCACACATAAATCTTCTCCTATGATGTGATTGTTATACAAATTTAGTAGTTGCAAGCTTCCTAGCTCTTCAATATTAGTGTGAATATAAGCCCTAATATCCTATGTGTGTAACACACCATACAAAACAGATGAAAAATATCCTATTGGATCAGTCTCAATAGACTTGTAGGTATTTCATTTGAATTTGGGACGGGGTATGTCCTTAACTTCTACTACCAATGGAGTAGCCATATTCACCAATTCACAAGTTCACATATTTTTTCTGATAAATAACTTTCTGTCATATCATAGTTTGATTGTTGAAGGCTTCTTTGCACTTGAATTTTGTCTCAACTTCCCAAGGTTCACCTCAGAGCTCTCCAAACTTCTTTTCTTCAAAATGCAAAGTGAAAAAATGGATAGAAATGACCTTTTATCACTTGCATACTTAACCCTTTTTCTCGCAATAAATGATTTTACCCTGACTCATCTAGTTACACTTTTTTCATGTGTTGTGATAGATAAATCTTTTACAGACCTCCAACATTGCATAATACTTTCTCCAATAGATTCAACAACATCTGTAGAGAATCTATGCACTTACTGAACTTATCCACATCCGATGTCGGTTACCAGTTAGGGGGTTAAGATATTTTATTGGAAGCTCCACTTAGGCCAAAGGACTGAAACTAGTTCTCGGATGAACTACCAGAAGAAGGTTTTGGTGCTGGTGCATTTTTTTCATTAGAGGGACTTTTCTTAACCCATTTCTTATGTATCTGCTTCTTGACCACATCTATAGTGACTTCTCCTTTTCCCTTAACATCCTTTTGCATGTTCCTTCTTTGATTTACTAGACCTCTTCTGTTCCAACATAATGTAGGAATCTAACCAAATTTGTTGCAGTTATAGCACACACCATTTTTCTGTCTAGACCAATTGCTCCATTGATTTTCTCTTGATCTACACTGGTTATCAATATGCCTAATTCTATTGCATGTATAACATTTGACATTTATGTAGAATTTGTTCATCACATTTATGCATTCATTTGCCTTGTGACCAAACTTATTGCAATTAAAACATTGATCTGAGAATCATGGACCACTTTGATTCATCCTACTTCTACACTAAGAAGCTCTATGACCAAACTTATTACAACTTAAATAGTATCCATTAAATTTCTGAGCATTAGGTTGTCTTACCAGATACCTTCCAGATTTGTTCATTTTATTTCCTTGCCTGAATCTCCTTTGACGGGATCTAAAACTTTCTCCTTCTTCATATCCAAGACCTCACTTGTCACCATTTTTCCTTTGACGGGATCTAAAACTTTCTCCTTCTTCATATCCAAGACCTCACTTGTCACCATTTTTCCTTTGATTGCTAATTAGTTCATCAAGCTTGGCTGAGCTAACTTTTAACTTCTCCTTTTACTCATTTTCAATAGCAATTTCATCTCTGAGATCATCAATCTGCTTTTCAAGTACTTCCTATTTTTTTTAGATTGTTCCAGTTCATTATCCAAATAGCTGCATAATTCAAATTTTTCTTTTAGAGACTGTACTAGGTTCTCTTCATTCTTCTTCCTATCTTCAATCTCCTTGGTCATCCTCATCATGATAGATTCCATTTCATGCTTTAGGACTATAATATCTCTAGTAATATTTTCACATTCTTCTGTGTTTTCCTTTAGAGCTTGACTGAGTTGTTCATCTTCAATCCTCTTGTTGTCATTCTGCTTAATTTAATCACATAGTTACTTTCTCTTCTCTCTGGACTTGTTGATTTTGTCTTTCAAAGACTCAATGAATTTCTCAGCATCCATGAGGTTTTCTTACAATTTATGAACTTCATACTTTGACTGATCAAGATCATCTAGGGCCACCAAAAGTTGTTGTTGAAGACTTCTTGAATCCATTGAAACACTTTCCAAGATCTCCCCAAGTTGTTAAACTTCTTCTTCTAAGGAACTAGCTCTGATACCAATTTTTGGAAACAAGCTACACTGAGAGGGGGGGTGAATCAGTGTTGTGCAAAAATTAACATTATTAACCTTTATCTTCAAAGAACTTCTAACATTCAACCAAAATGCATGAACAAGAAGAAAACAATCACAACACCATAACACAAGAATTTTTATGTGGAAACCCTATTAGCGGAAAAACCACGGTGGATGACCAATCCATAATATGATCTCAGTATACTCAAATAAATTTTACAATATGGGGAATGCACTTGCATTCAGGTGCACTGCCTAGAGTTCACTACTCAAAGAAGATTTGCCATCTTACAAAGAAAGTCAGATTAAAACCATCTGAGAGTTTGAACTGAGAAAATAGCATCTACATATGCTTGATTACAGTTCCGGTTAGGCTCAATATTCAATCTTCTATCCTACAAACTGATTTTGCACTTCTTCTATGTTATGCTCACACTCACAACACAAATCATTTATGCACAAGTGAAACTATGCATTATTGCTCTACTGCTCTACTCTTATTCGCAATTCACATCAACACATTTCATACATACTTCAAAATGATATGAATGATCTCTTATATATACATATATATATATATATATATATATATGCAACTAAGAATTAATCACCCATATGTCAGCATCAATAGAACACAACAATATTTACAAATGTCGGCTCAAATCAGGAGTAAACCTTAATGCGCACCCACAACGGTCGGTTACAACTTAGCTAGAACCCAAACAAAGATGCTCGAACACAAAAATACTTAAATGATTTCTTCCCAAACATTCGCCACATGATACATTCACGAAGTCGGCTCCAGTACTGATAAAACAAAGAATTAGCCAATCGGATCTTCTAACTCGCACACGGATCAATACGAGGCACTGATATTTACAAATAAGACTAAGAATACATCAATCAATCTTCATTGAGATATGCATCACAAAATATTAACATAAAATCTTCATGTGGATCGATGAACACAAAACTATCAGATGCTTTGTTCTTCCTTAATTGTTTGCTATTTGATTATCAGTGTGATCAAATGATGATGCGCAGATCCAATCACTGACTAGGGTTTCCATCAATGACAACACCAAATGATATTCATAGTGTCTCTTGCCAACAAAAACATTTTCAAGGTGCTCATTGATGGATAGATCTTGATCATTGTCCTCAAAAGTTGTGGTGGAGATGTTGTCAATGTTTTCAACCATAGGATCAAATGATGTTAACATTTCTTGAATTGGATCATTGTTGGGTATTGTTGGTGGATTTTGATCTTGATTGAAAAGTGACTCTTGATATATATTTATTTGATCCTTGGATGAGGTAGAAACATCTTCAAGGTTCTCATTGATGGATAGTTGTGATTGATCTTGGAGATGTGATGACTGATCTTCAAGATGGGGTGATTGGGTTTGTTGTTGATGTTGTTGATCTTGATATCCAACCTCTTGAGATTGGAGATATTTTTCTTGATGTGGTTGTGGACATAGCTCAATGCTTTGATGACATGGTTTAACCAATGGAAGAGTGTATTGATTTTCGGGTGGAGATGTATCTTGGTGATATCAATCAATGAATTTTCTAAGTAAAACAATTTGATCTCGCAAAATTTGATCTTGATTTTGATTTTGACACCCTTGATATAGTTGATTTGGTTTTTGTTCAAGAATATTTGGAATGTATACTTGTGGTGTTTGTATGGGATCATGGAAAAATTTATTTTGAACAATGTTCTAATTTGGGATAATGTTTATGTTTTGCATTATAGGTTGACATGGAACATTGTTATGGTTGGGAAACACATTGCTTTTATTTGGGTAACTTTGATTTTGCATGTGGTTACCTTGAGTTGGATAAATACATGGAGTTGCTAACATATTGTTTGGATTTTAAACAACATTGGTGTGACTCACAAACATATCTATCACAAAGTTCACCAAGTGTGGATTCGATATGTTCATGTTTGGTAAGCTTGTATTTGGTATAGTCACATTTGGAATGTATGGATTTGGTGGGATAATGTTGTTTGGAATAAGACTCATGCATTGATTGTTTGGTCGATATATTTGTAGGTTTTGATTTTGATTTAAATCTACCATAGGGAAAGGTGGTCCAAAATTCAGATTGGGTATACTCACATTTGTTGTATCATTGAATTTTATAGGAGATAATTATGCCATGTATGGATTATATAAATGTGAGTTTTTATAATCAATCGGTATTGTAAGTTCTTGATAGTTTGGTTGACTTGGATTATTCATGATGTATGAATCGAGTTTATATTCCATTCTTGTGTTTTGACCTTGTTGACCTCTAAGGAATTTAGGACTAATGATGAGATGAAGGATGAAATGGATGAGTGATATGGGTGTTTGAACTCTTAGGAACTTTGGAGGGATACTAAACTTTAGGACTTTTGGATTTTGGATTTTGGATTTGTTTTGGATTTAATTCGGATTTTGGATAATGAACTCCTAAACCCCAAGATTTTGGATATTATCTTGGAATAAACTTGTCCATAAGGTGGTAATTTAACTAGGTGTATGAAGAAGGATTCATCCACACACACTTAGTCAAACAAGATGATTTTGATTTGGTT
The DNA here is from genome assembly GCA_007115665.2 of Sequoiadendron giganteum. NCBI lineage: Eukaryota > Viridiplantae > Streptophyta > Pinopsida > Cupressales > Cupressaceae > Sequoiadendron > Sequoiadendron giganteum. The sequence goes on from CM021106.1 coordinate 457,248,332, forward strand.
TAAAGATGCACCCAAATCTAGATAATGATGTTTCCAAAGCTCTAAAAGTTGTTTGTGGGATGGAGATGATAAATGTTTGGGATGGATGAAGTAATTGGTTGTTTTGATCCTAAATGAACCTAAGAGGGACTTTGTTTATAAGACTAAGATAGTGGAGAACATGATTTAACCTATGGGTAGTTCAAACCAAAATACCAATGTTTTTCTTGGAAAACCATAAGACAGAAGATAATAAGCACATGTATGGGATTCAATTGATTTAATCTTGATTAAATGGATTATTTTTACCATATCCACACTTTCTTGCTTAGCTTGTCAAACTGAATGTCTATGTCTCAATTTCCTTTCATTCCACAAGGTCCATTATGTGAAAATTGAGAGATTCAAGGCAATAGTTTCCCTAAGTTGACTTTCGAGAGAGCGAATTGAGATATAGGTCCCAATATTTAGAAGCCTCTAAAGATAGAATCCCTACGGAAAAACAATAATATATGGGATTTTCAAATGTATTTTCTCTTTCTAAAGGTTTTGAATTTTTGATGACCTTCTTGAATGTTGGTTTCCAATGTTTTAGATCCAAGAAAAGTGTTTAAATTTTGAAACAATGCACAACCCTAGGATAGAAAAGGCAATATTTTTTGGATTCCCACTTGGATTTCTCCAGTTGTGCTTATTCAAAGCGGATGATTAGAAGCTTGACCACACTAGCTCCCCTCCATGGTACACACTTCTCGGGTCACCCAAGCTTCGAGTTCTTATGAATCTCTCATGACAAACTCTTCATCTATACTAAGAATCACAAGTACATGGGACAACTTCGGAGGTCTGACCTCCTGAAACGAACAAATAGATAGGGATTTTTGGATTCTACACAAATTGGTTCATAATCAAGGCACCCATTCATAAGTTCACATGAGAGGCAAGATCAAGTCATATAAAGAGTATCACCTGCTTGTTCGTAGGAGCTCCTGTAATGATGAGATTTCCTCAACATTCAAATTTGTATACCTTGGTATTTAGCTCATTACCGGTTTGAGTTGTTCCCTTGGGGTGAGAAATTTTTCCCACCAAGGTAGGCTCTCTAAGGGTAAAAAATAGCAAAGAACTGCATTTTTAGTTTGACCACCTACCGCATTTAGGCGGGAGCACACAATGCCTTTTCTTCACACTCGCATGTTTTGTTCAATTTTAAAAGCCCAAATTTGAAATGTGGAGGCAATATTTTATACAACTTAATATCACGAAAAGACTTTTGATTCTCAAGATTATCATGAAGCACGAGAGAAGTGCATACACCTTTTAAATGATATTATTTTGTAAAAGAGATTACAAAGAAAAAAAAAAACACATGTTCATTTTAGACCTCAAAGCAGTAATGGATTATTTTTATAGCACCAAGATCAAGTGTGAAGTTTGCTTGTTCAATTTTTAAATCCAAAACCAACTCTAGTAAGTTCCTAAGATTCTTTTAACCCTTTTCTTGTTCTTTTTAAAACCCAAATGAAAATTATTTGAGTCCTAAAAACTAAAGATACCAATGTCCTTAAAATGTGGGATTATAATTGCTCCCAAAGTTTTTAAAAACACTTGTTACAGTCATGTGATAATTCCATACAAGGTCTTCTCTTCGTTTACTCCTTCCCTTCTTGATCACCTCAACCTATAAAAATTGATTAGCCTACAGAAAACACAGTCACAAGAGAAGGTTAGAAGTCCAAGGTAATCAATATAAAAAGAACATGTTGAATTAAAACTGAAAAGTTGAATTTTACCCCACCTCGGCATCGCAATCCGTGAAGGCGTCACTATTTGGAGACGTTCAGTAGTGCTCAGGTGAAGTCAGTGTCTCTCTGTGGAGAAACAAAGACCACGATTGTGTCGTGGTTTTAAAAACTAGTCCTTCAGGAAAATAGTAGAAGTGTCACCCTTTGAAGCAGATATTGCATCACTATATAGAGACAATGGATTGATAGCATTGTTGTTTGTGTTTTGCAGAATCATTGTTTCTTGTAAACACACAAAATTTGAAAAAATAGCAAAATTTTGACCAAAAAATGTGTTAATTTCTCAAGATTCGCCCTCTTTCTAGCACTAAAATATGAGTGGTTGATCTAGACTTGCTCAAATATAATCAAACAACCAAATTCTAGTCATTAAACAAGTCTAAAACAATCATTCCCCATCCAATTCATTCAAATGCAAAGAACAAGAAACAAAGTGAAATTAATCAAATGAAGGCTACTGAATCTTGCTCAAAACATTCAAACCAGCATCCCATGGGGGAATTGGTGATACTTTGATGTGGAAAGTAGCACTTTCCCAATTCCTTGATGAAATTTGTTGAAGGTTGTTGATGATTGTTCTCCTTGATGAAAATTTGACCATAACCTAGCTAAGATTGATAAAATGCTATGAAAACCTTGATGAACAATGGATGAACTTGTATAAAATTTGTAGATAGTGAATTTGCCTAAATTTGTGGATCCCAAATCAATAAAGAAGCTCTATATTTATAGGAAAGAAGGATGGATGAATGAGAAACATTAAGGACATGGGATTAAAATTGACCCAATGGCATTGTGCCACTTGTCAACATGTTATTGAAGAGAGGTGGAGCACATTTTGGTCAATGTGCAAATTAATGCATATAGATGGAGTTTGAAATTTAAAAGATGGCTTGTGGAGGAAGAGTTGAAAGATGAGTTAATGCCACTTGGCTCAAGAAAAAGGACATGTAAGAGCCATAAATGCCATGTTGGAGGATAAGTCCTTTTGGGAGGGATATTTCAAATTGGTGGAATATTCCAATGAGATGCCCTTTTGAATGAAAATAGAAGAATTTATAAATCAATTAAATTGATTTGCATGTGCAAGTTGAAAAAACTCGAGGATTTGATGGATTAGAGTTAGAGTTAATTAGGATTTAATTAACTTAGATGGAGATTAGTTGATTTGACATTTGACTTATATTTTTTGGATTTATTTAAATCAAATGAGAGGAATAATGGACATTAGATTTAATTAAATAAAGTTTGATTTATTTAATTAAAATGGATGATGTTAGATTTAATCAAATAAGGGTGATTTATTTACTTAAAATGGATGATGTTAGATTTAATCAAATAAGGGTGATTTATTTAATCAAAAGACGAAAAATGATTTATTTAATTAAAAGAGGAACATTAGGATTGTTAGTGTTTTAATGATCAGATAATACAAATGAAAGCACTCAGAAAATTGCAACACATAAGACAATAAACACAACAACATACCCTGGGAAAACCCTCCTCTTAAGGGAGAAAAACCCAATAAATATTTCTCTTATATAATGGAGGAACAAGAGTAGAGATCTGCTTACAACTCAAGCCCAACACAAGGCCAAATTTGATACAATGAATACTAACACCTCTCCTAGATGCGAATATGTTTCTCCTTGAAATCAGCCTACTGCTACAAGATGAATAGTTGTTGCTCAAGTGCAAACTTCTACTTGTATGAGAATTATTCTTAATGAAATTGATGTGCAAATGAACGAACATGACCTTGTATTTATACAAAATGAGATGACACTTTAAGTAGGTTGGCCACCTTTAATGAATAAAGAATTAAAAAATAGCAAGGTAGGTCGTCCCAAAGATAATATTAAATGAACATTAATTAAATGCATAAAGTCGGCCTCCTTTGAAGCATATATAAAATTGAATAGCCATGAGGCTACATTCAATTTTATTATCTTCTTGTAAATCATGTGCCTTGAAGTAGACTCTTGCGGCTACATTATCATCAACACTCCCTCTCAATTAGGGAGGAATACTTCCAACTGTACAAGACATATCACCTCATCATGATAAAGAAGCTTATCACCTCATCATGAAAGCATATAAGATATCACCTCATCGTGATATTTGATATCACCTCATCATGATATCAACCATTATGGGTACCTCCATAGATGGTATGTACAAGTGTTCATCACTCAGTGTGATGTTGTCACCTTATCATGACTTTCACCATGGCTCTCCTAGAGGGTGAAACACAAGTATAAGAAAAATCATCACAGAATCCCTCACGTGATGCTATCATGGAGTCACACACATGACATCCACCATGGCTCTCCCAGAGGGTGGAAACAAGGGATTTCACCTCGAACTTCTCCTAAGAGAAGAACTCATATCCAAGGGATTTCACCTTGAACTTCTCTCAGAGAAGAGCTCATTAAAGAGGATCACTGATACTAAGACTCCTTCTCAGTCAAGGTTGCATTCTCTACCATACCAAGATTTTCTTGAAAGTACACAAACTTTATCTTGGAGAGGGCTTGGTGAGAATGTCTTTTGTCTACTCATTAGTGCTGATATACCTCAACTATATAGCTTTCCTCAATACCATATCTCTGATATAATGGTACTTGATCTCAACATGTTTTGTTCTATCATGAAACATAGGACTGACAAAAATCTTTAAACAACTTTGGTTATCACAATGAATGATAGTAGGCTCCATTGATTGTCCAAACAATCCTGCAAGGAGCTTACGAAGCCACATTGCTTCACGATCTGCCACACAAGCTGCAATATACTCTGCCTCGGTTGTACTCACTGCTACTCAAGATTGCTTCCTGTTGTACCAATATATCATAGAAGATCCCAAATTGAAGCAACAACCAGAGGTACTCTTCCAATCAGTAACACTCCCTACCCAATCATAATCAATAAAACCATGCAGCTCTAAATCCACACTTGTAGAATATCTCAACCCATATCCAACTGTGCCATGCAAGTATCTCAAGATATGTTTAGCTGCAACAAGATGTATCTACCTTGGTTCACATATAAACTGGCTAAGTGCACTCATTTCATAATAAATGTCTAGTCTAGTGTTAACTAGATACATCAATGAACCAATCAACTGCCTATACATTGTAGAATCCACCAGTTCTAAACTAGTCGCAGCCACCTTCAACTTGTGTAAGTTAGTCTCCATAGGTGTAGAAATAGGTTTGCTTGACTGAGAATCATCTTGTTTGGCTTTTTCCAAACTTCTAAGCCAAGAAAGTAATGCATGAGACCAACATTCTTCATTTCAAATTTAGAAGCTAACTCCTTCTTGCATTTGAGAATGAGGTGTTCTTCTCCAGTAAGAATCATATCATCAACATACATAACCAAAATCAATGCTTCGCCATTAATTACCTTGAAGTAGAGGTTAGAATCTACCTCATTCTTTGAGAAACCCCAGAATGAACAGGTAACAATCAATCCTTTCGTACCAAGCACAAGGATCCTGCTTAAGACCATACAAGGCCTTCTTCAGCTTGCAAACATGAGACTCCTTCCCATGTACCTCAAATCCATTGGGTTGCTTAATGTAGACCTCTTCTTCTATTACACCATTCAGAAAGGTGGTCTTTACATCCATTTGGTGAATCTTCCATCCTCTAGATGCAACAATAGCAATAATGGTTCTGATAGAAGTATAATGAGCCACAGGAGCAAAGGTTTCTTCATAGTCAACTCCCTCTTTTTGTGAAAACCCTCTTGCCACAAATCTTGCCTTGTACTTCTCAATGCTTCCATCTACCACATGCTTGATCTTGAAGAGCCATGTAGAAGACACCACATATTTGCTTTTAGGTCTAGGAACGATATCCCAAACATCATTCTTAAGTATGGATTGATACTCCTCAGTCATAGAATCTTTCCATACTTGCTGACTAGAAGCTTCCTCAACACTAGAAGGCTCTGACTCAATAATTTGACTCATCAGCACCACATAACCAGAGAACTTATTAGGTCTCTTACTTTCTCTGAAAGTTCCTCTTGGGGCTGCAAATTTTTTTGCATCCTACATTATTTTCTTGGCCCAAAGAGGTCTCTTCCTTCCAATCACAATATTTGTAGGCCCATCATTTGGCTCCAAGGGTTCAACTGGATCATCATCTTCTTTAGGTTCTAGAACCTCCTTCTGATTCTCAGGAACATGATCAACTTTTATATCCTGAGGAGGCTCTTCTTCATCGATCTCCATATGAGTGCCCTTGGATCTTCTGAATGCAACATCTTCCTCAAATGTGACATCTCTACTGATCTCAATAGTCTTCTGACTCGGGATGTAGATTTTGTAGGCTTTTGATGTCTCACTATAGCCCACTAGAATTCCCTTCTTCCCAAAAGGTTCCAACGTTGTTCTCTTTTCCTTTGGAATATGAACATACACTGGACACCCAAAGATCCTCAAATGAATGAGTTTAGGCTTCACCCCTGAGAATGCTTCTTCAGGAGTTATATTCTCCAAGATTTTGTGGGGACTTATGTTATACACAGAGATGGTTGTCCTAGATGCCTCAGCCCAAAGTGAGGTTTGTAGGTCTTGATCGTGTATCATTGCTTTGACTACTTCCACAATAGACTTGTTCTTTCTTTCAGCAACACCATTCTATTGAGGATTATAAGGAACATTGAACTCCCTCTCAATCCCTTCTTCAATGCAAAAATCATGGAAGATACCAGAAGTGTGCTCTCCTCCATTATCAAATCTCAAAACCTTGATCTTTTTCTTGAACAATTTTTCCACTTGTTCCTTGAATTCTCTGAATCTTTCTAATACCTCCTCAAATTCTTTAGATCTCAAGAAATAAATCCAAGTCTTTCTAGAGTAGTCATCAATAAAAATAATGTAATACAAGAAACCACTAGAAGATGCAATAGACATTGTACCACATAAATCAGAATGAATGAGTTCAAGAATATATTTAGATCTACTTTCTCTACTATGAAACATACCTTTTGTATTCTTACCTAAGGTGCAGACTTTGCATGTACCTTCATGTTCCTGGTTGAATTTTGGAAGGCCAGTGACCATCTTCTCCATGATAGGTAACGCTTGAAAGTGAATGTGAGCCAATCTTCGATGCCAAAGGTCACACACACAAGAAGATTCATGCACTAGAGCCTAAAGGGGGCGAGTGCATAGCCTATAGAGACACTCATGCCTAACTCCAATTATCCAAGCAGACTTGATGTTGGAGCTCTTTGCCCATATAATAACTTTTC
>CM021106.1:457255483-457291922 GCA_007115665.2 Sequoiadendron giganteum
ATATCCAAGGGGGTTTGATGTAAGGGGGTCTTATCTATCCCTTATCAATTGAAACCTTTTAGATGGAGCCTCTCAAGACCTCAATCATTAGTTTTTTTCTAAAAATAGTGATTCTATGCAAAAATAAGCACGTCCCAAAAGTGAGACACACTATTGTGGAAGTGCCCAAGTCATATTTATATTGAACATGCTTATTTATCATCAAGATGAACATTTTTTATTCTATTTATATCAATAATGGTGATTAGAATGTTTCTATCATGGTAGAATATACAAAAATAATAATTGGTGCTAATATTTTAGATGAAAGTGTGAAAATATGAAAAATATGTGCCAACTAGTACCCATTTTTTGTAGAAAGATAAAATCCTTCCAACCTTGAAGCCAAGATGAAATGAAAGAGGAATAATCATAGAAGAGTGCTTCAAAGAATATGAGGTTAAGAATATCAAGGTGTATACTACTTACCAACATAGTGAAGGAGATAAAGTCATTCTTATAGGTTTACCATAACCATTACCTACTCCTAAATAAAAATGAGATGTGACCCAAGAATTCATCACAAATCCTCCCATTGTAAATGGTGTAGAAATCAATCCCAACATAAATAATCATCGACCAAAAATTGAACAAATAAATATCGTGAAAAAGAGTACAATAATTTTTTCTTGAGGGAATATATTGTAGAAGAAAAGTAAATAAGGGTTAAATGGTTGTGCTTGATAGATGATAGTGGAGTGTTTCTCATAAGGGTAATATATTCCACCATTGTCACAAGGGTGAAAAATTTGGGACATGGATCCATCACACAACATATTTTTTATGGGAAGAACCTGCCTATAGAGGAGGCTATTTAGAAATATTTATGAAACTTGGAGCAATTAAATTTATATTTCTTGAGGAAGTAATTTTTGGGAAGGTTATACTTTTAGTGTCTCATTTTAAATAAATATATGTTTATAGAAAAAATCCCATGTCCAGTCTCTCCCTTGGTCAAAGAGTGCATATGTTTTCTACCTCTCCTTCACTCATGTATCTACCAAGTCCAAAATTGCTAAGGTCCCAAAGGTTTCTAATTCTATGAATGGTTGGGATGTTGGAGTTACACTTCCTAGCATTCCTTTTCATTTATTCCTACTAGAGTATTAAACATCTCCTTCCCAACATCTTTTTCCTTTGAATCCCACTCATTTACCTTACCTTATCAAATTTTTGGACTTTCCCCTATCAACATACACTGATCCATGACAATAAATAAGAGCTAGGAGATATCCTTGACCACCAAACATCAAAATTCCTACCTACCCCCTACATAATCAAGAGAGAAATTAATAGCCATGTTGACACCATAGCTACCACAAAAAGGATTTTCCCACCCATAAATAATGGTCAAATTAAGATGGTGTAGATTCACAGATGATTTTAAGTGAGCGATGAAGAAGGAAATTATAAATCTTAAGTGGAAAAAATAAGAGCTCTTTTTCTTACACATATTGATTAGTCACCTACTCCTTGGGCATTAATGTAGTGGTTGTATCTATATCCACCCATGATCTTAACACTATGATCTTAGTCATTATTTTGGTGGGATCTCATATCATCTATGGATCTATTCCCCAAGTTTTTCAAATGCATTGAAGGATATATCTTACTAAATTTGTATTATGGATATTAAAAATGGTCATTCTATAATGGAAACCCTAAAGAATACTACTTAGATTTATGTGTTTAGAGGTGTCAAATTTGAGGACGAAAACCCTCAAATTTGTAGGGAACCAAAGCATGAAAAACCTTTGGTTTTACATGTAAAGGGATGAAACCCCTTTTTACTAATAGCACAATCTTACTTGGAGGTCATGAGTGAGATTCATGTTCATGAGCCCTTACTTTATTGACTTCATATGATTTTTTGTTATTGTGGGTCACACATGATAGTTTATGTTGTTATACATGTTGTAGTGGCAATATAATTTGAGTGTACTTTTAATGTTATTTCTATTGTTTTTTATTAAGGAAAAAATAGGTTTTCAAGGGGCCCCAAAACCCTTTAATAGCAAAGAAGAGACAAATTTAGCATGAATAAGTACATATCATAAAATAGTAAGCTACCAAAAAAGAAGACCAAAAAAAACCAGCATAGGGGCAACTCCACAAAAAACCCAACAAAAGCCCAACAATAGGCTTGCCACTAGGCCAAATTCCTCAAGATATATGCCACCTCCTGCTCCAAATTTTTCATATTTAGTGCTACTTTATTTATCTCCTAAATATTGACAGGGGTCTTGTCAGCCTTTCTCTTTAGATTCGCTCTAGTTCTTTTGCTTGGACCAACATCCTCCACCTGACTTTGTTCTTTTTCAACGTCCATATCCACAATAGTCTTCTCCTAATAAACATTCTCTAGATTATCAACCATCATATTCATTATTTTCATAGTAGATTTTACAATCTTGCGGCTCATGTTCATCACCATCTAGATAGACTCTTTTATTTTTTTAAGCTTGTCCTCCATAGCAGAAAGCTTATCATCATGATTACTCTTAAATTGTTGAAGATCTTCAACTATTTTCTTAAGGCAGTCCACCATGTATTTCTTTTCTTCCTCAGTCCATAAATTAGTGGCCCTATCTCTATTTCTGGTTGTGTGGTCATTCAAATCAAGCCCTTCCAACTTGCTGCTCATAGCCCTATGTTTCATCTCATAGCCCTCTATCCATAAATCAGTAGCCCTATCTCTATTTCTAGTTGTGTGGTCAATCAGATTAGGCCCTTCCAACTTTGCTGCTCATAGCCCTATTGTCATCACAAAGTAATTTCAGATATTCACAACCCACTTAATATAATATTCTATTATGGTATTTTATATCTAAGGATTTTGTAGTAACATATTGTAATACATTTTAGACTTATATAATATAAGTTAAGGTTATACCTACTATTTCTCATTCTTGTGGGGCCTAATTTTTAAATCTAGGTATCATTGTTAATGTATTAAATTATGAATAGCTTCGGGTTGTTAATGTGATTGTAAGATTTATGATAAAATATTTCTTTTACTAGATCTAATTAAAAAATATAAATCTAAAATTGTCTTCCATTTGCAAGTTCATTTATGAATCTAGGCATCAAGGTCAATGTGTGACTGTAAAAGAAACTTAGGGTTTTTACAAGATCGAGTTAAATTTTTAAATCTAAAAAATATATGTAGAGGATTTTAAATAACATTTTTATTAATATTTTGTTCAAGACACTACAAAATGGCATTCTTGGTTATTGGGATCTAGAAAAGATTACATAGTTAGGAAACATAGTGTTTAGATTTTGGAAACTAAGATGGATTGGTTTGTTTAAATTTACTTTGTAGGTATCCTAATTGATTGGTTAAAACTTTTCATAATGTATGACGATGGAAAAGGAGGTGAAAAATCCTCATCAATTATGTTGTAGAACTATAAATTAATGTAGGGAGGAAGCTTAGCTACCCATTGGCCTTGTTGAGTTGTAATAATTGCAAAAATATTTGTGGAAGGTTTGGACCTTGGAGTCCTTAGCTTTTCACTAATTTAGGCCTCATTTTGTGTCGGTCTCCTAGCACCTCCAACCTAAATAATCATGATCGCTTGGACTAGGATTTCTATAAGAGACTTAGGATGGACTTCTCCACCATAAGGTAGGTTTTATTCAAGATTTTAATTTTTATTTAGCCAATTTATTGTTTCCTCTACGTGGTTTTCACCCCTTACTCTCTAAGTGGAAGCTTGATAATTTTGAAATATAGTGTCAAGGTTTAACGTAGCCACTTAAGCATCTATGATATTATTTTAGGTAATCAACCTCATTTTATAAATGTAAAAGAACCTCCATAAAGATAGATTATTGTCTACATAATTTAGACCATACTAAATATTCTATGCTCTTGTTAGGCCTAAGTTTAATTGAATGTTGGGACCTTGATTCTCCCCCCATGTTGGGTTATCAAAATTAATAAATTTATTGGACCATGTGGGTGTTTTTGTTTTGTTCTAAAAGACCACCATTAAAGTTAGTGTCCTCATAGTCATACATATTAGAAATAGGTACCATGAGATCAATGGGGATGTATCATCAAAATAAAGGACTAGCTTTGTTAGAGGGACTGTCTATTCTTGTGGTGTTTCCTATCCCAATATATTATGGGGTACCTAAAGTATTTCCAAATAAATGGGATGATGAGAAAAAATATAAAATAATGAAACATAGATGAGAGGAAGAGAAAATGTGAAAATTTCATCCAAAATATGTGATATTGAGAACTAATCCAAGCATACAAAGCCTTTCTTATTCACATCAGGCTCAAAAAATAATGTGATATTGAGAACTTAACCAAGCATAATGTGAGTGATTCAAAGTATAGATGGTACATGGGCTACACCCTTGTTGACGAAACCCACCTAGTCACTCCTACTCCCATGGAAAGAGTTGTTGAACATTAGTGATCATAATGGGTTGTTCTCTTTGTCGGCCTCCTACAATGATCTTAATAACTAAGCCTTTACAAATGTGATTCAAGGATAGGACATCTGACTTGAATAGCCATTTTAAGCATCATGAAGGTACATTTAAATTTTCAACCCAGGGATGTGAACTTGAAACGGGTTAGCACAATATGTGCACTAGGAAATTCAAAGTAGTCATCTTCATTCTATAGCTAAGAAAGATTCAATACTAGAAGTAAATTGCATGGAAAGGAATAAATTAAATGTTGAAAATCACTCAACAATTAAAGTAAGATGAACATGCATGATGAAAATGAAAACATGAACAACAAACAAGGAACTACTTTGTCTGCTTTGGCTGTAGGAACATTCACATAATATAATTCTCACGGTTGCAAGAACAGTCAATGCTAGATTTTGAACTAAGTAGTAAATAGAAACTAATGACTAATCTAACTAAACTAAATGAAAAATTACTCACCAAGTGGGCTCCCTTGGATGAGTATCCTTTTAAACTAATGTTAACTCAAATTCTCAACTCAGAATTTCATCTTATTCATTCAAAAATGCAATTACAAAAGAATAGCATGTCTGGAAATGCTTAGTAAACTATCATATCAATAATCAACAACTCGGTAACCTTTGAACTCCGGAAGAAGGAGAATCCAAAACTTATTTATCCTACCATCTAAACAAGGAAGTCAAATCCCACCAACTGGGAGGACGTAATTTAGGGAAATCAGAGAAAAGAAAGGAAGGGCGGCTACACCTATAGGGAATCCGGTCAGACATGCAAGTCCAACCGCAAACTTAATGCTATAGTAATGCTCATAACTACTCAATATCATGAAAGATCAATGTGAGGCAGTTACATCCATATTTCATGGGGAATCTTCATCATCACCCTTCAATTGACCTTCAAATGATTCCTTTGCACGTCCAGCTGGTGGCTGCATTCCTCAAATTAGTATCCTCAAGTATGTCTGCATGGAAATGGTAGTACACAATAATTGCACATCTATAACCACCTTAAAGAAAATTCATCAACCACATGCAAAATTAATATAAATAGTCGACATAATAAGCTAATGTCCTCAAAACAGGCATAAATGGAATTAAACCCAATGTCTATGGTTTGAGGGAAACTATATAGAAATATCAAAATTTAATATCAAAGTCCATGTAAACTTCAAAAAATAAACTATAGATTCTACCCAAATTTGAACCAAAAACTAGGCTCATCACTCCCCCAACTTAACGTCTTGTTGGTTCTCCAGCAGGGGAAGAATTGTTTTTCTGCTTGGTCAAAGCTCTAAAATTTGCAACCAATAGTTGTCCAATATTAGTGTATGTTGAGTGCGATTCAAGGTCTCAGTAGAATCCTCTCATTCTATCAAGTCTTTTCTATCTTTGTCTTTCTTCAACAATGTCATAACAGTAGAATCTGAAATTTGGAACATGCCACAAGAGGATAGGTGGCTGGAAAGTCAAGGGAAGCCACTCTCGGCCCTTTTCTCTCCCAAGCTGAATGTACCTTTCAATCCTCTTTATTGTTGCATGATAGTTCTAGATGGAATGAGGTTCAGCCTATTTCAGCTCATTAGTCAAAGTGTTCCATCTCTATGATAGATATCCTTTCATGGTGTCCTCTTTTGATGCTATCTTTACCTCATATTCACTATAAACTGCCTCAATCCAAGGCATAATTCGATTACCATAACTAAGCCTGAAAAGCATTATGTTTCATTCTCTGTAAATATCCTTGGGGTTTCTTGATTATTCTCTAATGGCCAAAGGGATATTGGATTCCATCTTCCTATAAGCATTGTATTGCTCTCCCCAACTAATCTCATTTTGCACCCAAGACATGAATGCTCTTAGTTTGATATCTCCAACATACAACAATGAGTTCCAATCTTTGTCTTGAGTTACAAAAAAATTATGTAAATAAAACTCACATAACAAATTCTTCATTTCAGGGGAGGCAATCCTATAAGCATTGAAAAATTCTATGCGGTTCTCAATTGAGGGATTCAAACTTGAGATGTGTCTTGATAGCTGAAAAGAGATATTTTTCCTTTAGGTGCAGAGCATAAACTCTTGGAGGGGTTTTGCACTCTAAGATCTGTGGCACTAGGGTTGCAATGTTGCCCACCCTCTCTTTTAGAGAGGCAATCTCCTCATTCTTTTCTTTAATAATTTCATCCCTCTCTTGAATTTCCTTTTTCAATCTTCGCTTCTCCTTTTTCCATTCCTCCTCTTGCCTTTGTATTTATTTCCATAAAATTAAAATTTCTATATGCACTAAAAAATTAGGAGGATTATGAATTCCTACTAGGGTTTTTGTTGATGGTTGCACCCCATATAGCACTATTTGCATAGATTCAGGTTGTCTTACTAGCTCAGGCTACAAAGGTACAATTTCTTCACCCACTTCTTACTGCATGGCCTCTTCTTCTGGTTCCTGTAGTTGTTGCAAGAACTCTTGATCTAATTCTTGGTCTCGCTATAGGAAATCCTGATCTAATTCTTGGTATTGCTACAGGAACTCTGAATTTTCCTTATGTTCTTGAATTTCAACTCCTCTGCAATGGCAGCAAGATCTGCCAGGGTCATTTTTGCTGCCTCTTCAAATACATCCTTTGCTGTGACATTTTCCTACCCCATTGGGGATTTTGTGCTCTCATGTGATGTCCTTCCAAGCTTAGGGTTTGTTTGTGAAGGCATATCAACAGTTGGTTTTGATTTCTTAAGAGGGCTCTCACATTTTCCTTTGGCTACAGGATGAATAGTGTCATCCTTTCTCTTCTTAGGACTCGACACCTCTCTTTCCATAGGTTGTGTTTTGGATTTTCCTTTTCCTGCCTCTGCCATCTTCTTTTGTGCCCTAGTTCTTAATAGGGTTTCAAGTGGAATATCATCATTAGAGTCTGATGAAGAACTTTATTTTTCAGAGTGCCCTATTTTAGAGGAACTAATTTCTATGGACCCTTTTGTTGTAGGAGGATTCAGACTAGCACCAGAGGTTGAAGCACCAGGGGTGGCTTCAACCGTGCTTAATCTCCTACTAGACCTGCGTGTCTGAGGTAAAGCCCTAGATTGTAGTTGCTTAGGTCTAAATTGATTAACATTTACAAATTCCTCCCAAGTCATCTCAGGTGATACATCATGTAAAGATTTCTCAACCAAAAATTTAATAAGGAAATGGTGTGAGATAGAGTTGTCCCTACCTTTTTGAGTTTCAACCACCATGATGGAGAGAAGGTTGTATAAGACATTAGGCACATTCATCCTTCTTTTGTGTCTCGTGTGACTCAAAAGTTTGAAATGCATTGAATGTAAGTTTGACAATCGACCTTCACAAGTGAGGTACATGATAATGTAGATGGATGCCTACTTCCATGGCTCGGGAAGAGAGGTTCTTTTGGCACCCTACTTGTCTATGCTGATTGGAGGGTCACCATGTATTGTGAATATGGCCCTTGCTGACTTGGCATGTCTAGAAACATGGTAATGCTCGCCATCAACAAGTAACCCTGTAACTTCTGAAATTCTCTTCTTAGTTGCCACAACCTCCAGTCCTTTTACTATGGCTTTTCCCTCTGAAAATTTTTGGGCGAACTCAAGTGTAATGCCTTCATCAAAACTGTTTAGCTTTAGGAAGTAGTCCAACCAGCCATAGTTTCTAAATTCAGGCAGACACTGTGCATCCTACAATAAGGTATCTTGAGCCAAAGGCTCATTTTGAATTATTTTGCCTCCCATTTTCTACAATCACTATCACTCTGCAAAATTCTTTTCCTATAATTCTTGATCTGAAAACAAATTCATTTTTGTAGCTCTTGTTAGTTAAAATTGTCTTGCACCAATGTCAATTGAATTTTCTTTCTCTATTTTTTTACCTTTTGCAATTTGTGATTATGACGGGGTCAATAATGGCAAAGACGAGGTAATAAAAGGAGTTATGATGAAATGGAATGGCGGTGGAAATTTAGTGTCACATCATAGATACGAGTCGTCCCTCATTTCAAATTTTAAATCAGTTCAGCTAGATTTGTTGACGCAGAAAAGTCATGGACTGACATGTGGGTAATGTACTTGCATCTTTCCTTTCCCCCCCCAAACTAAATTTGGACATGTGTCCACACATGTAGGATGACAGTAGTCATTTGATAGGGGTATGAAAATTATCTGAACGTCCATAATAATCGTATAACAATTAAATGAATGCACTAAAAAGATAATTAAGAGAGAAATTAATGCACACATACTTGAATTTGTGGAGGATACAGTGCAAAGATCATGGAGAAAGTACTGTTTTCCTTTTAGGAAATAAATTGAGCAATCAATAATGATGAGATGGAATGAAGTGATGGAAGAGAGAGAAAGGTGGTATGGATGGGTGGATGGGTGGATGGGTGAAGAAATGGACCTCTACAAAAGTATAAGTATTTATTATGACAAGTAGTACTTTAATTAGCCAGAAGGAGGGACACTATGTCCACTACATTCGGCTACAAGAAGCTCAAGTGTTGCAGGTTGGTTGAATTTTTGTAGGAACTCTTCTTTGCAAGCTGGCTTATAATACAATCTGAGATGATGACCATTGACTAATAATTTGAATTTAACAGGATCAATGGTGGTGAGATTAATAAATCCATTGGGAAATACCTCAACAACTTCATATGGTCCTAGCCACCTTGTCTACAATTTTCTTGCATTGTCCTGATATCGTGATTCATAAAGCAACGCCCAGTCACCTAGCTGAAATTTATTCTCTTTGATAAATTTTTCATGCCATTTGATTCTTTGATTTTGCATGACTTCAATGTGGTGCAAAGTTGTCTTCGTCATCTCATCTAAATCACTCAGTTGCATGATTCTTTCTTTTTGTGCCTCAGAAATATTCATTCCTAAGTCTACTGCAGCTCTAAGATTTTTATGCTTGAATTCAATATGCATCATAGTTGTCTTCCCATATAGTAGCTCTAATGGAGTGAAGCCTGTAGTAGTTTTCTAGATGGTTCTATAGGCCCAAATTGCTTCTGATAATCTGTTTGCCCAATCCTTTCTATGAATAGCCACTGTTTTGGTTAGAATGGCTTCAATTTCTCTGTTGGTCACCTCAACCTATCCATTGGCCTGAGGATGATAATGAGTAGACTTTATGTGCCTTATGTTATATTCATTTACCAGTGTTGTAAAAATTGTTGAGGTAAAATGAGCTCCTTGATCAGTTACTATTTCTCTTGGCACTCCTTATCATTTGAAAATTTCTTCATAAATAAATTATGCAACTTTTTAATCTCTTGCATGCTTCATGGCCGTGACTTCTACCCATTTAGCTACATAATCAGTGCATACCAAGATATAATACTTACCATTTGATGGGGGATCAATGGGTCCCATAATATCCAATCCCCACTTGTCAAAGGGAGTGACTACTACTTGGGGTAGAGTGGCATCTCATCTGATTTGGTTGGTTGACCCATTCTTTGGCACCTATCACATTTCCTTTTATATCTTTCTGCGTCCTTGTGGAGTGTAGGCCAATAGTATCTTGTGTTCAAAATCTTCATTGTTGTCCTTTTGGTTGTAAATTTCCCTCCACAGGGTTCATCTTGACATGCATTCAAAATTTCATATGTATCATCTTCCCTCATGTATCTTCTCATAACATGATCTAGTCCAGTATAAAACAAGCATCCAACAATCCATGTAAAAGGAAAAGATTTTTCAATGAGCACTCTTCTCTCTTTTGGAGAGAAGTGAGGAAGAAATCTCCCCGTCACAAGGTAATTAGCTATGTCAGCATACTAGGGTGTGTGCACACTAATGGAAAATAGATGATCATCAAGAAAGGAGTCATCTATGGCCTGATTGTCTTCTAATGTGGTCAATCTTGAAAGAAAATCTGCAACAACATTGTCCTTCCCTGGTTTATCCATAAAGGTTATGTTAGATTCTTGCATCAGCAATAATCATTTGGCTAACCTTCCTGAGATCAAGGGTTTATTCATGAGATATATAATGGTTGCATGATCGATGTGCACAAAGATTTGGTAGCCTGTTATGTAGTGCCTGAATTTGTTCAGGGTGTAGATTACTTCTAGAAAAAAAAATTGTTACTGTATAATTGAATTCAGCTCCTTGCAAGTTTTTGTTGAAAAAATAAATGGCATTTTTCAATGGTTCCTTCTTTCTGTCCTAAGAATTCTCCTATAGCATAGTCTGATGTATCAGTATGGATGTGAAAAGGAATTTCCCAATTAGGTCCCTTAAGTATAGGAGCATGAGTCAAAGGTGCCTTCAAATCAGAAAATGTTGTGGCGCAGTCTTCTATCCATTGTAATTTAGTATCTTTGGTTAAGAGAGTATACAAGGGTGTTGCTATTTTACTAAAGTCTTTGATGAAACACCTGTAATATCCTACATGTCCCAAGAAACTCCTAACATCCTTTTGTTTTGAAGGTGTAGGCAGATTAGTAATTACCTCAATTTTTGTAGGATCTACTTGAACTCCTTGGTGGGAAATGTGGTGGCCAAGAACTACACCTTCCTACATCATCATGAAGCACTTCTCACTATTTAAAGAGAGATTTTGGTCTTCATATCTCTGTAATAATTTCCTAAGATTCTCCAATACTTCATCAAAACCAACACCATAGATGTTAAAGTCATCCATAGAGATTTCTATGCAGTCAAGAGAGATGTCTGAGAATATATTGATGATTGCTCTCTGAAAGGTTGCAGGTGTGTTGCATAAACCAAAGAGAAGTACTAAATAGGTATATGTCCCCCATGGAAATTTGAAGTTTGTTTTCTCTTGGTCCTCAAGTGCAATTTGAATCTAATCGTAGCCACTAAATCCGTCAAGGAAAGAGAAGTGTTGCTTTCCTGCAAGTGAGTCTAGTACTTGATCTATAAAAGGCAAGGGAAAATGGTCTTTCTTAGTAGCAGCATTGAGTTCCCTATAATCAATACAGAATCACCATTTTCCTCCCTTCTTGGGCACAATCACCAATGGAGACACCTACTGGATGTCTGAGATAGGATAGATAAAGTCTGCATCTAGCAACTTTTGCGGCTTTGTTTTGACAATCTCCCTCAAAGTAGGGTTAATTCTTCTTTGTGGTTGCTTGACTGATTGACAATCATCTTTTATATATATCCTATGGGTGCAAAGCTTGGGGTCTAGGCCTTTCATATCATAATAATACCATGCAAATGCATTTTGGTGGGCCTTCAGCAAATTTTTCAATGAAAGCTGTTATTTTTCTCCCAATTTGTTGTTGATATTCAAATATTTTCCTTCAGACACTTGTACTTGTGTAGTTAACTCTATAATAGTTGTTTCATGAATGCATGGTACCTTAAGTTCATATGGAAGCATTGTGTGGAACATACCTCTTTCTGTAGGAAGTTTTTTTGTAGGAAGAGTGGTTGCAGGAAGTCTATCTGCAAAAATAGTGGCTACAGGAAGATCAGGTAGAGCAGACAAAAGCATCTTCACAAGATTAGTAGAACTAGACGCATGAGAGGCTTGCACCTCCTCTATCTTAGAATGGTTTTGAATTATATTAGATAACACTTCATCTTCATCATAAGCTGCATCGCAGAGTTAGCTTCCTCAGCCTCTTCACCTACATGTGGCCATACAGGATTATCCTCACCATGGGATGGCTGAGTGGGAGGATAAAGAACAGCCTTTTTGGTGTTTTTGCCATCAGAAATGGTCATGTCACCTGACTGACATCCAATATAAGTGTATTCTGGTTCTAACCATGGCCTTCCAAGGATGATAGGATACCCACCTAGTGTACCTTTAGGGGAAAGAATCATGAAGTCGACTGGATACTCCCAAGAATCTAGAATCACCACAAGGTCCTCTACTATGCCATCAGGCTTAACAATAAAACTATTAGCAAGTTGCAAGATAGTAGGAGTGGATCTCATACTTATAATTTTTAGTTGTTGTAGGATGTTTTTAGTCATCACATTTATTTTTGCACCCAATTCAATCAAAGCATTCTTTATGTGTGTCCCATTGATAATAACTTCAACCACAAGACTACCTGGATCATTGTACTTGGGGATAGTTAAATTTCCAAGCATGATTCCAGCCAACTGTCCCATTACATGAACTGTAGTTGGGTCTTTCTTTTTCCTGCCCAACTTCTTGAGGCATGCTTCTTTGATTGCTTTTCCATATATAGGGACATCTTTTATGGCCTAGAATAGGGGTATCTGGACACATATGCTTCAGCTGGTCTATAATGTCAAAAGTGTTGTCCTCCTTATCTTCCTTTTTTTGGCAACTTCTAATCTCTAGGGAAATGGTGGTTCTTGTACCTTCTATTTGGATAGAACTAGCTCAGTATTTTTAGGTGCACCATGTTGAATGAGAACATCCAGAGGTTCTTCTTCTTTCATAGGAAGCTCAGTGATGATGGTTGTGGAAGGATTTGGCAAAGTAGTTCCTAAACGTAAACGTATGTTACTTAAAATCACAACATATGTGGGAAATTGATTTGGATCAACAGAGTCTACAAGCTAATGATGTGGTTTATTATTTGGGTTAGGTCTGGGTTGAGCTGATAACTAAGTGGTTTTAGGTGACTTTGGACTGGGATTAGAAGGGGGAGGCATGATAGCAGGTTGCTTGGTTTGAGAATGTGGCTGCATGTAACTTTTTTTTCTGATTTGGCCATTATTGTCCACCTCTCCATTGTAATGTTTGTTTCCAGTTTCCTGGAGGTGGCTGCCAAGGTCCTTGAAACTGTTGCCAATTCCCCTAAGGTTGTTGCCACTGAGGTGAATAATTTTGATAATTGGGTCAAGAATTTGGAGGGTTACCCCAAGACTATGGTGGATATCCTCCATAGTTGGATGGAGATGGGGGCTGCCACTGGTTACTAGATGAATAGGAATTGAAATATGGCCTTCATGGCATTTTTTGTGCAACAAAGTAAACTTGGTCTTCCTCAGTCTAAATTGGTTTGAACTCAGGTGGAACCCACTTACTGTCAATGTTAGCTACTATCTTACATCTACAATCATTCTTCTTTTGTCTACAATGAGGGCAATATTTTGTCAACATTGCCTCAGCCTCCTCATGTTTCTTCTTGGACTGAAGTGTATCCAATCGAGTAGCTAAATTTTTTATGACATCCTACTTGAAATCTTCCAGTAAGTGAGTAATCTCCATCCTTGAAACTCCAGTGGTAGATGACTTACCCATATAGGATTGGTAAACTCTCCCTTTCTTTGACGATTCCCTAGAATAGTTCTGGCATATCTTCTTAATATCCTTCCAAGGAACTTGAGGGACATCTCCTCCTGCCATCAGGTCCAAGGCATCAGTGCAACTTTCATTAATTCATCTCAAGAAAAGTAGCTTCTATGAGTCTTCATTGAGTGTATGATGTGGAGATTTTTGCAAACAAAAGAAAAACCTTGAAATGAAATTCTCCAAGCTTTCATCTTCCTTTTGCTACATTCTAAAAATATCTCCTCTCATATCACTGCCCCTACAATACTCCTTGTATTTCTCAAGGAACTTAGTCTTCATGTCCTCCCATGTCTCCACAGTATCTCTGCCAAGGCTCATAAACCATCTCAATGCAGCTTCTTTCAAAGTGGCAAGAAATAGCTTAAGCCTGTGGGCATCAGTGGTATAGTCATAACTTCTATAGAGTATATCAAACTCAAACAAGAATGTATTAGGATCTTCTATGAAAATTCCATACAACTTAGGAAGGACTAAAGCAGGGATATTTTTGAGGTTGTCTACTTCATTCTATTGAGCAATGGGAAAAGGAAAAGTTGGTTGGTTCTGCCTATTAGGCATGTTTTCATTTGCATCAGCCATGCTTGCTTGATGAAGTTCCAAAGTAAAGGGTTCTTCAATTAGATTTTGATCTTCAAGGGAAACTTCAAAATTTGTTAAGTTGGGAAATGTATCAGCAAAGGGGT
Source organism: Sequoiadendron giganteum (assembly GCA_007115665.2). NCBI lineage: Eukaryota > Viridiplantae > Streptophyta > Pinopsida > Cupressales > Cupressaceae > Sequoiadendron > Sequoiadendron giganteum. Next base: position 457,269,934 of record CM021106.1, read on the forward strand.
GTGGCTCTTCTTCTTCTTCATTTTTGGGAAGATTTGGAAGCTCTACTAGCTTAAATGGTTCTAGATTATTAGGGAGGAATCTCCCATAAGCATATCTGCTTCTTCTTCTATGCATGCAGTATCACTCAGCATCAACCAACTCACACAAAGAATTGGTCAAATAATAGTGGATCATAACTTTTAAACACTAAGAGAAAACTCCAAAAAATACTACAGCAGAAAGAAAACTAGCAATGGCTTCAAAGAACTCCCTAGTTTGACACCATCCCTGACAATGGTGCAAAAAATGTCGACCTCCTACAATGATCTTAATTACTAAGCCTTTACAACTATGATTCAGAGATTGAACATTTGACTTGAATAGCCATTTTAACCATCATGAAGGTACATTTAAATTATCAACTCAGGGACGTGAACTTGAAATGGGTCAGCACAGTATGTGCACTAGGAACTTCAAAGTAGTCATCTTCATTGTACAACTATGAAATATTCAATACTGAAAGTAAATTACATGGAAAGGAACAAAGTAAATGTTTAACATCACTCAACAATTAAACTAAGCTGAACATGCATGATAGGAATAAAAATCTGAACAACAAATAGCGAACTAATCTGTCTGCTTTGGCTGCAAGAACAGTCATAGAATATAGAAATCTAGTGGTTGCAAGAACAATCAATGCCAGATTCTGAACTAAGTACTAAACAAAAACTAATGAATAATCTAACTAAACTAAAGGATGGATTACTCACCAAGTGGACCCCCTTGGATGAGTATCCTCTAAAACTAATGTAAACTCAAATGCTCAACTCAAAATTTCATCTTATTCATTCAGAAATGCAATTACAAAAGAGTAGCATGTCTGGAAATGCTTAGTAAACTATCAAATCAATAATCAACAACTCGGTAACCTTCGAACTCCCGAAGAAGGAGAATCTGAACCTTATTTATCCTACCATCTAAACAGGGCAGTCAACTCCCACTAACTGGGAGGATGCCATTTAGGAAAATAAGAGAAAAGAAAGGAAGGGAGACTACACATGCAAGGAATTTGGTCAGACATGCAAGTCCAACTGTAGACTCAACGTTGTAGTAATGCACATAACTGCTCAACATCGTGAAATATCAATGCGAGGTAGTTACATGTGGCTGACATGGGGAATCTTTGTTGTCGTTCTTCAATTAACCTTTGAATGATTCCTTTGCACGTCTAGTTGGTGGTTGCATTCCTCAAATTAGTATCCTCAAGTATGTTAGCATGGCAATGTTAGTATGCATAATAATTGCACATCTATAACCACCTGTAGACATGGAAAATGTACAAGTTTCCTTTTGGCACACCTGATCTCGTTTACTAACAACATTTCCTCTTAAATCACACTCTCAACATTTCATCACATTTTATCTCTTAATTTAATAAATCATTATTTATTGGATTAAGTCTATCACCTCCTCTGATTAAATTAATTAATTTAATTTAATTAATCTTACATATCTATTTAATTAAATAAATCATTTTATTTGATTAAATTCTCTAAAGTCCTCTAATTAAATTAAATAAATTAAACCTTATTTGATTTAATCTAACATGCTCCTTCTTGATTAAATAGATCAAATTATTTAATAAATCATTTCCTCTCAATTCTTGACTTAAATCAATTCATAAATCTAAGTCTAGATTGTCACATCACCTAATTCTTCATTAATCTAATCAAAACCATGATTAAGTTAATCCCTTTCATTAAAATCCTCTAGAGAATGAAAGTTGCACAATAAATCAATTACTTTGATTTATTTAATTCTCTATTTTCCCTCACAAAGCATCAAAAAGGGAATATTCCCTCATTTGAATTCAAAAAGGCCAAGTGGACTTGGTCCTTCCAACAAGGCATTTAAGACATCTTACATGTCCTTTGCATTGAGCCAAGTGGTCATAACTCCATTTGACTTCTCATCCACCTTGTCATTTCAATATTTCAAAATTCAAATTTATGCATTTATCATGCACATTGGCCAAAATGTGCTCATTCCTCCTCCAACCACATGTGGACAAGTGGCACAATGCCATTGGATTATCCTTTGTCCCACATTGCTCAATCTTGCTCACCTCTTCCAAATTGAAGTCTATAAATTGGAGACTTCTCTCCTTGTTTATTATCCACAATCTTCATGCAAAGTTACTCTCTTCAATTGAGAACTAATTTTGCTCATTTCATCCAAGCACTCATCTCATTTTCACATTTGCACCAAGGTTATGATCAAATCTCTTTGGAGATTTGACCATTTCTAGATCATCTTCATTGCAACCTAGGAATTGGGAAAGGGCCAATTGCAACACTCCATTTGCACCAATTCCCCCATGGGATCATCAATCTATTGGCTAAATTAGGATTTTCTTTTATGATTATTTGAGTTTTTGTTCTTCATTTCCTAATAATAGTTTAAATAGGTGGATTTCATGGGGAATCTCTCATGCTTGTGTACATGCATTTGATCTAACATCTAACCATGTTTTGTTGCTCTTGTGCATATGTAGGTTTAGGGGTTCACATTTTGGCGCTAGAAGGAGGGCTTGAAAACTTTTAAATCATGTTTTTTTTTAAAATTCCGCAGTTTCTAACATTTTTTGTGCAGACACAACAAACTCAACCATGTGGCACTATATCGAGCCACTTTCAGCACCGCAGCACAGTACTTCGCCACTTTCAGAGACGCGACACCATATTGAACCACACTTAGTTCCCTAACTTCGTTGCGTATCCCACTCGCCTATCTTTTTTTTTAATTTCTAACTCCGTCGCCCTTACCCCCGCGGCGCAATATTCCACCACAGCGCAGTATCGCACTGTACTTTCTCCAAACTCCATCGCTCTATCCCTCCCACCTAAAAATTTTAAATTTTCAAACTAAGCTGCCCCCAAATTATGTCGCTTACCTCTGTTGTGCCGCTTTTGAGCTCTCTGTCTCTGCAGAGCGTCGCCCAAATTCAACCGCATGACGCTATATAGCACCACTTTTGCCAAACTCCGCCATGGGAAAACAGTGAAGTTTTAAATTAACATGTGCTTTTTAAATTTAGGATTTTTTAATCTTTAATCTGGTTTTCTGTTTTTATTGCTCTCTGGTTTTCTGTCATTTTGCAGGTTGGAGCAAAGGAAGAAGTTTATCATGACACCATATTCACTAAACCCGAAGTGTTTTTAAACACTCTTCAAAAAATTTATTAAACATCTTTGACCTTAGGAATACTAAATTCAATTTGGGTTAAAAAAGATCAAGAAACTTTATTTGTTATGACACCATGCCTTTTTATGTTGTACAAAGTGTTTTTAAACACTCAAGTGTTTTTCAACACTCTTTAAAGAATTTGATAAGTTCATTGATCTTAGGACACTAATTTTCCATTGGGTTCTAAAATAAACAAAATCAAAATTTTCTTTTCAAAAGTTGCCAAGGGGCTAAAAAAAACTTTAGACAAACACACTTGATTTTGTTTAAAGGATTAAAAAAATTGAATAAGGCAATCTCACATTTCATTTGGTGCTTAAAAAGAATTCATCATTGCTTTGAGGTCTAAAATGAACAAGTGTTTTCAATGTCTTGCAATCATTTTCACAAGTTAATATCATTTAAAATGTGTATGCGCTTCTCTCGTGCTTCATTGCGATCTTGAGAATCAAAAACATTTTGGTGATATTAGGTTGTTAAAAAGATTGCCTCCACATTTCAATTTGGGCACTTAACAAATGAACAAAACATGCAAGTGTGAATAAACTTATTGCGAGTGTTCTCCTTTTGTTTTTAAACAAAGTTTGATCAAACTACGAATATGTTTATTTGCTATTGTTTATCTTAGAGGGTCTACCTTATGGGAAAAAGTACTCACCCAAGGGAACGATCCAACCGGGAACACACTAAAACCAAGTGACTTCCAACTGGTATATAAGTGTGGATTCTTGAGGAAAGTTCAAGAATTACAAGGATTATTCTAACGAGATGGACAGAAATGGACTCTCGCCAATGTTGGATAATCCCCCACGAACGAAATACCCGCATTAGAACCCTTTGTTTAGAAAAAGGCCGAAACCTTGTCTATCTTTTTGGTGCAAAAGGTCATGTCCTTTGAAGCCGCCCCACGTTATACATGTGGTCTTGTTGTAGAAATGGAAAGTATGCAATGGGAGAGTCATGGGCACTAATGCTTGGCTGACCCAAAAAGTGTGTGTCATGGAGGGGAGCCAATGTGGTCAAGCATTTAGCCATTCGCACAAGATATGCGCAGCTGGATTTGTCCAAGTGGGAACCCAACAAGATATTGCCTCATCATCCTAGAATTGAAAAGTGCTTGAAAGAAAAGAACACATTGCTTGGTTCTAAAAAAAAAAACACTTGAAAACGCACATTTACAAGGACCTTCAAATTTCAAACCCCTTTGAGGAGACAAATACCTTTTGATGAATTTAGAGCACTCTTGCTTTACCTAGGGATTCTATCCCTAGAGGTCTCTAAGTGTTTAAATTCTATCGTCATTTGTTTTCAAAAAAGTTAAACATAGGTAACTTTTGCCCTACTTTCCTTGATTTCCACACAATGGACCTTGTGGGATGAGAAAAAAAGTGGGACACTAGATATATAGTTTGAAACATAAGCAAGCAAGTGTCTTTGGTTAAAAGAAATTCATTAAACCAAGATAAAGAGACCAATTGAACTGCACGTGTGTTGTTTCCGATGATTTCCCGCAAGATAAAAATCCCAAAGGAAAAGTTCAAAAAAATAAGCCTAAAATCCCATGAGCAATGCCTTGAGATGATCCTTGAAGTAAGAGAAATACTTGTATACAAATTCTACAACAAGGCTTCAAGGAATAATCCAATGTTGTATGCATTTTATTGTCAACAAAATCCTGAAATTTTTGAAAGGTTTGCTTTTCTCCCATAGGAAGTCTAGCATGTTCTTCAATACCAAGGTTTTGTAGAGAGATTCATGTCCAGGTTAAAGTTCAAGATAAAAGTCATCATTCTCATCCATTCCATCATCAACCAAATCTCATTTCATCAACAAACCTTTTGTGAACTCTTCAAAATTTTCTCACGCTAAACTTAAAGGGCTAAACCAACATCACCCTATCTTGGCTTAACACACCTAGCCAAAATAGTCAAATCCCTTGGAAAAATTTACCTCTAGGATAACGCAACTTCTTGAGGTCTACTAGTCCACAAATCACATTGGCTTAACACACTTAGCCAATTCATCTACTTGTGCAAGTTCCCCTAGGATAATGTAACTTCCTAGGGAATACAACTTCACTAAAATCCTATTTGACTTAGCACATCTTGTCAAATTATCACAATCAATCTAAAGCCCTTACAATTTTAGCATAAACCTTCAAGAGTTCTCCAAAAGGTTTCATTCACTCGTCCCATCTATTTATCCCATCACCATTACCACGATCTTTGATCTTTTAGCTTCCCTAAGTTCTTCTCTTTTGGGCCTAAAAGGTTAGGATCAAACAAATCCCTATTTTTTATGGTCCAAACAAGATCTCAATACAAGAAGAACATGGATAATATCAGATAAATATCAACTTTTGTGGACATGAGTTAGTTAACCTCTGAAATAAACCTAGCAAGATCAAGCAATCCCCCAAGTAATTCTCCTTTATCATCACAAAATCCTCAAGAGGAGAGTCATCAAGAGGACATCACGAATGAAGGCATGGGGATGACACAATCTGAAATGATAAAAATGGTTCAAAATTCAGAGAACCGCAAAATTGTCAGTGCCATGTTCAAGTACTTGAATACGCTAGCAGAAGGAGGAGTCCAATTCCCTTCTGACCTTGACATAAGCACTATTATAGATATACCTCTTACAAATGCATCCCCGATGTCAAATGTCAATCAAGAAATACCTCGCACCACATCGGCCATTACACCAACCTCGCCAAATCTAAACAAGGGGAGTGCCATGTTCCAAGAATTGCAAAGGCATCACCTTGTGGCTAACAAAGAGGCAGTGATCACCACCACACCAGGTACTTATGTCCTGAAAATTGATCCCACCCCAACGTCCCAATCACCTTCCATAACCATGTTGGCTCATCTTCGTTCTGTGCAACACCAGCCTGCCAATCAAACATACAAACATCTCTACCACTTGGAGAAGGGGGTTTGTTTGGAACGACTGAGGTTGCTAATCCTTTTTTCCAAAGTAACATCCCACCCCTTCCCCCATTTCCATTCACAAACACATCACCTCTCGAATTGGGTTTTCCTCCTCTCAACATCGATAGTTTCTTGGAACCAAGCAATCTAAACATCACACCCAATTCTCTCTTCTTGCCCACATCATCACAACAACAAGTGGAAACTATTCAAGCCAATACATCAATTGGTCCTCAAGTATCCCAAAGCATACCATCTAAAGGGCCAAACATCTCAACCACCCCCCCAATGACCCAAGTCCCAATCATCACCATGATCCCTTCACTCGTCGCAATGGTCGACATGATTCTCGTTCCACCCCCAATCCCACCAAAAACTAGCACGACAAACTCATTCACCACTCTAATCCAAACCCTCCAAAAGGCCAACCAACATAGAGTACTCCAGCAACAACAGCAAGTGCAAGCTCAAGCACAAGCGCAAGCGCACACTCAAGCACAAGCCTTAGCACAAGCTCAAGCTCAAGCACAAGCCTAGCAATAGGTACAAGCCCAATACCAAGCACAATTGCAAGCGATCCATCTGCAAGCATACCAACAAGCCCTGCAAGACTTTCAGGCACAACAACAAGCTAAACAACAAGCTTTGTTGGCAAAATAGTAGCTCGACCAACAACAAGCTTTGTTGGTGCAACAATAGCTAGACCAACAACAAGCTTTACTAGCACAACAACAGATTGATCAACAATAGGCTTCATGGGAACAACAACATATGGACCAACAACAAGCATTGTTGGAACAATAGCAGCAAGATCAACAACAAGCGTTGTTGATGCAAATGCAGGCATACCAATAGGCTTTGAACACACAATAGAGTTTGCAGAAAATGCTCACTAGTACTCTTCCCACCCATCAAACACCTCAAACACCTCACAACTCCTTCATCCCACCTCCTGACCCAAGCAAGGATGTCGCAACACAAATCAAAATGCTTTCGTAGCAAGTGTTGGACTTACAAGCAGGAAAAAACATGAGAACACCAGGAAATTTGTGCCCTTACCCTTTCGATGAAAGTCTCACCATGATACCGTTCCCAAAGGGATTCAAGATCCCCAAATTTGACAAGTACAATGGAACGGGTAACCCTGAAAACCATTTCACAGAATTTCAGGTGCATTGCATGGAGGTTGCATACGGTGACACGTATCTAATGTGACTCTTCCCTCATAGTCTGATTGGTCCAGCCATGGAATGGTTTTCTCACCTACCCATGGGCATTAAAACATTTGAGGAAATCGTGGAAGCTTTCCTTAAGAATTATTCCTTCAATATGGGTGGGGATGTTAGTTTGGAAGAACTATTTGCACTCAAACAAAGAAAAGGGGAGCTATTTGCATCCTTCTTGCAAAGATGGCGATCCAAGGCCAATCAAAGCAAGTGAAATATGCTAGAAGAACAACAAGTTTGCACCATCATAGCCAATCTAGATGAAAACTTAGTGTTCTACTTGAAAATGCAGTGCATCACATCATATGACCAACTGATCCCAAAAGTGCTCAACATCGAAAGAGCCCTTACTGCGTGAGGAGGCGCACCAACATTCACTCCACCGTAGGATAACCGCTCGTCTAACAACTACAATGATAAACCTTGAACTTGGTCGAGGAATAAAAATATCATGAACGACGGCGTGGTCGATGCTAAAGTGGTCATCACTGCCCCTAAGCAAAATACCCAAACCCATCATCAACCACAAAATCATAATCGCAACAATATGCAAACTAATGTGGTAGTGGCACAGCAACAACCAACTCCTACCAATCAAATCAACAACTTGGGTAATCAACGAGGACCACCTCCCCGCAACAAGTATCCTCCCAAATGGAAATTCATAGCTCTTGGTGAATCGATTGAGTCCATAATGAAGAAGTTGGTCAAAGAAAATCTAATCAATGTCTCTAACTCAGAGCAATACACGAAACCCATGACCAAGCCACCATGGTATAATGAGAACCTCCTTTGTGACTTTCACAAAGTCAAAGGACATACCACCGCTAATTGTATGAGACTCAAAAACATCATCCAAGACCTCATTGAGGATAAAATTATCAATATTGAGCAGCCTACCAGAAACCAGGATTTGAAAATATACACGAATCCAATGCCGAACCACAACCAAGGGAGCAATCAAAGAAATAATCAAGGGAACAATAAGGGCAAGCAAAAGTATGTTAGTGCTAATCTAGTGTATGAGGAGATAGTCGGGTGTGTCGATGAGATGGTCACTGTCATAAATGTCAAGGGAGCCAACAATGACTGTGGAGTCACCACACGTGGCGGAAAAGTTACCATTACCGGGGCACCAGCTAAGACCCCCATTTCTAATACAAAGGCCATTCCCTATGATTACAGTGTCATTGACTAGCTAAAGAGAACTCTCGCCCAAATCTCCATCATGGGACTATTGAAAATATCCACAGCCCATAGGAAGATCCTTGATGAAGCATTAGTTGCGTCCATAGTCTCCGCCACCCTTGAAATAGAACAATTCCAGGCTATGGTGGGTAACATTGTTACCCCAAATCTCATTACATTTTCAGACCAAGATTTCCCTCCACAACCATCTCATAACCGTGCACTCCACCTCCAAGTACTAGTCCATAAAAAGAAAGTCAAATGAGTCCTGGTGGATGGAGGTGCAAGCCTTAATATTTGTTCTCTAAAGCTCATAAAGAAATTGGGATTCGCCAAGGATTCCATCAATAAGAACAAAAGCATCACAATAAGGGTGTATGATGACCAAGAAAGAGTGTCTCAGGGCACTATCAAAATCCCCATCCAAGTGGGGCCGATAACTATGGAAACCACATGTCAGATCCTCGACCTTGACCTACCATACAACATCCTCTTGGGATGCTCGTGGATACATGGAATGAAGGAAGTGGCCTCAAATTATCACCAATGCATCAAGTTCTCACATCAGAATGAGGAGGTCACTATATATGGGGATCTCGAACCCTTTTCCTACTGCAAAAACTTGGAAGCCAAGTTTTATAAGATCTCCCAAGTACCCAAAAATGATGAAGGACCATCTACTTCATACATAGACCTATCCAATCTCGCTTCCACTTCTACGACAGAGACACCCACCATCCCTGACATATCCGAAATCAAAAACATAATCCAGGACAATGGATCTAGCAATTATAGAATGAAAAGAAATGCATTTTTTGTAGGAGAGTTACCACAATCTCCTAGGTCGCATGGACAACCCCAGCCAGTTGAAACACCTATCCACACTGTTAGAGTAGAACCCTTTGGATTCCGCCATTGGGGGGATCTCAGTCGAGAGAATGTGGATGAGGAGGAAATCTCAAACACACTATACCAAGATGAAAGACCCACTCCCACCCTGCCCATGGAGGAAACTAACAGAGGGTTACAAATGATGTTTGGTATGGGTTATAGCAGGAATGAAAGCCTTGGAAGAAACAGTGATGGACAGTTGGAACCCATCATTGTAGAAAGAAGAATGTGGAACCTTGGTTTTGGCTATACTTCTCTGAGTATAATTGTACATGGTAGAGGTACTCCCATAAGAGAAGTCATGTCCTCTCCTTGGGTAACAACAAACACTCCTAGACCACCTGTATGCCTAGGTATCCCAATTGACAACTTCACTTTTGATGTCACCAATGTTTATGCTAGTAGTGACGATGATGATACCATAGCAGGTCTCCCTAGGCTCTTTTAGAATTCCACCCTATTAATGATTAGTGCCTCCACAACTGAGTCAAACCAACGAACCCACCGAGTCACCTTAGTACACCTGCAACTCATCGATCACGATCAACAAGGACCACTAATTCTAGACTCATTTGAAAATGATGAGGCACTCTCAGAATTCATGGGACTAAGGGATATGGTTCCATGTGGGGATCATAAGGCAGGATTTAATATCACATTGGACACACAAGCATACTATGGGGAGACGATTGAGTCCTTTAGTCGCAAAAGGAAAATATCGAGAATAAGCTCGGGGTTATTGAGTGAAAACCACTTTGTGGCGCTCTCTAACCACAAAACAGTAAAAATAAAGGATGCATCCAATGGTGAAAACCTCTCTGAGGCACCGGAGGATGAAGGATTCAATCTCCCCCTACTGCTCTACATTAGGAGAAATCAGCGGTCCTAGCGGAGCAATGCAACCCTGTCAACTTGGGAACAAAAATAGAACTGCAAATTACATTCTACAGTCAAAACACTTCAAATAGAAGAACAAGAACTATTGGCAGCATTCCTAAATGAAAGAAAGTTAATCTTCACATGGAGTTATGCCGACATGCCAGGTCTAGATCCGGAAGTAGTAGTTCATCATTTGGTTGTTCATCCCGGAGTGAAACTAGTTAGACAAAAGTTAAGAAAAATGTACCCATAGATAGATCTGCTCGTGAAGATTGAATTACAAAAACTCTTAGACGTTGGCTTCATATGACCAATTGACTATCTAGAATGGGTATCTAATCTTGTGCCAGTCTCAAAACCAAATGGGGGCATCCGCATTTACACAGACTTTAGAGATCTAAACAAAGCATGTCCTAAGGATGATTTTCCACTACCCAACATTGACATGATAGTGGACATGACAGCCGGACATGAGATGTTGTCCCTAATGGATAGTTTCTCGAGATATAATCAGATAATGATAGCAAAGGAAGACCAACATAAAACAACCTTTACATGTCCTTAGGGCACCTACTGCTGGAATGTGATGCCATTTGGGCTAAAGAATGCAGGAGCTACATACCAAAGAGCAATGACACTGATCTTCCATGACATGATCCACAAAACTATCGAAGATTATGTGGATGACATATTGGCTAAATCAAAGAAAAGGTAGGATCACATAGCGACATTAAGTGCAATCTTTGACAGGCTAGACTCAATCCAAAGAAATGTGTATTTGGGGTACAATCAGGAAAGCTATTGGGATACATAGTTTCAATGAGAGAGATAGAGGTAAATCCTACAAAAGTAAAATAAATCCTTGATATGGAAGCACCAAGAACATTAAAACAACTCAGAGGATTACAAGGTAGACTCCAGTCCATTCGAAGATTCATAGCACAATTGGCAGATAAGCAGATTGCCTATTCACACCTGCTCCACAAGGGAGTAGAATTCATATGGGATGACAAGTGCGAGCAAGCATTTAGAAAAATAAAAGAATATCTACTTACACCACCTGTGTTGATGCCACCAATTGTAGGGAAACCATTTATTCTATACATCTCAGCAACGACAGCTGCTCTTGGTGCCCTTTTAGCCCAACATGATGAAAAAGGGAACCGAGTGGGTGATTTACTATATCAATAGAACAATGGTAGGGCACAAGCTCAATTACACATCCATAGAAAAGGCTTTCCTGGCACTGGTATTTGCAGCCCAAAAGTTCAGGCACTACATTTTAGCTCATCAAATTAAGTTAATTGCCAAGATAGACCCTCTAAAATATCTATTGTCAAAAGCAATGCTTACGGGTAGAATGGCTAAATGGGTAATGATATTATTTGAACATGACATTGAATATGTCGAGTGAAAGGAGATAAAAGGACAAGTTATTGCAGACCAGCTTACAGAAGCTCCCCTCTACACAGACAACCCGCTCATATTAGAATTTTCAGACGAGTCCCTTTTTAATCTCAGTGTAGCTGACCACTAGAAATAGTACTTTGATGGCTCCCACACACAACATGGATCAGGAGCCGGTGTGTTCTTCATCACCCCACAAGGAGATTGTATACTGAGATCCTACAAGTTAGCATTCCCATGTACAAACAATATTGCAGAATATGAGGCTTTAACCATAGGCCTCAAGATCGCAACACAGTGGCGAATCATGGGATTAAAGGTCTATGGAGACTCGCAGCTTATCATTAACTAAGTCAACGATGAATATCAAACTAAAGATGATAAGCTTGCACCATACAAAAAGGTGGTAGAAAGCCTCAAGGAAGCATTCATCGACATAACTTTTGAGAAAATACCGAGGGAAAACAACATAACGGTGGATGCAATGGAAACAATCGGATCCTTGCTAGATATCCCTCGCAACATCTCAAAACATGAATTCCTGGTAGAGAAACTTTTCGTACCCACTCTCGAGGTACCAGAATCGAAATATGCATGTGAACTCATTGGTCTCAGTGATCTTTGGTACCATGACATCTACACCTATCTCAGATTAGGAATCCTCCTAGCCGACATTACACCGAACCTAAAGCGAACCTTTGTCAAAAGGTCCTTACGATTTGTCATCTTAGGAGAAACCCTCTTCCGTAGAAGTGTTGACGGAACATTGTTACGTTGTTTAAAACCTGAGGAAGCCTTGACTGATCTAATGGAGGTACACAATGGCACTTTCGGTTCACACTCGAGTGGTATGACCTTGGCTAAAAAGTTGTTAAGAATCGAATACTATTGGCTGAAAATGGAAAGAGAGGCCCATAACTTTGTCAAAAGGTGTTTACAATGCCAACAACATGGAGATCTCATTCACGCACCGGCTCAAGAACTGCATCCCATTGTTACACCTTGGCCCTTTTCCCAGTGGGGGCTTGATCTTATTGAAAAAATCTCACCCACCTCATCCAATGGCCATAAGTTCATAATCACCGCCACTGAATATTTCACAAAGTGGGTCAAAGAAATTCCCATGACTTACATCACTAGAAAGTAGATATCCAAGTTCATCCTTAACTACCTCATTTTCCAATACAATGTTCCTTAATCCATTATCTCTGATAATGGGACACCCTTCAAGAATCAGGATGTCCGTGATTTATGTGAAAAATTCAAAATCAAACATCGCTTTTCCACTCCATACTATCCACAATGCAATGACCAAGCAGAAGCTACAAACAAAACCATCCTAAAAATCCTCAAGAAAACAGTCAATGACTCTAGTTGTGACTAGCATCTACAGGTAAATCCAGCCTTATGGATCTACCGTACCAGCATCCGCATGCCAACAGGCGCCACCCCTTTCTCCTTGGTCTACACATTAGAAGCCATCCTCCCTATCGAGATCGAGCTTCTGTCACTGAGGATATCTTTGCAAAACCTCATCACAGATGAGGAATATAGGGTTACAAGACTGAATGAGCTAGAGTTACTAGATGAATGGTGCATGGATGCCCTAACTCATCTACAGGTCTACCAGAATTGACTGAAACAGAGCTACAACAAGAAGATCAGGCAACGTACCTTTTAGGTTGGTGACCTCGTACTAAAAGAGAATCAAAGGAATGTGCCCAATCCGGATACAAAAGGAAAGTTTGAGCCTAACTAGCTAGGGCCCTTCATCATCACTACAAGCTACAAATCAGGGGAATATCAGTTTTCAACACCAGAAGTCAAGCCTCTACAAGAGCCCATGAATAGCTTTCACCTCAAAAAGTTTTATGCCTAAGATCTTGCAAGGTATAGCACCAAAAAATACAAAAACAATCAGAAAAAGTCCTGAAAAAATGGTTACCTTGATGAAAACCTGGCAAACAGGCATCTTGGTGACAACAAAAAATAATAAATAAAAATAAATAAATAAATCAAATCAAATCAAAAAAATCAAAAAAGGGATTGAAAATAGTAAAGAAAAAAAATCATCCTCTAGTGAAAACCACTTCAGTGGCGCTTTGGACAAGTACCTTGGTGAAAATCTGGCAAACAGGTGTCAAGTGTAAGTAAAGCACTCTCTATCCACCTAGATCTACATGACTCATCCATCCACCCATTCACTCGCAACCATACCATAGCCTGAGTTGGTGTCCATATCATATTCCACCATGGTACTACTTGGCATATTCCTAAGGTCAGTTTGTCCCACCTTTATTGAAGTAGTCTGTCACACCACACTAGGGGCATGTTCTCACATGCATCGGATCGGATTCGTGTATATTCTCGTAATCTTCTCAAAAGTCACTCAAAAAATCCAAAAGCATCCAAATCATTCAAAAAATCCAAAAACATGTCGAAATATCATAAAATCTTCAAAAAGTTCATCATTGAGTCTTGTCAGTCGTGCACCTTGTTGAACTATGTCGTCTCTGAGCTTGAACGTAGGCAAGGTTGATATTTGATCATCCCCCAAGACATTTACGTCATTCCTTTAGGCATCCATCACATTGGAAATCTGTTTTCCCATCTAGTTTGCATCTTACGTCAGTCCTTCAAACAATAAAGTGGCAATTTGTTTGTCCATCTTATCATCATCGAGTCTATCATACGTCTCACTCATAATAAAGTCAATCATTGTTGTCACCCTTTGGTAATTCAGTCATAAGCAAGTTTAGCAGGCTCCAAAGTGAACACCTAATCGTCAAAAGTCTTGGAAGTCTAGAACAGTGAATCAACAAGTTGGTCAACTCAGAGTATCAATAGCTTATCACCCAAATCAGTCCCATCAAAACCTTGATCACAACATGTCCTAGGATGAAGCTTTTTTGCGATGGACATAAGCATCAGGTACCCCACAGTAGTTAGTCTTGGCTAGCGGTATGAAGAACATTAACTTGTTTGTTACTTTATTTGGTCTTTTTGGGCTTACCTTATTTTGCACTCATTCCAAGGACCTCTCGATGATGCATAAACAAAACAGGTTTAGAGAGAAAGGAATGGGGCAATGGTTATTATCTTTTTATCTTCTATGCTTGTGGGATGCGCTTGTAAAATAACTTAGTTATGCATGTTTTGTTTGTTTTGTAGGGAAGATATTTTAGGTATCTTGTTGACCACATAGGAAAGCTTGCTTTTCTGTGTTTTGGTCTGAGATATTTAGAATGTTTGAACTACATCCTGAATAAAGTATGTATGTTAAGTGTGAACAAGAATATTCTTATCTGATTGTTAAGTCAAGGTCCATCACACTACGCGCCATTCCATCTTGGTTCTTAATACCTTGATGCATCATACCTATGTGTGTTATCAAACATAACGCAATTGACCCTTTGAAAATCCCAATTCCTAAGCAATGTAAATTGCCATCACCATTCTAACTAATTCATTAATTCTACAATTCTTCTATCTTCTCTCCACTAACATGGTATCATAACAGTAATCAAAACATCGCCAATGCATACACCCTCCATCCACATGATCATTTAGCATAGAAAACACATTGCATTATATCATTATCTTAAGTTATGAGGAATGATATAAAGTTGTTATTCTAAGAACATCTCAAGATAAAGCGTTGCATCATACATAATCATTTACATCCATTACCATTTACATCCATAAAGAATGAATAATATACAAAAAGAAAAGCATCCATACATACATTGCATCACATAAGCATAAGAATAGAAAACATCGCATTCCATCATACAGTTGCATATTATACATCTACATATCATACATGTGCACCATACATATCATAAAAGGGTGAATCATCTCATATATATCATCAAAAAATATTGTTATGATACAAATCGGATCAGGTGTACATCAAATACATGGTACAATAAGGTCAAAATACTACAACCCGTATATCAAAAAATGGAACAAACTATCTAGTGATCAAAAAGGGGCTAGCCCTACTGGCTGTTGTCCTCCCCATCTTGTCTCTCACCATGAGCCTCTACTGGTTGCCTCCCTATCTGCTGGGAAAAGTCTAGAACTCTGCTACCTAATGGCACTACCTGTCGATAGTGCTGCCAATAGTACTTTGCCTCTTTGATGGCCTCTCTGTACTCCCGAATGTTAAATGATCGGCCCCAGGATGTAGAGGTTGCGCTCTCTAGCTGCCTCTATCGGCCAATCTCCTGATCCCTCTTAGATCATGCCTGATATCTCTCGGTTGTGACCACAGTAACCTGTTGCCAAGCCTCATCTCACTCCACTGTCAGAACCTATACCTAACCCTATAACTTCTGAATTGGTACATCATGGGGACCTGGTTGTCCTGCTGACTATCCCCCCGGCTGCCCTACTGGCTGTCCACCTAGTTGCCCTGCTGGCTGTTCACCTAGTTGTACCGCTAGTTGCCCTGGTGGTTACCCTACCGGTTGTACTACTGGTTGCTATTGTGGGCCTACCTAGGGCTGCCCATCCTGTCCTATTGTTGGTTGCATTGGTGGTACACCTCCCTGACCTCTACTTGCTAACCTACCTCTGGGCCTCCGACATGGAAGCACTGTCCTGGGAACTGTCAATCTCACTGGCAAACTGAACCATGCCCTATACGTTGGGGTCACCCCTACATCTGCTAGCCCCTAATCATATGGCCACAGTCAAGCCATCAACTGTCAAAATGAGGAAACCGCCTCATTTGCTGGAATAAGCGGTCCCCATGCGGTCTCTCTAGTCGAATGCCCGAAGAGTGCCATGTACTAACCATCAGGTATATCCTGCACCACACCAAATTGACTGGCTACCCTGTCAGGAAGGTACCTCTTTATCAAAGTATGCTCCCAGCCCTGCATAAATCTGTCTTGGCGAGCGAAGAAAAGCTGCTCAGCATCATCCATCCATGGACCTATACCCATCCACAACCTCCATACGAACACTGTCATCTCATCTAGAACCCGCCGCCAATGGGCTATGCCATATGTACCCATGTGAGTGAAGCGAATCCTCACCCCATCATACCGCCACACGACAGGGTCATCAATGTCCAGAACAATCGCTATCACAATCAGGAGAAGCATCGGGATCCGCTCCCAAGCCCAAATATGCAGAAGAGTCAATCCAGCCCCAAGAGCCCGACCCTCCAAATAAGAAAACTCATGCAAGTCCCAGTACAAGGAGGCCAATAGTAATGGTCCCTAGGCAAAGCACGCTCAGTGAGCACACATCTGTTGCCATGCTAGTCCCCAACCCAGACTGAAATATTGGTCGTGCCGATCAGGAGCCACAAGGCTAGAAATAATGGTGGCCACAATCAGGCTATAAGTAGGGGCTATACCCCAATACCTCTCCAAATCTATCTGACCATCACAAAGCATGAGCTTTTCCACACCCATAACACTGAAGCAGGCATCCCTACCCTCCTCCAAATCATAAATCATGCACTCTCCATTAATGGGTAGTCGCAGGATGTGCCATACATCCTCGAGAGTAATGGTAGCCTCACTAGTCGAAAGATGAAAGGACGATGTCTCGCTATGCCATCACTCGGCCAAGGCATGCATCATGCCTAGATGTGCTCAAACAGGAGGAACATAAGCAACAAACCACAAACCGAGCATCCCAAGCTCCTCCTGGAGGAATATGTGTATACCCTGTAGTCTCTCGAGTACTACCCACCGGTGCTCCCTCGAATGAATAACCTCGTGTCTCTCCTACACAAGGAAAAGTGTCACGTTAGCTCCCTAGAAAAAATCTATTCTCTGTATTTTCTTTCACTTTTGAAACAACAAAAGTGGTGTTGTTTGCAAAAGCGGCGCAGTTTGTAATTTTCCAAACAGCGTCGCGCGACGGACTTAGAGAGCTAAATTTTACAAACTAGCCCACACGGTGGACTTTGATAGAAAAGTTGGGCAAATGGGCCCACGCAGCTTAGTTTGTGGAAGCAGCCAACTTTGATGTCCAAAAAAATCCCTAAAGCTAAACTCACCCGCGCAACGCTCTAAGCACAAGCGGCCCTATATAGGATCGCATGGCCATGTTTGAAAATTTTTCACGGTGCTATATCGCGCCACGCCGCCTCAACCAAATTTTAAACCTAATTAATGCGCGAGAACGTGAAAAATAAAGGTCGGATAGGGGTACATACCGTGGGTCCTGCGGCGACTGGCCGCTGATATACTCATACCCACTCCGACACGTGCAGAGGAAGCTGTCGTTGTGCCATTTTCTCTAAAAATCAGAGCTGAAGTGTCAAATTTTTCAAAGTTAAGAGTGCAAATGTATTGAAAGTGACCTCTCAAGGTCTATTTAAGCTTGAAAATTAGTGTTTTTTGACCCAATTCGACCTCCTGGTAAGGGTTTTGGTCCCCCAAACCCATTTTCATCCAACCAAGAGTCATTTTGCATCCCTTTTGTTATTTTAATCCATTTTTCTGGCATTCTAGGGCATTTCTGGCTTGTTGGGCACCTTGTCATCTTTTTCGCGAGATCATCCAAAAAATAAAAATTTTCATCTGATCTCTCGAGGGGGTAGTATCCAACAATATTCTTTCACTGAGGCAGCAGCAGGGCATCTGAAAAAATTCGAGAAAATCCTGGACCTTGATCACAGCAGTTTATTCTTTGAATCAATGCAACAACTACATTGCTTCAAAGAAGGGGCAAAATGTAGACATGGAAAATGTACAAGTTCATTTTGGCACACCTGATCCCGATTACTAACAATATTTCCTCCTAAATCACACTCTCAGCATTTCATCACATTCTATCTCTTAATTTAATAAATCATTATTTATTGGATTAAGTCTATCACCTCCTCTGATTAAATTAATTAATCTTACATATCTGTTTAATTAAGTAAATCATTTTATTTGATTAAATTCTCTAAATTCCTCTCATTAAATTAAACCTTATTTGATTTAATCTAACATGCTCCTTCTTGATTAAATAAATCAAATTATTTAATAAATCATTTCCTCTCAATTCTTGACTTAAATCAATTCATAAATCTAAGTCTAGATTGTCACATCATCTAATTCTTCATTAATCTAATCAAAACCATGATTAAGTTAATCCCTTTCATTAAAATCCTCTAGAGAATGCAAGTTGCACAATAAATCAATTACTTTGATTTATTTAATTCTCTATTTTCCCTCACAAAGCATCAAAAAGGGAATATTCCCTCATTTGAATTCAAAAAGGCCAAGTGGACTTGGTCCTTCCAACAAGGCATTTAAGACATCTTACATGTCCTTTGCATTAAGCCAAGTGGTCATAACTCCATTTGACTTCTCATCCACCTTGTCATTTCAATATTTCAAAATTCAAATTTATGCATTTATCATGCACATTGGCCAAAATGTGCTCATTCCTCCTCCAACCACATGTGGACAAGTGGCACAATGCCATTGGATTATCCTTTGTCCCACATTGCTCAATCTTGCTCACCTCTTCCAAATTGAAGTCTATAAATTGGAGACTTCTCTCCTTGTTTATTATCCACAATCTTCATGCAAAGTTACTCTCTTCAATTGAGAACTAATTTTGCTCATTTCATCCAAGCACTCATCTCATTTTCACATTTGCACCAAGGTTATGCTCAAATCTCTTTGGAGATTTGACCATTTCTAGATCATCTTCATTGTAAACTAGGAATTGGGAAACAATCAATTGCAACACTCCATTGGCACCAATTCCCCCATGGGATCATCAATCTATTGGCTAAATTAGGATTTTCTTTTATGATTATTTGAGTTTTTGTTCTTCATTTCCTAATAATAGTTTAAATAGGTGGATTTCATAGAGAATCTCTCATGCTTGTGTACATGCATTTGATCTAACATCTAACCATGTTTTGTTGCTCTTGTACATATGCAGGTTTAGGGGTTCACACCACCTTAAAGAACATTCATCAACCACATGCAAAATTAATATAGATAGTCCACATAATAAGCTAATGTCACTAAAACTAGCATAAACGGAATTAAACCCAATGTCTATGGTTTGAGGGAAACTATATAGAAATATCAACATTTAATATCAAGTCCATGTCAACTGCAACAAATAAACTATAGATTCTACCTAAATTTGGATAAAAAACTAGGCTCATCACTCTTCACATCAAAGAAGAAAATTGTAGATAACTATAGACACCTAACATTTTCTTACACATCACATATTCCTCTAATTTTCTTTTTTCATCATTATCACTCATTATCCCTATTTCATCACTTTTAATTAAATAATTTATAATTATTTGATTAAAGTAACTAATTTACTCTATTAATTAAACAATTTTAATTATTTAATTAATTCACCAATTTTCCCTCCATCACCTGAATTAAATAATTTTTAACTATTTAATTAATTTTTAAATATTATTCGATATCCCTCTTTAATTAAATAATCTTGATTATTTAATTAATTTCTAATTTTCCTCTCATCCACCAAATTAAATAATTTTAATTATTTAATTAAAAAGATTTCTTCTTATCCCACATAATTAAATAATTTTATAATTATTTAATTAGATAATTTTATTCCATAATTTAATTCATTTAGTTGCACATTCCCTCTCAAAATGGAATATTCCAAATTTAAATTCCAATTAGATTCAAAATTGAAAATATTTCCCTCCAAAAATATCTCAAAATATCTTCCTAAAATCTAGTGAAGAGCTTCAGTTAATTGAAAATTTCATCTTCATGTATGGACTCTCCACCTTTCAATCACTCTCCACCATTGATTTCATATTTCAATCTTGACCATCGATCAAATATCCTGAGATCTATAAAAAAAGATTTTAGCCTTCATTAATCCTACTCCTCAATGTTTTGATTTGATTGGTAATTTTCTCCAATTGAGCTTCAAACAATCAAGACTCCATAGCCACCAATATTTTAAGCTTTTTCACAATTGGTTTAATACTAAGCATGCGAAATCCAACATATCAAGGCATGATTCTCTTAATTCAACAATGGAGTAAGGACTTGCATGTTTGGGTGAGGTAAAAGTAGGGTTTAATTTGGTTTATTCTCTTGTTTCCTGTTTATTTAATTTAATGTTAGCTTGTCACCTCATTGATAATGGGTTTAATTTTCTCAATTGTTCTTGGTTTTGTGATTTTGTCTAACCCTATTGTTGATTGCCCTCTCTTGATCGATCTTTCCATTAATCTCATTCACAATAACAACCAATTTTTTGTGGTTGATGGGATTCACAACTATAAATCACACTCTTCTCTAGGGAGAAGCTCCTAGTTGTCAAATATTAATTTGGATGATGTGGTGGATTTTGATGGTGATGAGTGAATCATTAAATGAGTGTTGTAATGTCTATCCTTATGTGGTCAAGAGGGCCACGAACTCTAATTCTATTTATTCCATTCCATACAAACAAGAAAAATGCATTTAACTTTTGCTCGTATGCTTCTATAAACTCCTCTATAAGTATGAGTTCTCTTTCTTGGAACTATTCCCTTGAAATCCTATATTCATTAACTTTGTGGATCTTCCTATGGATCTCCACTTTCTCTCGATCTTATTCCTTCATGGATTCTTCAAGGATTTCTAATTTTATATGGATCTCCCTTTACATTATATTAATCTAATCTTTCTTTATCCAAAGACATTTAAATAATGAATTCCAAGTGAGGGAGGAAGAAGATCACATGAGATTTTTTTTTTTAGCATGCCTACTTTTTCTTGTTTTCTTGTTTTTTTTGTTTGATTTATAAAAATTTATTATTTTCACTTTGAGTTTGATTATTGTGTTTCTTGTGATATTGATTTTTTCAATTTTATTTTCTTTGTTTTGATGATGATGTGTCTAGTTGAGAAAAAAAAAAAATCTATCTTTTAGAGATTTTGTTGAAATCAAATTTAATCTATTTGTAATTTTTGGAAGAAAAATAAATTATATAAATTCAATTTTTTAGGAGTTCTCATTTTTTTCTAAGAGTATTGGAACCTCTAATTTTTTAGTTCTATATTTGAATGTTTTCAATTTTATTGAATACATCATTTTGGGATCAAGGTTTTTTTAAAGAAAATAAATGAAGCTAATGTACTTTAATCTAAGAAACAAAAAAAATACTATTCTAATAAATAAAAATATTTTTTTCTCTAACAAGAAATGGCAACTATGTAAATTTGAGATTTCTAATTAATAAATTATTTAAAATTCTAAGAAATGAACCTATAA